>JAZKJV010004087.1:0-429964 GCA_037367405.1 Ottelia alismoides
TGCAACGGTGGCTCCTCATCTCAGTAGCAGCCTCCTACCCAAGGACAACAGAACAGCCAGCCACAGCAGCAGCAGCCCCAGTACGCCCAGCAGCAATACCAGCAGGGTCCTCGTCCCGCCTATCAGGGACAGCAGTGGAGGCAGCGTCAGCAGCCTCATCAGTCTTATCCCCATCCTCCCCAGTACCAGCAGCAGCAGTAACAACCTCATTTCCAGTAGGGAAACTCGTCCTCTTCTCAGGCCCCCGCTTTTGAGAACCCAGCTTTAGACGATCTTGCCCGCTTGCTCTCCGAACAGCGAGCATCCTTCCGGCAAGAAATGGATGAGTTCCGGCAGGAGATGAGGGAGATCATCAAAGGCAAGGCCGCCATACCAGCTCAGATTGAACCGAATCCGAACAATCTGAAAAAAAAGTCTGAGAAGGTAGAGTTTACAGAGGATACCTCTCCTAGTGATTATTTGAGTGACACGTCTTTTTCTTTGTATGATGATGATTTTGTGACAACCAGGAGCGGTAGGATGCCAGCCGGCAGCGCCTCTTCTGAGCGACAACCACATGCAGAACCAGGAGCGCCAGAGGAGAAGAGTAGCGGTGTTGATACCGATGTTGATGAAAACGGTGGTGCTGATGCCACCAATGATGGAGAGCCAGACGACGGTACTGAGGCCGTCATGATACCAGATGCAGACGGTGGTGCTGATGCCACCATTTTGGATACAAAGCCAGAGCACGGCGTTGATGCCGCGAAGATAGATGCTGGTGGTGGTACTGAGGCCACCACATCTACTTTTGTTGAGTGTCCTTCTGTGATGTTACCACCTTTTGTATCTATGGATTGTGGTAACAAGAAAAACAAAAATATGAATAAAGGAAAGGTTTCTGTTCAAATTGTGGATCCATATGTGTTGAATGATGATGATTGTATGGATTCTATCCCTTCAAAGGCACAGGGACCTATTCCTAGTCCTCCATCTGAGGAGGCCCCTACCATCCCCTTTCCAGAAGCACTCCGCCAAGCGAAGGGGAATAAAAGAGAAAATCCCAAAAAAGACCAACAGGTAGAGTTCAGCAATCAGATGATTGATCGATTCCATATTCAGCTGACTCTACAGGAAGCACTCGAGCACATACCCCTCTTCAAAAAGAACTTGAAGGAGAAGACTACTGTCCGCAGGAAGAGGAGGAACCACAGAGATCAGATCCATATGCTCACTCATTCTACTTGTTGTACTATTCAGAACAAACTGCCAGCCAAGAGACCAGATGCAGGAGCTCTCTATGTCAGATGCGATATTCAGGAGCAGCAGTTTGATCGTACTCTGTTAGACAACGGCTCTTCAATTAACCTTCTTCCGACAGCCTTACTCTACCGATTCGAGTTTGGTCCTCTTCTTAGGAGCAGGACAGTCCTTCAGTTTGCTGATAGGTCGACTAAGAGGCCGAAGGGGTTATTGAAAGATGTAGTCGTTACCATTCATGGCCTGAAATTCCCCGTGGACTTAGTTGTGTTGGACATGGAGATCCCTGAGTCGGTAACCGATGCCCCCATCATACTCGGACGTCCATTCTTGGCCACAGCCAAGGCGGTAACCGATCACGATAGTGGGAAGGTATGTTTTCGTGTAGAGGGCGAAACCATACAAATAGAGACGATCGAAGAAACAAGAGCCAGAGAACTAAAATGCTCGGAGCAGTCCAGCGAAGCCGCGCAAATGACAGAGGACGAGCTAGACATCCACCAGGAGTGTGATTTTGTGATGACGGATGATGAATCTACCTGGACAGATCTTGTCTCACATACCCTCGCTTTGTCTACAGATTCACCCTCTTTAAAGCTTATGGCAATCGAGAGCCTGGAGAGCACACCCCTGAACGAGGATACACTTGAGGCTGACAATGTTGGGACGAGTGGTGCTGATGATTTTCAATCATGTTCATCTTCTTCAGATCCCTCAGACTCAGACATTGATTGGGACGATTTTGATGACTATTTACCTTGTCTGATTCCTTCTGAGCCAACAGCCATGACAGAGTGTGAGCCAGTACAGTTTATTGATGATTCAGCAGGGCTCCCTTCGTTAGAGATTCATGCAGAGTGAGAGTTCTCCCATGCAGACCTAGTCGCCTTCACACAAACATATCAGAAGCCAGATCTGCCACCTCCCAGTTGCCCAGAATTGAAACCTCTGCCGCAGTCGTTGAAGTATAGATTCCTTGCGGGTGAGCCAGACATGCACCCAGTCATCATCTCAGCAGGTTTGACTGGAGAACAAGAATCTCGTCTGATGGAGGTTCTTGAAAGAAACCGCAAGGCAATAGGATGGAGTATAGATGATCTCCAGGGGATTAGTCTGGCTCTGTGCTCCCACCACATCTATCTTGAGGATAACGCTAGGCCGTCGCGTGAGTTCCAGCGACGGCTGAACCCGAATCTTCCAGACGTGGTCATGAAAGAAATATCAAAGTGGTGGAGCGTCGATTTTATCTACCCCATCTCCGACTCCAAGTGGGTTAGTCCGTTACATGTGGTACCCAAGAAGACGGGTATCACTACAGTTGTGAATGAGTATGGAGAGGAGATCGCTACCCGAGTGCCCACTTCTTGGAGGGTCTGTGTGGACTACAGACGATTGAATGAGGCCACCAAGAAGGATCATTTCCCGCTACCCTTCATTGATCAGATTATCGAGCGGCTAGCTGGGAAGAGTCATTACTGCTTTCTTGACGGGTACTCCAGATATAATCAAGTGGCCATTGCGCCCGAAGACCAGGAGAAAACGACATTCACCTGTCCGTTTGGGACTTATGCTTTTAGACGGATGCCCTTTGGTCTATGTAACGCTCCGGCGACATTCCAAATGTGCATGTTGTCCATTTTCTCGGACATGGTGGGTGGACTATTTAGAGGTCTTCATGGATGACTTCTCGGTCTATGGCGACGGGTTTGATGCTTGTCTTGACTGCCTATACCGTGTGCTTCAGCGCTGCATTGAGGTTAATCTTGTCTTATCTTGGGAGAAGAGTCACTTCATGGTGACTCAAGGGACAGTTCTTGGTTATATCGTCTCCAACAGGGGCATGGAGGTCAATCCGGCCAAGGTGGATATCATTAGAAAACTCAATCCACCGTCCAATTTGCGTCAATTGCTGTCTTTTCTGGGGCATGTCGGTTTCTACCGACAATTTATTCAGGACTTCAGTCGGATTGCCCGACCGCTCACTGACCTGCTGACGAAAGACACCAAGTTCATTGTCGATGATAAGTGTCTTGCGTCCTTTGAGACTCTCAAAGGTATGGTTCTTTCGGCTCCTATCCTTCAGCCACCCGATTGGTCTCTCTCATTCGAGATCATGACAGACGCTTCTGATTTTACCGTTGGGGCTGTGCTTGGACAGAGGAGGGATGGTTTGTCGTTTGCCATTCACTAAGCCAGCCGGACTTTGGATGCCGCTCAGCGGAATTATACTGTGACTGAGAAAGAGATGCTGGCCGTAGTCTTTGCTTTGGATAAGTATCGATCTTATATTCTCGGATCTAGAGTGACAATTTACACCGATCACACCGCCATCCGGTACTTAATGGCTAAGAAGGATGCCAAAGAACGCCTTACCAGATGGATCCTTCTACTCCAGGAATTTGATATTGAAATTAAGGATAAGCTAGGAGTTAAGAATGTGGTGGCGTATCATCTTTCTCGATTGGAGAACCTTGAGGAATCTGAGCCCAGCGCACCTATCACAGAGACATTTCCAGATGAGGTGATCTTGGCTATCACCTCGCTCCCGTGGTATGCCGACATTGTGAACTATCTTATCGCCAAGACGATCCCACAAGGTTGTCCCAGGAAGAAACTCGAGACCTTCCTGGCGAAGGCCAAGTTCTACCATTGGGAGGATCCCGTCCTTTATCATGAAGGAGGGGACAACATCTGGAGGAGGTGCATTCCTCAAGAAGAGCAGCATAGCGTCCTCACATACTGCCATAAGCTTGAGGCAGGAGGACATCATTCTGGAAAAAGGACATCACAGAAGGTGCTTCAATCCGGCCCATGGTGGCTTACTCTCTTCAAGGATTCTGATGAGTTCATGAAGAGATGTACTGACTGTCAGAAAATAGGAACCTGCGGACAGAGAGACATGATGCCCATGCAACCCATTCACTTTTGTGAGGTTTTTGATGCATGGGGGATTGATTTCATGGGCCCATTTCCTAAGAGTCAGGGATTCGAGCACATTTTGCTCGCTGTAGATTATGTCAGCCGATGGGTTGAGGCCATCCCCGCCCGAGCCGCAGATGCTAAAACCGTGTGCAAATTTTTGAGGAAAAATATCATTTCACGGTTCGGGGTACCTAGAGTCTTGATTTCAGACGGAGGGTCTCATTTCATCAATGACAAGGTTAGGGCCCTTGCAGACGAGTTCGGCATTGATCATCGGGTTGTGATGAAAGGGAAAAATCAAGGGTCTAGATATCTCACAAGGCGAGACATCCAGTCGATGCGGTGACCGCTCAATAAATCCCAAATCAATCAACAATTAACCCACAATGAAATATATGCAACTAAATCTCAAAAATGTGGAGTTAAAATTTATTATAACTCTACATGCAAATGTGTAGGTGTAAGCACAAGTAGAGGTCGAACACTGGGAGGCGAATGGTTGTGTGGTAAAATTGGTTACACAGTTATTCAATCTTGGTTCATGTCCAATTCTTATTGTTTTTGTGGGTTTCTAATTGTTATATTTTTCATTTTATTTTTGCTTTTTATGATTTTTATTTAGTTTTTATATTTTATATTTTTTTTATTTTCTTTTTATATTTTTAATTATATAATATAGATATATATATAAAGAGATATATATAAGAGAAGAGAGACAAATAATATATAGATATATATACATAAATACTCAAAATTTATTGGATATAATATTTTTTTAGGCTTTTTATATTTTTCTAATTTTTTTGTTGTTTCTCTGGGATTTGTCTAATTTTTATGTATTTGTGATTCCAAAAAATGCCCCTAATATGGGACTAATATATAGGCCGAAAATAATTTGGGTGTTAAAATTATAAAATAAGTCTCAAAATTACCCAAATTAATTTTGATATGTTAGTAGTTATTATATAGATAATTATAACATGGGAAAACATATTTTTGGTATTTTTGAAGGGTTTTTATATTTTTTTTAGGATTTTGGAGCTTCTTGAAATTTTTATATTTTCTTTTTCTATTTTTAGGTTTTTTTTTCATTTTCTGGACTCAATATATATATAAATACATCATATCTAATATTTTTGTAATTTTTCAAAAACCTTTTATATTTTTTTGGTATTTTATAATTCAAACAGTGATTATTTAGGCTCCATTTGAATTTTCAAAATTAGATAAAATGCAAAACATGCATGTTAAAAATGTGGGCGTGAAAGTTCACTACATGGAGCATCTACACTAATTTTTGGTGGATTTTTAGGAGCTAAATAGCTATTTTTAATAAATTCATAAATATCACGAGATAATAAGTCCTGGCAGGGGCAAATATGCAATAAGAATGAATAATAGGGACTCAGTTGCAATTTTGCCTTGATAAATAACATTTATTTAAACATTAAAGACTATTTTACAATACACAAAAATGCCAGGACACACATGCAAAATTACAACCCTCACGTGGGACTGCACGTGAGGCTGGGAAGGACCAAACGGATAATACCAAAACATACAAGAAATCCTATGAAAAATTCCAAATTATTTAACACTTTACATTTTATTAACAAAATTATATAATAAATACAAAAATAGTGGGGTGAGATATGAAATTTACCCCAAACATAGGCGCGATCGGACGGCTCTTGTTCTTGACTTATCCACGTGGCGCCTACACGTTTGCCGATGACGATTCGTCGATGGATGGTGGAGATTAGATCGCGGGTCGCGATCTGGCGGTCGATGAAGTGCTGCATCCAACGGCTGTGGTTCCAACTGGGCGCTCCTTCTTGATCCGACAGCTGAGAGGCTTGGTGGAAGAACAACGAAGAACACTCGCCTGAGCGAGGTTCCTCCTATGATATCTCTCCCCTCCGAAGGTCTTTGAAGCTCTGGGATTGCCCAAAACCTTCCTGCAGGTGTCCTCTAAGTGCTGGGAGTCTTGGATCGGTCGGAGATGCACTGGAGCGTCGCAACGAGCTCAAGAAAAAATGGGGCTCCAGGTACCTCCGTCGGCTTTGATTTCGTCTCCTGGCGCGTTTCAAGGTGCCTGACCTGCATAGGAAGCTAACACGGCTCGAGGCGAAGCTCCTCGGCCAAAAATAGAAGCTGTTAGCATAAAAACTAAGGGGGGAGGCGATGCTCTGGTGAAGTGGAGGAGGTGAGCATCGATTCGCAGATCTAAGGAAGATCTGGTTGGATTTAGGTGACATAGAATTGGAGAAAGCGATGGGGAGTGAAATGGAAGCGGAATGGGGATCGGAAACTGTCGGAAGCATTGTGGAGAAGTCACCGGAGCAGAGCTCCGGTGAACTTCGATTTGGCTAAACTAGGCTATACTACTGATCTAAATGCGAAATAAAATGCGGGAATAAAAACTGAAATGAAAATCTACCTAAGAAAGTAAATGCGTAGCTCTTATACCTGGGGGCCTCCAGGGAGCAGGACGGACGCCGGAGCTCCGCCGTGGGTGCATCTCCTTCCTCCGCGAGCTTCCACAACCTTCAGGGGACCTCCACCTGTCACATGGATGCACACTAGGCTGAAGGTGGGAGCTCTAGGGCTAGGGAAATGGCCAAAAAATTCGGAGGAGGAAGATGGAGTTATTTATAAACGTGGTTGGCGCCCTTATTTGACCGGCAACTAATAAGGAATCAGTGATATATACAAGGCAAACAAGCCTTGGGCGTGGATGTACAATATGCCAGGAACATTTCTTGTGAAGAAGGCAAAGGAGATCGATGGACGGGGCGCCCGGGAAAAATGGGAGAAGACGGGGGGTTGGACAGATTTGACGGGCTGGAGGCTGAAATTATTTATGAACATAATGGGAGCCCTTATTGACCGGCCAAAAATAAGATATCTAAGTCATATACAAGGGAAACAAGCCGTGGGCGTGTATAAGGGTTGTTTTGGGAGTAATTTCTGTGAAGGGACCGATGTCATTGGAGCGACGGGTCGATCAGGAAAATTTGGAGAAAACGCAATGTCTGACAGATTTGACGGGCTGGTGAGGCTGAGGGCTGAGTTGACCGAGGTCAACGAATGCTGGAATCCTATTGGTCCACGTCTGCACAAATTTGACTCATTATTTAGTCATAATAAATGACTTTATTTAATTTTGATTATAAAATAAAAAATGTTTATTAATTAATGTATTATTTATTTATGATTTTTATTTATTTTTTTGATGTGTTTTATTATGAATTTATTTTAATGATGTATTTATAAGTGTATTTACATGTATTTATTTTTATTTTGTGTATTTTTATTTTATTATTTTATTTTCTTATTTTATTTATTTATAACTTATTTCTGTGAGTATAAATATATTTTTATTTAATTTTTAGGAGTTTATTTACATGTCTAAATAAATAGGTCTATGTAATATGTAGGTATACTTATAGGTATTTTACCTATATTATATATACATTTTATTTATCTAATGTATTTTATTTGTTTTTATTTAGGGATTACATTTTTAATAAATATTAAAAATATAAATGAATAAAGAATAAAAGAATAAAGTCCCTTTTTATTTATAACATATAGATAACATAGGTATTTTGCCTATGTATTTAGATAACTTTATTTTATTTGTGCATTTCTTCTTGGTTTAATTATAGTTTTAATGTACACATATGTTATAAATAATGTATATAAATTTATAAAAATATGAATTTGTAAAAATAATGGGTAATGAATAAACTGAATATTTTAATCGGTATTATGTGCAATAGGGGCCCAAAACCTAACTTTTACAGATAAACTCCAGAAATTCTGAAACCAAATTTATTAAATAGTTCTTGGAAAGCTATATACAATTAAAGGTGAGTTTGGTGGATTTTGAGTTTTTATTTGCAAGATATGGGTCTGTGAAGTTGAGATTTTGGCTTCTTATTCCGAGTATAAAATGTACACTGTATATCATTTTTGTACAAAATCAATTTTGTATTTTTATTTACATTATTATCTACAATTTTCATGTACAAAACATTTTTATTTGATGAATAAATAATTAAATGCAAAATAGGTGTCAAAAATGCATATATGAATGAATAAATAAATGAGGTATTTATTGTATTATTGGCCCTTATCTCCCCCTACTTTATTTCTTGTCGACCAATTCCATTCTGGCCTTGGTCTCGGGGTTAGGGTCATAAAATATTTGCAATATTTTATTCCTTTTTCTTTTCTTCTCTTTATTCTATAATTTTGGCATTAAAAACCTTATTTTATGTACAATAAATACAATAAACAATGAGTGCTAATATGTATATATTGATGATATTTACATGCATTTGCTTGGGTTTTTAAGGCCAAAATGATAGAATAAAGAATGATGAATCGAGATTCATCAGGTTGCCACACTGTATCACCCTCAGACTAATGGTTTTGTCGAAGTATCGAACCGGGAGATAAAAACTATCTTACAGAAGGTTGTCTCCACAGACTGAAAGGATTGGTCACAACTTTTGGACTCGGTCTTGTGGGCCTATCAGACTTCCTTCAAGAATCCATTGGGGACATCTCCCTTTCAACTCGTCTATGGCAAGCCATGCCATTTGCCAGTGGAAATCAAGCATAAATCCTTTTGGACAGTCACTGAGTTACTGTTAGATCCCGAGAGTATAGGAGAACAGAGAAAAGCAGAGTTGGCAGCCCTGGAAGAACTGAGACACAGCCTTTTCTAGAAGCCTACAGTACAAGGAGAAAGTGAAGACATGGCACGATTCCCATATCAGCCATAAACAGTTTGAGCCAGATCAGAGAGTATGGTTGTTTGATTCCAGGCTGAAATTATTTCCAGGAAAATTACAGAGCAAGTGGAAAGGTCCATATGTGGTCAGGAAGGTACATGACAATGGCAGTATTGACCTATCTGAACCGTCATCTTCCTCTACCTTCCGTGTCAATGGTCAACGCCTGAAACTATATCTAGATCACGATCTGCCGACCATTGATGTTGCCCCCATTCTTCTGGTATGAGATGTGTTCTTTGACTCATATCATCTGCATCTCATACATGGCGATCACTTCCATCTTCCGTTGTACATATCATCTATCTATATCATGCTTTCATCTGTTAATCTCTTTTCTTCTTTTCTTCTTTTCTTCTTTTCCTTTTCTATTTTCTTTATCTATCAAAAAGGTGTCGCCCCTTATTGTCAGTTTTCTGTACTTAGGATGTACTTTGTCCTAAGTATAGGGGGGTTTGCACCCCGAGTTCTTTCATTTTCTTCGATCCTCTCCATTGTCTCCTCTTCTTGTCTATACTTAGAGATATCTTACCCTAAGTATAGGGGGAGACAATCTGAGTACGATCTGTTCATTCCCACCCTTGACCCTCCCTGCGTTGTGTACAGTCTGCTATACTTAGGATTATTTGATCCTAAGTATAGGGGGGACGGTCGACCTATCATTCGTTCATTCATCTCTTATTTATTTATTCTTTAGACTTGCCTATACTGAGTAGAGTTATGTCTTCTCTTTTCTCTCCGGTCTATGAGGACATAGCTCAAGCTAAGTATAGGGGGGTCGTATATACTACGTATATACTTTAGCCATAACTCGTACTTTCGTATTTTCCTAATAACATGGCTAATAAATCTTTAAAATCCATTAAAAACCTTAATAAAAAGGTGTTTTGTTCCTCAAATTCTATTTGTAACTGATTAATAAATCAGGTGAAAATGTTTTTTTGCAAAATGTTTGAAAAATAGTTTGAAAATCCTTGTGAAAAATTTATTGAAAACTATTTTGAGAACGTTTTGTTACATGTTTTCAACCTTTGTAAAAATGTGTGGTTTGCAAAAATTTATTTTCTTTGTGTGAAATAAAATGTTTGAAAAATGATTTGCAAATGGTTTGAAAAATGGTTGCAAAAATATTTTGAAAAATCTATATATACTGTTTTGAAAACCTTTGCAAAATGATTTTCAAATGTGTGTACATATTTATAAAATGTTGTAAAAATTATTTTGGACTATAGTTTTGAAAATTGATTTGAAAAACTTGTGTCAAATAAGTTTGAGGAATACATACATCTCACCAAAATCCACTATATATATATATATAATTGACCACTTACCCTTGTAAATTCTTAAAATCCACTTCTTGTATAAATCAGAAGCATCCCCGTGTAAATATTTTTCACCCAGTTTTTATCCAAAATCTTTTTGTTTTCAAAAATACCAAAAACATTTGCAAAATTAAAATTCAAAAACATGTGAAAAATCTTTTTGAAAAATACAAAAAAATGCATATGCATCATCATCATCTTTTCAAAAACCCATAAAAAGTTCAAAATCTTTGAAAATTGCATCACAAAAATATTTTCTGCATCGCATTGCATAGCATGAGCATTTTTCGGATTGAGTTTGATGCTTGAACAAGTCTAAATAAAATCCGGAGATTGGAGCTTGATTGGGCCTTAACGTCTACCTAATAACAGGAACCTTATAGGAACTAGATTTGAGGTACTTCAGGTCTAGTTGACTTAATTCTTTGAGGATCACGGGACTTGGTTCAATGGATTCTTGACTGCCTAAGTAGAGTATTTCGGAGCACACGCACGACTCTTGTTGATAATGACCTAACTTGGACACATGCATCTTTCACATAGCTCAATTCAGTTGGAGTGGTGAGGGGATTGGATTTGCCGGTGTGAGACGCACACAAGTGGAAACATTTGTCCTCCTTTAGGGAGGGAAGTGCACCCCAACCCGTCCAGTGATGAGGAATTCTAAAGACAGGAGAGTGTGGGTTGCAATAAAGCTTCAAAAGAGGGATAGTCTACTTGCTCAAGAGGAAAAACTCCCTATGTAAATGTTGTTGTGAATAGTATTTCAAAAAAAAAATTCAGGCATGTACAAAAATAAAAAACCTGCAAAGTATGTACAAATGTGTAAAGCCAATAAGCAAGCGTGAGTTCCAAAGTCAAATATATGAGCCTGCAGCAGGATGACTTGACTACACTGGTCTTGCATCCCAGGATAGGTAGCTACACTGGCTACCGTCCATTCTTCTCTTCACCCCCTCCTCTTGAGTTGGTTGCCACTTGAACTTAGAAGGGAATACCTCGCTCCTCGAGGATGGAGTTATTGGATTGGGGAATCATTGGGTTTTCGTACTGGAGAAGTCAGTTTCTTTGCCATTCTAGTTGGGGAGAGCCACCATCACTTACACTGTACGAGTCAGATTCATAGTCGTAAGGGTTTGCGTATGAGTTGAAATATTTCTGACCTGGCTATTGAGGAGACTTGGACAGAGTTTTGGGATTCTCAAGGACTGTTGGATTTCAAATTCGGTTCTCATTAAGGTTCCACCCGCACTAAAATTCTAAAGGTCCGACTTAAGCTCCAAACTTTGATTTTGTGAAGACAAGTTTGATAATTAAATTCAATCCACCTTCTTCTTTTTCTTTTCTTTTTCTTTTTGCACTTATTGCATAAGTGTTTGCTAGGGACTAGCAAAGGTAAAGTATAGGGGGATGATGAATCCACATTTCATCATCTTTATTCTATCATTTTGGCCTCAAAAAACCATAGTAAATGCGTGTAAATACCTCTAATTATATCACTTTAGCATTCATGCATGTGCATGTAAATAGTGTACAAATTACTGTAATTAAAGCCAAAATTATAGAATAAATAAAAGAAAAGAAAAAGAATAAAATATTGAAAATATTTTATGACCCGAAACCCCGAGACCTAGGCATCTTGACGAATAGGTCGACCAGGAATAAAGTAGGGGGAGATAAGGGCCAAATACAATACATATTTCATTCCTTCTTTATTCATTTTGGGACCTATTTTTGGTTCCACTTTTTATACATCAAATAAAGAAATTGTGTACATGAAAGTTGTAGATAATTAAATAAAGAAAAATACAAAATTGGTTTCATTCAAAAATAATGTACAAATGAAAAGTTATGGTCTGAATAAAAATTCAGAATCCCAACTTCCCAGACCCGTATCTCACAGATGAAAACTCCAAATGCAGCAAATTCACCTTTAATTGTATATAGAATAAAATAATCTATTTAATGGTGGTGATTTCGCATTTGGCGGAGCTACGGTTTGAAAGTTGAGTTTTGGACCCACATTGTACAATTGTACTGATTAAAATATTCAATTTATTATTTATTCATTATTTTTATATTTTTATAATTTTGTAGATATTATTTATAATAATTATGTACATTAAAACATGAATAAAAACTCAAATAAAATACAAAATAAAAATATATGTATATACAATACATAGGTATCAGACCTATACTTATACCTATATAAAGTATACTTATATTTTATTAAATATACAAAACAATTCAGAAAAATAAAACAAAAATCTATTTGTGTGTATAAAAGTATTTCATGAATATATAAAATAATAAATTAAAATAAATAAATTAAAATCACAAAATAAAAAATTAAATAATAAAATATATAGATATTATACCTATAAAGGGTATAAAAGTAAACTTGTAAAAATATATCCCATAAAAATAATTAAAAATCAGAATAAAATACTACATAAAATAATAAATATTTTTATTTTTTGACCAAAATCTAATTCGTTTATTTTCTATTTTTAAATAAATATTTAAATCTTTTTTAGGACCTTTTTCCTGGTTGGTCCACCTGGACCAACCAGGGGGCAGTCGCAGTTGACCTCGATCAACTGTCTGCCCTAGGTCCTGTAGCCCGTGTCAGACCTGGGTTTGACCCCTCTTTCTCAATTTTTTTGAGGCCTATTCTTGCATCCTCTCGTGCTAGCATCTTCTTGGCTTTTGATCCTCGATCAATGGGCATGCCCGCCCTGATGCAACCTCGGTCGAAGGATCACTTTGCTCATCGCTGTGCCTCGTTCTTCCTTCACTGTCCATCAAAAAACCCACCTCAAATTTTCTTTTGGATTTCGAACCGTACTTCATCCAGAATTGCTCCCCCTTTTGCTCGAGTTAGAAGCCTGGAGGTGACAGCTCTAGGTTCCCACCTTCAAAGCGGAGGAGCATTGATTGTTCTGGGCGCGTTCCTCACCTCCGGCGAGCCTTTCCATTGAGGTATCTCCACCTCGGGTCCTACCCCCTTGAGGTATCCACTTCCCTCTTTTTCTTGCTCCTTTTTATTCTCTATCATCGTAGGCATCTTTAGCATCCTAAATCACTAAGTCCCATCGATCAACGCACCTTATCACCACCTTCGCCGGAGCGCTCCTCCGGCGACGATCACCATCTTCGCCATCTTCGCTCCCAGCTGTTTCCCCAAACCTCGAGGCAATTTGCCGTCGAGGGAGTAACTTTTTGGTGCAGGTCCGGTCACGTTCGAGCATGCCTGGAGACCTCTTTGGTGTTCGCCGGAGAGTCCTGGAGGGCCGCAGCTCCTCCGACCTCGCTGGTGCGCACCAGACGTTCTCCGGCCCTTTGAAGACCTTCAGCCGCAAAAGCAGCCCGCCAGGAGTCTTTTGAGCCTCGTCGTACCACCAACCACCGTAGGGCGTGCGAGGGAGGAGAGCTAGAAGTTCGCCGAGCTCGGCGTTCATCCCAGTTCTTGCTCTTTTGCCCGTCACCGTTCGATCTACGAGGAACTCCAGGGCCTACAGCTGCCGTTGGATCTAGGCCTTCCATCATCGTCCGATTGCTCGGCCGGATCTAATCGCAGCCACAGAAGACGAAGCAGTATCGTGCGAGGAGAACGTGCCACGCGTCAAGTGAACGGCCCACAGCCGTTCGATCTCCTTAGCAAGGGAATTTTGCAAGTATACCCCCCGCTCTTTTGTAATTTTATTTTAGTCCAGAAACTTTCATTAGTAGTTAAAATATTTTGTAAAATTAACAACTAGGCCCTCGAACTTTTAATATTTGCAAGTAGGTCCTCTGCCACGTCACCTCACGTGACATGTTCACGTGAGGTGCTGGGCATTTTGCGGAGAGGCCCCCGACCTTTCGTGTATTTCATTTCGGTACCTGAACTTTGAATTATAGTGTAAAAGTTTTGGAAATTTTGCAGTCAGACCCCCGAGGTTTTTGAAATTACGGTTAGGTCCATCCCAGGCGCGTGCAAGTCACGCGCCCTGGTGGGCATTTTGCACCTATATCCTCACGGGTTTGGATATTTATGATTGATCCATAAAATCGAATATACAGTGCTATATTTTGTGGAAAATTGCATGTATACCCCTGGATGTTTTAATATTTGCAGTTATACCCCTGTCATGCCATATATTTTTGCTTGCTTGCTCTATTTATTTCGTGCATCATTAAAACCCTAAAAAATCCTCAAAAATCAATTTAAGCTCATGTTAACTTGCATTTCCACGCCATATTTTTAGTTTTTATTTTTATTGCATTTTTCTATTTATTAAAAATCAAAAATTTACATTTTATCTACTATCTAGCTTAGAAAATACCAAAAAAATATTAAAACACCTAGAAAAATTCCAAAAAACTTACCTGTTGTCTATTTTATCCTATTTTAGAGTAAATCCAAAAATCACTAAAAAATTCAAAAGAAAAACCTTAAAAATTAGAAAATACCTAAAAACTTCAAAAAATCTAAAAAATTATAGAAAACTCCAAAAAATGCAAACTCAATTCATGTAGGTTCCTCTTTTTTATTCTCTTTAATTTAAAATTTGTTTGGAAAAATTTTGTGGCTGATTGTTATTTTTCATTCTAATTTTACCTTCAGCCAGTAGCTTATTCCCTGTTTTCCTTTATTTTGCTATTTAAAAATACCAAAAAGATTCTGAAAAATACTCAAAAATCACAAAAATAGTAAGAAATCATAAAAAGATCAAAAATATTTTATTTCTGATTTTTTTAGCATTTTGCTTATTTTTATAACTATTATAGCACCTCTTTTATTATATAGTTTATATATTCCAATATTGAAAAAGAAAAAAATATAAAATATAAAAATTAAAAAATCAGTAAATAAAATGAAAATACAAAATTAAAAAAATATTAAAAACCCACAAAAATATTTGCATTTGCATAGTGTAGACATACAATCACATTCGCATTCACTCACACACACATTTGTAGATCTACCCTGCCTTGCTCCCTGTGTTCGAACTCTCTACGTACTTGCTTCTATACATCATTTATGTAGAGTTAAAAATAAATTTTAGCTCCACCATTTGCTTGTCATTTCTTGATATCTATTGTGTGGGTTAATTGTTGATTAATTAGGGATTTTTAGCGGTCACCACAACAACCTTTGTGTTCCCGCCTTGTGTGGAATACTAGACTGTTAGAAATTCCTAGTTATCACTCCTCGGTAGCAAGCCCATGGAACTTGGGCAATAGCTGAATAGTCTGAGGGGGAGCTTGAAATCTCCCAGAATCGTCGGAAGCTAAATCCAACAGTGTGTAAGAGTTGAACCATAGTTGTGCAACTCCCTCATCGGCCTAGCTGGTTGGATGGGCTCCTGTGGCTCTTCTGGCTATCCTCCATCTCCTCCTCCAAACTCAGGAATCTCTCCACCACCTGCTCGGTGTGGCTCTCCTCAGTATGCTTGCATTTGTGCCATCTCTCTACGCACCTCTACTATGAAGGCTCCCTGCTCTCTGATCTGCCTCTACATCATCTCCAGGGAGGCTAATAAGGTGTTGTTGATGGCGCCCTAGTCTAAAACATATGTGGTGCTCTGGGGTTGTCCATCGGTGTGCTCTTCACTGCTGGCCATCTCTTGGGTCTCTACAAAGGCAAAAGATCCCAACTCAGGTGCCTTCAAATGAACAAATATCTATACGGGTCTCTTCTCGGTCACCTCAGGACAGGAAGAAGGGTTGTCAAGGGGGAACAAGACGGAATCGAACTCGGGTTCGGAGAGTGGGGCTAGGCTCTCCCGAACCTGCCTAGATGAATGGGGCGGAGTGCTTGAAAGCGGTGTAGCCAAAGGCTGCCTAAGGGACCTCCGACCCATCATCGTGATGTAGAAGAAATACGTATGGGATTTGGAAACAAACAAGATCATCAATCAAACCCCCAATTGACCTACACAACGCCGAGCTGATGACAGTGAAGGTTCGGTCGTTTATCTTTTCGATTTTATTTAGGTGACAATTTAGTATAGTAGGGCGATTACGCGAGCTGGTAGGAACCCGATGCCCTCAAAGGACTGGCCCGACCCCAATGCTAGATCTTTTTCAGCCAGTACGAGTTGCAGACTATTTACCAGCTACCCGATCAACCCGATCTATTAAGGACATCACAGTCCACTTTATCGATTATCAGAGAGATCCTCACTGGAGAAAGACTAGCCTTAAAGTCAGTAGTCTGACAAGGGTTCAGGTGTGGCTCTAGCCTAGCGTGCGGGTCACTCTCTCGCGCAAGCAAACCAAACAATGAGGGGATTGTTCTCCCAAGACAGATTTATAAGTTAAAAGATTTTTAGGATCAAGTGTGTTTAGCAGTCCCAATTTTATGGTTATCTCTTTTTATGGTATTTTTCAATAATCAAACAAATTGTCTAATGAATTTTTCGATCTCCTGGTTATTTGAAGTCCAAAAATAGGGGGAGAAGTCGAAAAAGTCGATGCGTGATCAAAACTTATGATGCATGCAAAGTAAGAAAGGTGTACCTGACTCCAGCACTCTACATGCAGGGTGATCCGCACATAAATTTAAAGAGTGAATTTAAACTAATCTAAATGATGTAAAAAGAAAACAACCTTAGACGAGCAATTTCTAATCACGAAGAACTACAGCTAACTGGTCAGAGAGAGATGTCTAAGTCAGGTCTCTGATGCCAATCGGTGTCTGCCACACCAGATCCTACACGTGCTATATACGACCTCTAGCGGCATGTGATCTCTCAAGTGACTAAGTTAACTTTTTATTAATGATTTATTAAGTAGGTCCAATTACGAACTATAGGTACAGGCAAATAGTTAGGGATTGGACCTTAATCAATTACGTCACAATCAAAGAAATTCCTAAATATAGGGGCCAAATTCTTCGAGAATAAAAGAAAGTAAAAAATCAAAGAAAAACAAAGCCAGCGAAAAACCACGGTGAGGTCCCCCGAGCACACCGGTGCTCAGCGAAACAGATCCCGATATAAGCCAAGTGTCCAAGCAAGTGTTCGAGTGTCCCTGTATTATTATAATAATAAATGATCTGCCAAAAATAGCTAAGCTAATCTACTCTCTAAAAACTACAACTTTCTCCTGCTGCTCCTGCTCCTCCTAAGGCACTTGTCTCGTCCAAAGTATCCTCGGGCGGTTCCTCGCAAGGAAAGAGAAACAGAAAGCGGGTCAGAAAACTATTGTAACAAATAGAGATAAAAAGGAAGAAAAAGAAGACTGAAAAGCGACTAATAAGCCGTGCCCCTAGCAATGGCGCCATTTTGATGACACGTCAGGCAACTCGGGTTAATCAAGAAGTGTCATCAATCAAGAAAAATCAAGACCACACAAGATCAAACAATCAATGCACAAAATCAAACAGATAAGCCGATAAAAATGATGTCAGCGGTCTCCGCTATTTATTTAACATGGTATAGCGACCAGGGTCGAACACAAGGAGCACGAGTAAAATCTACTAAATAGTCGGTGATCAGATCAAAAATGCATATTTTTTTATTTTTTGCAATTTTTATATTTTTTGTATTTTCAAAATGAGAAAACTAATAAAAAGCAACAGGCAAAAACTAGCTTTAACATTTTTTATTACGACTTAAAATACTCAAAAATTAGAAATAAAAATAATTTTATATTTTTCAAATATGCAGATGTTTTAGTAATTTTATGGTATTTTTTCTGATTTTTATATGATTTTATAAAAAAGGGATAAAAATAAACAATGAGACAATGTACATCCTAGACTAAAAGTCAAATTTAAATGGTAAACATGCCTTAAAGTCCTGGGTGTGATTTTTATGAAAAAGTAAATAACAACATCTACATAAAGCAACTAAAGTCTTATTTTTTATTTTTCTAGAATTTTTAATGATTTTTATAAATTTTTAGTCTTTTGCAATTTTTAGGATTTTTATAAAGGATTTCCAAACAAAAATGCTACTGAATACAAAGCACATAAAAATACACAAAGAAAAAAATTTATGGATTTTTTCAAAAAGTTTTTCGAATTTTTATGTATTTTATAAAATAGACAAAACAATTTTTAAGTGTTTCTGATTTTTAGAAAATATCAAATAAAACTAAATTAAGTCACAAAAATTCTCATAACTATTATATGTTAGCATGAGCTAATTATAATTTTTGTGGAAATTTAAGAATTAAATTAGTAATTATTTGATTAAAGATAACACACACAGCACATATGGACCTATATGCAATTATAGCAAAGTTGAAGGACAAATAATCATATACTTAAAAGCTCAGGGCCTAAGATACAACACGCGTACTACACGTGACACAGGCTCAGAGGGGTATAAGTGCAAATACTAAAAAGTTCCCATTTAAAACATAACATTCATTCAGCATGAGGAGTACAATGCAAATAAACCAGCCAGGCACGTGGAGCTACACGTGAGTCCAGATACACGGGACTAAAATGTATATACTTAATAGTTCAAGGTCCAAATCATAAAGTGTCTGAACTAAAAATTTATTTAATGGACAAGAAAGTAAAGGGTAAAAATTGTAGGTGAAATAATGCAATATAACCCTAGGCATGTGACGGGCGCATGGTGACTTCTGATGGCTCTGATTGTCCCCTGCAGATGATATGACGGTCTGCGGAATGTCGGAGATGTGTGGATCAGATCTGACCTGTCAGATCTGATCAACGGTATGAAGTCGGAGCAAATGAACAGGCGGTGGAGAAGAATGGAAAGAATGAATCAAAAGGCGAGCAGCGGGGCATAGAATGGATACCTGAAGATCTAGGAGGACTCCTGAGCTCTAGGCATGCTAACGAGTTGATGGCCTCGACATCGCTGCGGAAGGCGGGGATGCTAGATGCGACGGAGCCCCGACTACGTGAGTGAGCTGCGTGAACCACGCAACCAAACATTGCTCCAAGGGTGGCCTCCGGTAGTTGTCACTCAACCAAAGGTACCTAGGGGTGGAAGAGAGGGCAAGGAACGAGTTGTGGTGCCAGGGAGTCGAAGAAGATGCTATATAGGCTTCCCAAGGGTGTGAGATAATCGAGCGAAAGCACGCAACCCTAGGAAGATATGTGCCTTTCTAGGGATCCGCGAAGGTGCTGGATCTCAGAAGGTGGTACGGGTGAAGATTCGGATCAGAAGGAGGCTTGACCCGACCGAGAAAAGGGGAGAACTGGCTCCGGCGAGAGGGGTCGGGTTGGGTCAAGCCTGGAAGAGGCCGTTGACCCGCGGTCAACAACCGATCCCGGCCAATCAGAAAAAATGATTTTACAAAATAAATAAAAAATAGTAAATGACTTAAAATAAAAAGTGTATAAAATATAAAATGTTTATCATTTTTCAAACTATTTTTTTGTGATTTTTAATTATTTTTAAGAAAAATAAATTAGTCTATACAGTATATAGTATTATATACATGTATAATATACCTATGTATTATATACAAGTATTTTTATTTTATTATTTTTATATAATACCCAATTTTATATTTTATTGATTTATAACATAATTTTTGGAGTATAGAATAATTTTTATTTTATTTTTATTGTTGATTTACAGGTATATAATAAATAGGGGTGAGACATATATACATGTGCCTTATACAAGTGAGAGATGATTTTATTTTTATTTTATTTTATTTTTCTGATGTTTATTTTATTTTTATTTTATTTTTAGGAATGAATACGAGGAGGTAAAATAATATTTTATTTTTATTTTGTCAGAAATAATTATTTACAAATATAAGTAATATGTACAATATAGAGTAGGCCCTATCTCTCTCTACTTATTTTTTTGGCGATCAGGTCAAAGCTTGACCTTCTCTTGGGGTTTGGGTCACTCTGTATTTATTTTAAATACCTCCTTCCTTTTTCTTTATTCTTTTATTTAAGCACAAATACATACTGAATATACATTGTTAACACATGCATGCAGAATGCTAACTTATTGTATTTACACCTATTTACATGATGCTTTGCCAAGATAAATAGCTAAAATAAAAGAATAAATAGTAAGAATCAGATATTCATCATTGGATTGTAAGACATATTCAAAACTCTCAGTAGTTTCAGTATTTCTTTCGATGAAGATGTAGTATAGATCGTAAGTTCGATGCCATGCTTACATTTATCAAGAAAATGTTACCTGAGATGTTGAATTATCTGAAAATTATTATAAAATCAAAAAAATGATGTGGAAGATGGGTTTAGCTGAGGATAAGATAAACTATTGTATAAATCACAATATTTTATATTACGAGAACATGAATATTTGACACATTGTCCTGAGTGTGATGAGTTAAGATTTCAAGAATCAAGTAAGAGTGGAAAAATGGCAAGGAAAGTTTTATGTTATTTCCCGTTAACTCCGAGATTGAAGAGATTGTATTATTTTAAGGAAACAACGAAAAATATGTTATGACATTCTGAACATAGTCGTGAAGAGTACATGGAGCATCCATCTAAATCTAACTATTGAAAGGGATTGATGTCAACATTTCCTTCATTTTCAAAGGAAAAAAGGAATTATGTTCTAAGTTTATGTACACACGGATTAAATCCTAATAGAAGAAGTAAAGACTATTCTTGTTGGCCAGTAATGATAACACCATGCAATCTACCTTCATGTTATGTAATAAGAGACAATTCATTTTCCTGTCATTGTTTGTGCCAGGATCTACGCATCCGGGAAAAAACATCGATGTGACTAATAGATGAGTTGATGATGCTCTTCTTCGATGGTGTGTATACATATGATGCAAATAAAAGTCAAACATTCAATATGAAAGTAGCTCTATTATGGACTATAAATGACTTCCCAGCTTATGGAATGTTATCAAGATGGAGTACACGTGGATGTAAAAGTTGTTCATATTGTATGGAGTGCCTGGAGTGTTTTCAACTTCAACATGGTCGAAAATCTTGTTTTTTACCGCCACAGGCATTTTCTCTCAACCGATCACCATGTCAGAGAAAAAACAAGCATTTAAGAGGAATACCACAGAACTTGAATATCTTTCGACAATTAAAATCGGTGATATGATATTATCAACTTTACTGAAATTTGAAAACTCAGTCATGGGAAATGGAGATAACACAACCTATACCATGTTTTGGTGACAGTCATAATGGGATTATGAAGAGTACATTTTGAGAAATACCATATTGGAATAAGTTATTGATATGACACAACTTATATGTCATGCATATCGAGAAAGATGTCTTGGATAATATCTTTTATATAGTTTTGAATGTAGCTGGTCGTACAAAAGATACAATTAATTCTCATCATGATTTAAGGATCATGTGCAATCGACCGAAGTTATATATTAGGGATTTTGATAATGGAAGGATCTAAATACCTAAAGCAAAGTACACATTAGATAGAAATCAAGTGAAATGTGACTGCAAAATGGGCAAGTAAACTAAAATTTCAGACAGATATGCATCGAACTTATCAAATTTGATCGATTTAAAAAAATCATTTAAAGGAAATAAGAGTCATGACTGTTACGTATTCATGAAAAGATTGTTAGGATTAGAGTCATTAGGATTGGGAATCCTAATAGGATTGGACTCCTAATCCTAATAATAGTTGAGTTGTATTCTATTTATAGTCCTAAAGGGATTAGGACTATGAGGATGTAATTGGGCTAACAAGTGGTATCAGAGCCAGGTTCGATGACAGAGAAGGATATGACATAGCGTATCAGATCTAGGTTCAGCGTTGTTGAAGGGACACGATACGAAGGATCAGTGCGAAGGTCGGCGTCGATGAGATGACGTGATGCGGCAGATGCACAATCCCCACAAGTCGTGATATGGTGGTCTCTTGGAATCGACCAGAGGTATCGAAGAATTCTGCTAGCAGCGACTGGCAGGAGATCGTACAAAGTGGCACGTTGAGGGCACCCAGTGATGGGGGCATTACCCAGAGGCGGTGAGTTCCTGCTAACGAGACTTGCAGATGACGAGGATGCCGAACAAGGTGTATAAGCTCGAGGGGATGGTCAGGTGATGGAGCTTCAGTTATTCCCAGGACGAGCAGTACGATGAGAGAGCAGCAGGTTATCGGCATCTCTGTTGTAGAAGCACGAAAAAGGGAGAAGCGAGTGCGATTCGCTTTACCAGAGGATGTCGACACAATCTCCAGTCATGAGAGATGTGTGGTATTGTATCATGAGGTAGAATACTGAGTTGTACGAGTGCCCGAAAGGAGGCACGTCGAGGGCGCCTAGTGACGGGTGCATCACCCAGAGTCGGTGAGTCACTGCTAACGTGACTTGCATATGACGAGGATGACCAAGTGCAGACCCAAGACGATAAAGAGATCGTGATGGAATTCAACTCAAGGGGGAGATTGTTAGGACTATAGTCATTAGGAATGAGAATCCTAATAGGATTAGACTCCTAATCCTAATAATAGTTTAGTTGTATTCTTTTTATAGTCCTAAAGGGATTGGGACTATGGGGATGTAATTGTGCTATATAAAGAGGGGGGCGGAGGCATTGCCTCACAACCACCACAACAACCATGTATCCCCTAGAGAAAGGGGAGAGAGAGAGAGAGAGAGAGAGAGAAAAGAGGAAGAGAGTGAGGGAACGGAGAGAGTTGTACTCGTTCTTCTTTTAGTGATATTTCTTCTCTGGTGGTCGTGAGAGGTGACCGACCACCGTTATAGCTGGTTGTTCTTTTCTTCATGTGCTTTTGTGATGGTGGTCGATTATGCATCTACATCTGCATACGTATCCAGGGATCCAGTATCCGAGAGAAAACGATATAGGTGGACCGTGTTCCTATCAACTGGTATCATAGCAGAGTTGGTGTCGCTTCCGTTCCCAATAAAGACTACTACCATTAACGTTTATAGGACTATTACTGAAAAATATCGTTAATGTTCTATCTGATGTTAGCACATATTTCCAGAGTCTATGTTTATCACGTATTTATCAGAAGGAGATGGAATATCTTGAGAAAAATATTCCGGTGATTATGTGTAATTTGGAGAAGATATTTCCACTAGCTTTTTTTATTCAATGTAACATCTGATGATTAATCTTCCATATGAGGAAAAAGTTGATGGGCTCGTAAAATATTGGTGGATGTATCCATTTGAAATGTATTGTTTTAAGATATATGTTTGCTTTTATTCTAATATTTTATGATTAAAAATACATTCCATTTTACGTAGTTAAATGTTCTTCTTGAAAAGAAAGGTTCGAAACAAAAGTAGAGTCAAAGAATCCATCAATTCTCAGTATACTTACAAGAAAGTAGCAACATTCTGTGTGAGGTATTTCCCTAAAAATGTGGAGGTTATCCACAACGGATTAACGAGGAATGAGACAGTTTGCTCTGACGAAGAACCTCATATCATTGTCTTTCATCAGTCAGCACAACTAATTGAAAAGGCTAGAGAGTGTTTATCGTTGAAACAAGAGAAAAATGCTGTTGAGCTTTATATAGTAGATAATTATGCAGAAATAATTACATACGTTCAGTACGCATCTTTATTATATTTCAAACAAATGAAAATTTCATTCTCCTTATCTTTTAATATTTTGTGTACTCATTTTAGAGAATTTAGAAGGAAATTATTGAAGAAAAATCCTACATATAGAAACGATGAAGTTGTGAGCAGATGTAGGAAAGAATTTTTAGAGTATTTTAAGAATCGAGCAAAAGAGTTAGATGGTAGTGATTACAATACACAGATATTAGACGGTGATGATTGCAATACTCATGTATTAAAATACTTTTCAGAAGGTCCAGTTTATAAGTCCTATCATACAATTGTTGTTGAAGTAATGGTTATCGATTTCATACTATAACTTCTAGCAGAAACTTAACAACTCAAAATTAAGGGGTGATGGTATGTCGATCTTGTTACAAGAAAGATCATTTGGATTATTACGGAATCTTAAAAGATATATTGAAAATAGAATATAGTATTCCAGGTTTAAACAGAGTAGTTCTTTTTTTGTACGAATGGTACGATCCAAATGAAGGGGTAGTGATTGGTAAAAGGAATACCATCGTAGATGTTATAGAAAGAAGTTTTATGTGCATATTTGAACCATTCATTCTTACTTCTCAAGTGGGCCAAATCTGTTATCTTCATCAAGTTTCAAAGAAGAGAAAGAACATTGAAACTTTCAGTGCTATCAAGATAAATTCATGAGGTTATATTTCTAAAGAAGATACTCATACATAAGATGATGTAGATGAAGCTTTCACTCCTTAATAAATGTAGCAGATGAAGTTCCAATCATCGAAACAATTCGATTGGCAAATAATGAGGTCATATTTGCTGACCTACTAGATGATGTAGAAGTTACAAATGATGATTCAGAAAACTCCGCAACCAATGAAATATATTATAATTCATCTGCACTAAATGATGAAGATTAACTACAAATTATGGTAAAGCATTGTACTAGTTAAAAAAATCTGTTGATAAGTGTATAATTAACTATTATATTGCCATTACAGTCATGCCAAGGTTTGGATGTAGCGGCTCTCATGGATCTCAGCGATCCACTCGTCCAATCTCCTTGGGCTCACCTTCTTTCAGTAGGCAACCTACCATGCATTTTGATTTAGATTTACTTCCTAAAGATACTTGATAGCTCATAGCCTACTACCAATCTCTAGGCTATCCTCCTCCATCCTTTTATTAAGAGTCATCTTCCTCAGCAGCTCTTGATGCATGTCATGTCCTGATACCAGCACGAACATCGATGGATTCTGATTTTCCATCTTCTAGATGTCCAAGCACCTACGTGCCTTTACCCAGTGGAGGTGGGAAAACTTTGAAGTCCTTCCCTTTGTTAGAGATTACTGTGGATGGAAGGTAAAAACTTTTTTACATTTTGTCATTTGAACTTACATATATATACTCTCTAAAAAAATTTCAAAAATATGTAGGGATTTTTTGAATAGCAGGGTCGCAAGGGAGATAACCAACATTATCAAGACACATATGACTAACAAGCAATTTCGATGGTGTCGCATTCCTACTACCAAGCAGGAGAGATTGTTTGAGATTTTCCTGGTAGAATACAAAGAACATTTATTTGAATTATTTGATAATTGTTACAACTCATTTATTTAAAATTTTTCAAAAATTTTCAGAGTAGGTATCATTTTGTTGCTGGTCTGGGGAGGAGGATTACCGTCGAGCCTTTATTCGTTTGGTGGAGAAGATGATAAGCAATACATTTTTCAAGGCAAGGATAGACTCGTGTGTGAAAACAAGATGCGAGGAAATGAATTTTGAGGAGATGAAGAGATTCCCATTGTCATATGCAAGGAGGAAAGGTATTTTCTTATCATCATAGTTTAAAATATAATTTTTATAAAAATTATATTCATTGTATTTTTGTAGGTAGGTGGGTTTTTATGATGCATTCATTACATATTCTGATTTTGGAAGGAGGTTGACAACAGAAAGGGTAAACCGCCAAAAACAGATGATGAGATCGACCAGTGGTTCCAAAAGCCACAATCAGATTAGAGTAGAGCTAGTAATTTATTTTAAAAAAGTATATTTTAAACACTAATTTATTATAATTCTATTTTGTTATTATTATTTATCTTTATTTTTGTGCGCGGCTAGGTTGGAAAGAGAACCCTTGCTTCAGGAGTGGTGGTCTAGGTCCCACATTGGAAAGAGGGAGCGTCCCAATGGTCCACTCCTAAATTAGGAGAATTGATTGTTAGTCTTTATATTTTTAAGGAATTTGAAAGATATATTAGAAATAATTCTTATAATATTTTTCAACTTATATTTCAGGATCGTTATTTGGCCCTATATGTAGAAAAATGGGGTGGGACTCCTGATAGAGACCAACTATCATTTGATAAAGCTATTTGGAAACTAGCATATAAAAATATTAATATTTTGTATTCAATTTTTAAATATATCTACATATTACATAATGATAATTTTAATAGGTGTTGGAGGAGAGGGATGTTGTGAAGAATTGGAAGCAGACGCTTGGTGGTCTTCCTCCATACTATGTGAAGGAGCATTGTCAATCGTATTTTGCTTAGGTTCAATTGTCGTATACATATTCATAGCCATAGTCATCACATCCATCACTACAGATGGGGTCCCAGATGGCGATGATGGTGGAGCAGGTGACGAAGCTCTGAGATGATTTCACGGCGTACATGTAAGTATTCTCCTTATAATGAGTAATAATTTCATAGTTCTCTATCTTCATATGCATAACTTATACATATTTTCCTTAATATAGGTCACAAGGGCATGCATCTCAATGTGAGGAGATTGAATCAGATGACGAGGAGGAGAATGACCCAGAAGAAGAGGTATGCATGTATGCCAGGTTTAAGGAGAAGGAAGGTGAAAAAGAAATCAAAATATATGTTGATTTAAAAAATATTCAGATCAAAGAAGAAATGATTTTTTTGTTTTTTTATTTTGTGTAGCTGTTGAATTCCAAGCAAGTCTTTCAATTTTTAAAAACTTTGATATTAGATCCAATCGTACTTGTAGATTATCTCAACTTTAGAACTTTTAGAACATCTAATTAGTTATGCATTTACATATTTTGTAGATTTATATGAACTTATATATTTAGTTTGTAAGTAAGTTCATAGATATTATGTGAGTTTGATAGGTACAAGTTAGTTATACAAATATAAGAGGATGTCAGCTATTGGGCATTTTACAAGTGCATTTCTCAACTTTAATAAATACCTACAATGGTTTCTTGGTAGATTTTACATGCTTAATGGGGTGTCTAAACTCCGCCAAATATGTATATATTTTTTCTGCTCTCCAGGTTGGGCGAGCACATGTGCTCAGCAAGGGCTCTCAGACAGCTCTCCCATTTTGGTGTGGGCGAACAGTTGGGAGAGCACATATGTGCATGCCCGGATGATGGGCGAGCATTTGGAGTACATAGGTGCTTGTCTGCCTGCCCTAGGGCTATCCGCGAGCATACGTCAGGCGAGCACATGTGCTCGCCCGACTTTTAGGCATGCACATAATGTGCACATGACGAGCCCCCATGTGCACGACAATCGCACCTTTTTTGTAGTGGAGGCCAAGATGGTGAGTTACCTGATTGGGGCTGATTGGGTTCCTTTCTTGGAGTAGAGGAGCTTGGGCCATCCCCTGGATGGTTAGAGGATAGACCGCTGGCTAGGGCCTTTGGTTGTGGGTATGTACCTGATGGGTTGCAATGGCCAGGGTTGTTTCCATTCTTTCCTTTGCCGTATTTGAGAGAAGCCATGTAGTTCGGTTGAGAATGTTGTCATCGAGTTTCATGCCCATGCTCTTCAACCACATGATGGTGTTTTTTGTGGATTAGTGGTCGAGGTTTGTGGTGAAGTTGAGTCATGCATTCGAGAAGAAGCCATGGTAAGAGAGGAAGGGTAGAGGATTGATATTTGCCTTAACCCAAGCTGAGTCAGGGCAAAGATCAAAGAGGGTTGGTGCCAACTTCACAATCGGTGGGTCAGTAGAAGATGGCCCTCAGTTCCAAGTGAATGGAGAGTGGGTAGCGGGGTCGACAGACTGAACATTAAAGATTAAGACTCTTGTGGTGGTGTTTTTGAAGGAGGAGTTGTCATAATGGATGAGGAATACCT
The DNA here is from genome assembly GCA_037367405.1 of Ottelia alismoides. Classification (NCBI taxonomy): domain Eukaryota; kingdom Viridiplantae; phylum Streptophyta; class Magnoliopsida; order Alismatales; family Hydrocharitaceae; genus Ottelia; species Ottelia alismoides. The sequence goes on from JAZKJV010004087.1 coordinate 27,910, forward strand.
CTCTATATCTATTCAATGGGTGGAAGGTAGCCTCAAAGACACTATATGCCGTAACGACCTCAATGCCCTTGGATACTACTTGAAACTTCAGAATATCCACTAGGAGATTCACCATTGTGGCTTCATCGCAATCTTCAATTGTGGGGATGTTGTATGCGAGGAGCGTCCTGAAGTTCTTGACCAGGTTGTTTAGAACTTAAGGAGATCGGTGGTGTAGGGGGAGCCCAAGCATCGCCAACCAATATGGATTTGTTTCTTTTAAATTTTAGCGTCGAAGGATGGAGACCATCGGTAGAATCAAATCGTAACCTCGTTGAGGGAAGTGATGGAGGTATCAATAAGGCTCTTGTAGGCCTTCTCGGTGGTGACTTCGACCACCAACTTCCTCTTGGACATCTTCCAATAGTAGCGGAAGACATCCTCACCAAACTCATCCATTAGAGCGTCCTTGGCCCATTTGAGGGTGGGAATGTCTTCGAAGAATTTGACGATGACACACTGGAGAAGCTAACGTCTAGCGAGAAGGGACTTCGTACATACCTCTGCTTCCCATCCTAGGATGATTAGGGGTACACACAGATCGGATAAAATCCGTAATCCGATCCAATCCGATGTTATTAGATTGGGTCGGTTTGGTTTTATAATTCTAATGGATTGGATTTGAATTTTTCAAATCTGTTAAAGTATGGATTGAATCGGATCTTTATCAAAATCCAATCCAATTCGTTAATTTGTTAACACATATACACACATACATGCCTACTATTGGCCATGACCACTAGGTGGAATGTGAGTAGGTTCTCTTAGTCATACTTCATAATTAGAAAAACGAACACCATAAAAGTGCATGCCACTCAGCCAAAGAAAGATAATGGAGAGTTGATCGAAATGAGCACTAAATACTTGTCCTCTAAATCATGGTATGAATATCGAAATCGTGAGTATCAACAACTAAGTTCCAGATCCAAGTAGTAGTATCAGGGCCCTTAGCCATATGCATACAAATATACATACATGCATACATACATATATAATATCTATCCGCAACCATTTCGAATTCTCTATAAGGACATAATCACTGTCATTTATCTCACTTTTTCGCATATCAATCTTGGGTATAAGTCATATTTCCACCTCCCTTTCTTCTCTTGAAAGCCAAATGTTAAATCTCAAAAATAATAAATTATGACTTTATCTTGTCAAATTGTAAACACCGATTGGTTATTCCCTCTACATTTTCCTCTCTGTTTCATTTGACTCTTAACAACCAATATTTCTCCTAGTTCCCTCTCAATCCATTTCGATGTTATTGCCCCTCCTGCAAAATATTATTCCCTTCAAACATAATTCCACATGTCATCCCCCTCTCATGTGATATCATTTGTCCTTAGTATGATGCCACTCATATCGTCTTTGTTAAAAGAAAATAGCTTTGGGATAGATGTCTAGTACATTTATTAGCTGTTTTTGACCCTTTTGTTTCCTACATTTACTTGCTCTAGCTTGCAACCTTATTTTAAGGATGAAATCGGATTATTACATGATCAAATGTATTACACCCATCTAAGAACAAATAATCATTACTTCTATGCCTTTCATTTTTAAATTTATATAAGATTTTATTCATGTTTTTCATAAGATTTGCATATTTTGACTATAGAAATAATCTTGCAAATAAATTCCATTCCAAATCAGCCTAACTGGTAGGTTATATTTAAGTTAATTTTGTCTTGGATACTCAAACGAGTATGAATGTTCTATTTTTTTTAGTTAATGATTGTGTCTTAAAAGGTGCTCTTGGGAGTTGTTGAGCTATGGTATAACTTAACAATCTAAATTAATCATGGACTTTATTAACATATGATCAAAGAGATTGTATTTTTGTGTATCTAACTTGTCTTTGTGTCCTTATTTGGTAACTTGTATCGTTCTAAATTGAATTATTTCTTTATTTATTTTGGTGTACTTATTTGGTAACTTGTATCGTTCTAACTTGAATCATTTATTTTTGTGTACACTTGTATCGTTCTAACTTGAAAATCAATTGATGAAAACAAACTAATGTCACATCATATATAGAAAGAAACTGAAATTTCAAATTCGATATAAATCTTTAGTTTGAATGTATGGTCTTAAATTTTTTTATAATGGATTAATAGAATTCCTCGACTTTCATTCAATTACGTAGTTTTCATTTTCTTTACATCTATTCATATTATCAGTTTTTAAGTCATTATTCAAATATCAAGAGCTAGTATGCTATACTATAAAGTACAAACATGAGAGAGTAGGCTATTAAGCGGAAAATTGTAAGTGTAAAAATCCAATTGGTCTAATCCTATCTGTAATCCGATAGATTGAATCATATTAGATTGAATATTTGACGAATTAGATTGGATTTGAAAAAAAAACCTATTAAGGTTGAATTGGATACTGATTAAACTAAAATCCGATCTATTGCAATCCATGTGCACCCTCATGGGAGATGATGGTATACGCACCGGAGCTTGGGTCTCTGGAGGTCGGGGGAAGGGGCGACGGTCGTTGACGGGACGTGCGTGCCTTTGGGGATGCAAGCCTGGAGGGACATGGTCTGGGATGAGCTCCGTTTTCTCTTCTGGGAATAGGGTTTGGATCGGGGTGGGGTGACGCCATTGTTATTGTTTTACGACAGTTCTTCGCAATATGGCCGATCCCAAGGCACGTGAAATAGATTATTGGGAAGGAACAGGAGCATTTGGATGCCCCGGACGGAGGCACTTAAAGCAAAGCATGTATTCCCTATTCTGCCAGTTTGTTCGAGCTTGAGTTGGCATTTTGGTGGAAGAGGTGGCCATATGATGGTATCTTTGTGACAGATACGATCTATCCCGCCTCCGTGCAGTGTTCTATGGGAGGCAAAACGCTTGGCGGGAACAGCAAGGTTGGTGGGAAGAGTACGTCGAGTAACAGGTTGTTTCTCAAAAGGGGTCGATCATATCCCCATAATTACCTCGGGTGTTGTGGAGGGCGTCGGGTCTGCTTTGGGTGCTCGGTGAGGACTCCAGAAGGGCTGACGTGAGTGGGGGTTACCTGGCATGTTGAGTGGTAGGGATGAAAACGAACGTGAATATATTCGTATCCGATTCGTTATCGTAATTGTTTTATACATATTTTGACATTCATATTCGTATTCGTTTTGAAATAGTTGCGGATATGGATATCACTTCGATATTCGTTAGTATTCACATTTGTATTCTTATATACATTTTCGTACATAAGTATAATAATAGATTTATTTATTTATTTATTTATTTGACCAGAAAAGGGGGAAACACGCATAGGTGTCTGCCCCAATAATATTAAAAAATATAATTACAACAACCAAGACTCGAGTAGAGTCCGAGCATGGTGTACAACATTCTCAATATAAAATCTCTCCGAGCAAAAAATTACACCATTCCTGGCAAGCCATAATGCCCATAAACCTGCAACTGGTAACAACTTCTCCATATTTGGACGGAAACGCGAGTTGAGGAGGGATTCCCAGAAAGCTGGCATGCTGTTATGATCCAACCAAGCCACATCCAATGCCCGCCAGAGATCCTTCGCCTTCCCACACTGAAGAAATAGGTGTTCAACAGACTCTAACATCGTTCCACAAAGGATACACGAGTTATCCTCTGAGCGAAAAAACCGAGCTCTCCTCTCCCTTGTGAGGAGCCTCCCATGTCTAAGAAGCCACAGGAAAACATTAATCCGTGACGGAACCTTTAACTCCCACATCATTTTGTAAATCTTGTCCAGATTCTGTTCAGATGGTTCTGGTCCTCTGATCAACATGTTATAGGTCTTCTTGACAGTGAATTCGCCTTCTCTCCAAACCCAATGGTCAGCACCCAATGTGGGGCCCTCAATTGTAGATAAATATTCCATCAACTGTATAAGATCATGCCTGCGACGTTCAGAGAATCCGCTTGTAAAAGTAGGTGCCCAATTACCATTAGCCCAAAGATCAGCGACACGAGCATTTTTATCATCTGCTACAGCAAAAAGACGTGGAAAGCGAGAAGCCAGAGGTCCATCTCTCGACCAATCGTCAATCCAGAAAAGAAAGCTGCAGCCATCACCTAATCGAGGACGAAAGAGATGGGGAAAATCAGGAAGCACTGAACGAATACCCTTCCACAACGTCGATTCAAACCTCATGGTTCGCAGACCACTAATCGAGTGCGCATCAGCCCCATAAATATTGCGTATCAGCCTACAACATACGTCCTCGTTATCACCCCAAATTCTTGCAGCCCACTTGAGCATAAGAGCACGGTTCATCAACTCCAGTCTTGGAATACCGAGCCCACCATCCTCCTTAGGCAGAGTAACAGTCTCCCACCATCCACCATCCTACTTGAGCATAATAGATTTATTTATAATTGTGTGTAACAACATTTTTTTATTGCATTCACCATTGTTAATATAATTGTTGTGAAATTACTATATCTGGTATAGCTATTTTATGTGTAAAGTATCCTAATCATTTTTAATCTATTAAATATTTATGTTATTATTCGTATTTGATTCGTATTCGGTTTACATTCTTATTCGTTTTTAAGGATATGGTAACACATTTTCCATATTCATCAATATTCGTGTCAACATTCATATTCGTATTTTAAAATGGATAAGGATATGATTATACATATATCTGTATCCGAATCCGACCGTTTTCATCCCTATTGAGTGGGCGATGTGGGTGACGAGAGAGTATCCTTGATTGGCAAATGGCTTTTGGATTGCCGGGACTGAGTTTTCTTGACCGAACCAAGTGATCGTTCCCAGTTAGCAGTAGGTGTGGTGGGTGAATTGGGGTTGTTGTTAGGTCAGGTTTGAGTGTTATTGGACCAAATTTCGGATCGGTGTGCAATTCCCAACAACAAATAATTTTTGAGTTGTTCGTATTATGTACTGGTTCAATTTCCATGAGTATTTTTCTTTACCCCTAGATAAGGATGGAAAATAATCGTCGAACGAGGAGGCAAGTCCGCCCGAGCTTCGTGAACTAACGGAGATGGAGCCGATCGGAGGGTTCAAAATATCCAGTGCTAGATGGGCAAGGGGTTAGGTGTTGAGTGGGGGTTAGAGGGGGCGGTCGGTGGGATTGGTGAGCAAGGTTTTGGCTGGGTTTTAATGATTTTACCCTTCTTATTGGTCTTCAGCATCTTCGGTGATTTCGAAGTGGGAGTGCAATGCGGATGAGGAGTGTTGGAGAGTAGGTATTTAGCGGGATTTGGTTCGAGCTCTATAGGTGTAGGCGTGGGGAGGTGGTATTCAGATGCATGTTTGAGGGTAGTGACACGACGTTGTTTCTGGAGGATGCGCTTCTTGTAACCCTTGCAGTCCATGGTTAATTGTGAGGCGGGGGAGGTAGGAGATTCATAATGGGGGAGGGTGGTGTGCAAGGGGGAAGGGAGGTACCGAATGAGGAGGGGGGAGGAGGTGGGAAGGGTGGGGAGAGGAGGGGATGGGGGATCGGGGGAGAGGAGGAATAAGCGGGAACAGGTAGGACGTACCTGGTCAGGGATGAATCGAGGAAAAAACCTAGATCGCCTTTGCCATCGCCAGAGTGATCGCCCTTGTTCAGCATCCACTCTCGTTTGGAATGGGGAGGTTGACTTGAATGGGCCAACATTCCCCGATGTTCTGATTCTTTGACTTGAATGTGATAATACGGTGAGGGAAAACGAGGAAAGAAGGGTATTCTTTGTAAATTTGATAAACGGAAACTGATGATATGCACATTTTTTAACATAATCCGATTCATTTTAATAACCAAAGGGATATAAGTTAACTACAAGATCTGTGTTGTAAAAGTTAACAAGTTTATAGAGTTTAGGTGATAGTTACAAAATATACAGGGTCGAGAATGTGGTTTATAAAGTTTTCAGCATTTGTGATGTAAAAATCCCTTAAAATATTTGTTTGTAATGCACGAGAGGAAGATGAAAAGCAAAAGAAGCGTGATTCACGAGGTCCTGCTTTGTTTATTATTATATATTATTCCGTAGACATTACTGGCTAGGCAAGTTCACTCCACAAGGACGAAATGTCATCCTCAAATATCCAAAACCCTGCGAACAACTTGATCAGTAGTTGATTCAAAGAATTCAAAGAATACAAAAAGCTGGATCAAATTCAAATAATACAAAATGCTGGAATTTCCACATCCCAGTTCTTATAATAATTAAAACTATTTGACAATCCATTAAATCTCGTTTAATCACATCATTGTCCTCGTAACCTGAACCATTTTACTCCCTCCTTCCTCCTCTCACCCCCTTCTTACTTCGACTCTCTAATAAGCTCCTCCACGAGCTTCAAAGTCCCCGATTACGAGCCTCTATCGACTTACGCGCTCTTCTCTCGTAGTCCATAGAGATGTAACAGGAAGGGAAAGGATTGTGGTGTTGCTCGCTCGAATTCTCTGATGTACAGCAGATTGTTGTAACATGAAAGAGCCGTTCGATCACAATCGAGCGACGCGTACGCATTTGCGATTGCGGTGGGCCAATGCATGTGTTACGTTAAATCATGATCGAGTGGCTCTCCATTGTTAATGCACCTCTACTTAAGAGCAGAGGATCCGCACCCTGTTCATGGAGGACGAAAAACGTGAACAAGAACAAGGAGGGGATAGCAAAGAATATATTGTTTGTGAAGGCTCTTTCTGTAATTTTATTTTAAAAAAAAGTATCTAAGTTCATTCATCATTAGTAGTAAGCATCAAAGAACGGCATGAACATAATCAGAGTAAAATCCTGAGACGCGTTCAACCACACTCTTGATTTGGATGCTCTGGAAAACTCTTTGGCAGTGATCCTTCCAAATCGACCATCAAATCGAACCCTTTAAGGATATCAATCTCTAATTATCAGAATAATCTTCACAAGTTGCCAATGAAAAAAAGAATTTATTGAAGTTTATGGCGGAAATAGGTCAAGAATAACTAGTTTGGAGATCCATGATTTTTTATGTTCAACAATCTCAATCAACGATTTGAAGAGTAGCGCATTGTTGAAGATTTGAAGGTCAAGGATATTCCAATCGACGTTGTTCTTTAGCCTTGTTAATTTCTTCCAAGCCAGCCTTCGATATGTTGTCGTTGTTTGATCTCCATTCCAAAGAAAATTCCTTAATTTATCGATCTTTTTAGTCACACCACCAGGCACTTTTAAGCAGGACATCAAGTGGATTGTGAGGGGCGTAAGTGAGCGGTTCAGCGGACAGACTCTCGCTGGCAACGGAAGTAATATCGCATTCCATCCCTGAAGTTTAGAAGCAAAAATCTCAATGAAAGGGGTTCAGTCCTTGGTCTTCATGCTCTTGGGGGTTAAGGGGAAGCCCAAGTAGTTTAGTGGGTAGTTTCCCGCGATCCATCCAGTTAATGAGTTCACTCAGCAAGCTCCTCTGCGGTCAGATTTAGTCCCGTGAATTCAGACTTATCCATGCTAACCTCCAAGCCCAATAATTTACTAAAAATTTTGATAGTGGAGTGCACATTTTTCAGAGATTCCTTGTCATATTTCAAAAAGATGAGTAGATCATCCGCAAACTGAATATTTGTCACCATAGCCTCGATCAATCGCTTTCCTAAAGAAGCCCCTAATTTTTTTGGGCATCCACCAGTTTTGATAGCATAGCATCTAATACAGACATTGAATGTATAAATAAGAATGGTGATGATGGATCACCTTGTCTCACTCCACGTTCTGGTTTCAAAAAACCCATCGAAGCTCCATTTAATTTGAAGGAGGTCCTAGTTGTCTCAAGGATTGGATTTGATCCAAGTGATGAACAATGACGGTACCCCCAAAGCTTGCAAAGCCACAGAGATAAATGGCCAACGTAATGTATCGAAGGCTTTTTTACAATCAATTTTTAGGAATTAAGCCTTAGTCTTGGATCTAGTCGAGGATTGAGGAAGTCACAATGAATAGAGAGGATCCTCTGCTGTGGTGTTATGCATGATCGAGCGGTTCACACGATTTTGCATGATACGGATCCACAAAAAGTGCAAAATCATGTGAACCGAGCGGCGCACACGCCTACAAAAGACTCTGCTGCCCTCCGACCTACAGCAGACGATCCGTCTCCGATGAAAGCATCTTTTGAGGATCGGCCCTCGGTGAATGCACATAGTGTTAGGTGGAATATTTCCTTAGATGCTGTAGTACAGGATCTTCTGTAATTTATCTGTCATCTTTTAATCCTTATGGTACAGTTTGGTGATCAACGGAGTAGATGGTAAGAACTGTGGTGATGACCACATGGATCTGTCATCTGAGCCTCTAGAATAAAATGACAAATTACAGACCATGGCATGTGGGTATAGGGGACACCCTTGGACAAATAATATCACGTGATTGTGCTCCGAAAGGAAACCCTAAGCCTAAGGCTGCCTCTCATCTCTATTTAAAGGCGTCAGGATCACCTTCAACACACACACACAGGGCACTGAAAGAGAGTCCGATCTCCCTTCCAAACCCTAAAAATGGCTTCTGCTGATCGCCCACAGAAGCCCTCCGAGTACTTCATAATCAACCGTGAGAGAATTGGCCTCCTTGACCTCCTCTCCCTCCTCCTCCTCAGGAGGAGCCTCGCAAGCCGCAAGTTCGTCGAGAGCAGCTCCGTCGAGCTCCGCGGCCTGCGTGTCGACTGGATCGTGCAGCTCTCTCTTTTCATCCAGTGGCTACTTGCCAAGATCAAGGAGCCCCTCAAAGCAGTCGGACGGATCGTCGAATTCACCCTGAACTTCGTCGCCGTCAACGGCGGCCTCCTCGGCCTCCTATGGCGTGTTCTTACTTGTCCGTACATCCCTCCGTTGCTACTAAAACTCTACACATGCGCACAAATTTTCGAATGGAAGTGGTGAACTCCCAAGCCTGCATGGCATGATATATATGACCCACGTGGGAAACGTTGCATGGGAAAACCTAATTGGCAACTCTTCTGCTTAAAATCCGAATGTTAATTAAACAAGAATATGGAAGATCATTAAAAGACCTGATAGTTTTAAGGTTGCTTAAGAAAATCACATAGTATTCGCGCGTCTATATTATGCAACAATATGTGAATGCAGGCTCCGTGAAGCAACCGAAAGAGGGCACCGCGGAGTACCGATCGATCATCGGGCACTTGGACGACCGGGTAGAGCTCCACAAGGACACGCGGTCGAGCAGCCTCTTCCCCTTGATGATGACGGAGGCGTACGCGGCGGCCGACGGCGAGATAAACAAGCTAGATCTGACCATGATGGCTGCCAAGATTGCCTACGAGAACGAGGCCTACATCAAGGATGTCGTCGTCAACCATTGGAAGGTATGATCGGACGATAAGATTTGGGTCCTAATCCTCTGAATGATAGATTGGGATTCTTTCTATTCAAATTCCTGCTCTAACAAATTGTTGTTGCATGCTGATATTTGGCAGATGAACTTCGTGCAGTTCTTCGATGGTTGGAACAGTGAGTATCTGGTTTTATCGATGATACTTCAATACTCCAGTTAAATCTTCGAGGATGATTCCGAAACATAATTAAAATGGCTACTGCATATATAGATGTTCCATTGTCAGGTTGACGAGAAAAGGGGAAGGTATTTCGATAGCCGATCGGATACAAATTATACAACGCTAGATCTAGATCTTACACAATACATAGCTCCACATGGATGACCATGAAATAATCCATGATCGTAATTTTTAAGTCGATGTTAAGGCATCTTCAAAAACTAACAAGTTGAGGTACTCTACGTTAAAATCTTAGCCAACTTTGATTTCCTATGTGCGTCACTAGAGTAAAATAAGCTGATCATCAGGATGACTAACAGTGCATGTATTTAAATATTATCATATAAGCCATTTAAAAAACATGTTAAATTTACTTACTGTGGATAGCATTATTAACTAAACATGTGATAAAATTCTCACAAATAAGGAAAGAAATTCGCAAACTAAAGACTGGGTTTATCAAAGTAATATTTTCTTCTTCTCTCTCAACAATGACGTGTAGAACATTATTTACTAGTGCCGAGTAAAAAAAAGTTTTTTATTAAATATCGTGGTTAATATTTCTGAAGAGAGTGGTGGGACACGTCATCGTGAGAGTCCAAAATGGCGGCAATTTTGGAAGCTTTGTGAATTTTATATATCTATACAAGAGCAAGAAAATTCCATTCCGGGTTTTGTTCCCGCATATCTGAAATGTAAACAAGAATATAAATGTTGATTTAGATTTCGTTAAGCATGAATATAAATGTTGATTTTATCATAGGTTTCGAATCTGTTAGAAAACTCTCCAAACAAAAGAATGAATACTCTAACGCAGCTCCTTAAGTTGTCTTCTTAAAGGTGCAGTTCTTGATGAACCTTATGCATTATGAGTGTAGAATTCCTAAACGCGAACACGACTCAAGCGTTCGTGTTCAGCGACAAGCCGACCGCGGCTAGCCTGATCGTGCTGGCCTTCCGCGGCACCGAGGCCTTCAACGCGGAGGATTGGTCGACCGACGTCGATCTCTCGTGGATCTCCATGGGCAAGATGGGGAAAGCCCATTTGGGTTTTATGAAGGCCCTGGGCCTCCAAGATGACAAGGACATCAACTTGGGCTTCCCTCCCATCATCATCCCCCTGCCCGGCCGGATCCCCGCCTACTATGCCATACGTGACACCCTCAAGAAGCTCGTCAGGGACAACCCCGACGCGAAGATCCTCATCACCGGCCACAGCCTCGGAGCGGCGCTGGCCGCATTGTTCCCTTCAATTCTCGTGCTCCATAAAGAAGTAAGAAAGATATGCACAATTTAATTTCGGATGCTGATCTAGTATCGGACTTCCTCTTTGTTGCAACTCAATTAACTTGTGATAAACATTCGTAATTAATATCTATAATCGCATGTAGGTCTCCATCCTCAACAAGATCGAGCAGGTTGTGACGCATGCGCAACCGAGGGTGGGCGATGCGGTGTTTGGGAACTATATGCAGTACATTCAAGGCCTCGACTACAACCGAACGGTCTACCGATATGATATCGTGCCTCGCGTGCCCTTTGACAGCCCTCCCTTGTCGCTCTTCACCCATTTCGGTCGCTGCCTCTACTACGACGGTTGGTACGTCAGCAAGGTAATATGTGAGGAAAGTGGTAGAGTGAAACTATGTGTCTTGATGTTTCTTGATTTGATGTGGATGATCGATGTTGGTGAATGAACTCAAAATGGCAGGTGGTGGAAGAGGTGCCGAACAAGAACTACGTGGACTTTAGGTATGTGGTTCCCATGCACGTGAAGGCGGTGGAGGATCTGGTGAAGGGGGCGCTGCTGGGGAAGACGGAGGGCCCCGACTACAAGGAAGGCGTCGTCCCCTTGCTCTTCAGGTTGCTGGGTCTGCTGATACCGGGGGTGGCCTCTCACAGCCCCAGGGACTACGTCAATGGAGCCAGATTGTCCCGCATCGCCCCAGTCCCCACCACCTCCAAGGACATGGTCTGATCTGCTATGTTTGATTCTCGTCCCGTGTTGATTTGATCTCTGCAGAATAAATATGTATGATCTTTGATTGGACATCACAAAATACGAGCAAGCATCCTATGCACTTTTCTTTTAGAAAGACTATCAAGTTCATTTCATCAAAAGCAAGGTATCAAGATGCCTAAGTTTTGGATGCACAAAAAACTCGAAAGTTTAAGGAAGCCCGGTGATTACTACTACTGGGTAATAACTTCCAGAAAGCAAACAAAACGACAATAGCATTTCATTTTTTAATACGACAAAACAAAATAACCCTTCAACAGCGACAAGTAGAAGGCAAGGGGAACGGCTTGAATGGCAAGACTAGATGAGTGCTCTGCAGTACTGCAGGTGCAGGGATCTGCAGTAAATCGCGAGAGGCCCGAGCCGCTCGATCAAGATCGAGCGGTTCGCACGGTAAGGATCCACAAAGACTCACATTTTGTACGACGTTCGATCTTTATCGAGTGGCTCGAGCCTCCTCGCGGTTTACTGCATATCCCTGCAGTGCTGCAGAGGATCCGCTCCCCTCATTTTTTGGTTGTGTGTCGGCGAGAGTGCAGGGATGCAGGCTCCTGGAGTCCATCAGTTCCTAGCATTAATACAAAAGAAATATACCAATTTTAATTTGAAAGGTAGAGGGCATGTGATTGGGCATATTTTATTAGGAGTTATCATATTCTATGATAATTGATCAAACAAGATCATTGCATCCTTCTCAATTTTAAGGGTGAACGAGGCACCTCGGAAGATCCCTGTACACAGGGGCGGACCTATGTTGGAGCCAAGTGGGGCACGTGCCTCCCCTAAGCTTTTGAAAACCTTTCACCATGTAGGAATTTGCTATACAATGTATTGGAAAGTGTGGTGTGCCCTCCCACCCCCAGTACACAGGAAAGAAATCATTGTTGAAAGCGCCCCATCTCTTGGGTGCTCCTCTCGCTTCCCATATGCAATTGTTCACATGTGTATTGCTCTCCTTCCTTGCACATCGTATGGCTCGGCATGTTGTCGGTGCTCTCTAGCCAAAGGCCGACCACCTCACTCTTGATTCCCGCTGTGCCTAGCAGAACCGTCGAAGTTGTTAGACAACCCATGCATGCGGTACGTCCTATTCCAAATTACACAGTGGGTGCAACCAAACTCACCGATCGGCACCACCGCAATTCCATCATCAGGATTCGATCTCGATGCTAGTGCATTGTCGTGGTAGCGCATCATGCATCCACTTTTCTTACGGACCCATTGCACGTCTCTTCATGCACCGACTTGATCTCAAGTTTCAAGCAATCATCACTCACAATCCGAGGTACTAGGATATGACTCATCTTCTTGTTCTCAAGCTACATGTAACAATATTTAATTGTAGCATTTTCTTGATAATTTATTAAAGGGATTTTTACTTGGCAGACCCTATAATCTTTTCCAATTACCTCTACGACCTTTGAAACATCGTAATTTCTCCCCCGCCCCCGTAAACTTGCTAACTCTTACCCTACAGACCCTGTGGTCAACCCCCATTCATTTAACCGTTTAAATTAACCGGATTCCGTTATGCTCTTTTATATTATACCCAATTTGTTCATTAAATTTACATTGAGTGCCCAGCTCCTTCCCTCCTCCCCGTCCCTGCCCTCCCTCGCCGCCCAGTCTCCCTGCTCCCCCTCAGCCGATGGAGTCCCACCCCCTCGCCGTCGCCGCTCCCTGCTCCCCCCCGGCTGATGGAGCCCCCCCGCCGATGCTGCTCCCTGCCCCCCTCCCCTGCCGATGGAGCCCCCTGTTGGCGGTTGGCTGTTCAAGCACTCCCCGTCCCCCCATCCCCCCCCCCCCACCCCGTTGGCGGTTGCATGTTCCCTGGATCCCCGCGCCCCATGGAGCCCCAACCCCCCGCCTGAGAAACTCGCCCCCCCCTCCCCCCCCCCTCCTCCCCCCTGGAGCCCCGCCTGCCATCCCCTCAGAGCCGTGCCCACCTCCACCAACCCCGGAGCCCCGCCAGCCATCGTCCCCCAAGAGCCCCCCCCCCCCCCCACCCGCCCCCGCCGATGCTGCTCCCTCCACCACCCCCCCCCCCTGGAGCCCCGCCTGCCATCCCCTCAGAGTCGTGCCCACCTCCACCCACCCCGGAGCCCCGCCAGCCATCGTCCCCCAAGAGCCCCCCCCCTCCCGCCCCTGCCGATGCTGCTCCCTCCCCCCCCCCCCCCCCCCGGCGATGGAGCCCCGCCGATGCTCCCCCTCCCCCCGGCGATGGAACCCCGCCGATGCTCCCCCCTGCTGCTCCATACGCCTCCCGAGCTTCCTATTTTTTATATTCTTTTTTTATTATTTTGGTTAATCCTAACCATTGGATGGTAAATTGGTTAGGTTAACTCAAGACTAACCCAAGTAATTGACTCACATATAGTTAAAATTGACGGCAGGGTCCGTTGGGTAAGATGGAAAAGTTTACGAGGTCGGGGGAGGAATTACGATGTTTCAAAGGTCTTAGAGGTAATTGGAAAAAGCTTATAGGGGCAGCCGGGTAAATCCCTTTATTAAATTTAGATCTCAATAACTTGAAAAATTGATGGAATTGAAATATCAAAATATTTCTTTCTAGGAGATTTTTTGGTGTAGATTGTTATTCTTAGATAATTTCTTAGAGTCTTTGATTGTTGAATCAAGTTGATTAATCACAAATGAGTGACATGAGCAAAAAATTTATCATTATATAAACTGAATTTGTTGTAATATCATATTTAGGAATCAAGATATTGAATTAGATGGTATATAGTTGATTATGCATTAATATTAGAATGACACAGACTTATTATTAGAATTATTTTCAATATATCTCAAACATATAGTCCCGCTATGTCAATTACTTTTGTTTCCCGGTGTTAGCCATGTGAGCCCGAGGCGAACCATTCTTACAATAAATGTTATTATAATAGATATGTTTTATCAATAAATGTTATTGATTGTTTCACTCCCTTTCTGAAATTAAATAAATGAATGCACTATAAGGTCCCTCTATACAATTTGGGTTATGTACTATGGCCGTCTTGATAATCATATAGATGTTGATTCATTAGATGAATCATAGAGGTTGGTGCTTGGATGAATATCTAATGGGTTAGATAGAGGACTCATCAAGCACTGTCAAATGATTATTAAGAGATGATCTCCGGCCTGAGTAGGAGATGTCAATCCTTTCTCACATAGGCGGATATCTGACTGACCTCTTGATGCAGGTCCTCTGCATGGGAATAGTGATTCATAGGTGTCAGATTAGTTAGGTCAATGGGTTGACTTAGCGAGATCGAGATAACCTAAGCCCTATGTTAAAAGCTGTCACAGCATAGGCACGCATCCTCTGACCGGAGACATATGTGTTATTATATGTCTGAGTATGTACATTTGGCAGACCATTAGGCTGACAACCTAACCTAGGTCTATACACCGGCGAGCTGGTGTGCATATAAGGGCATATGAGTAATACGATCTCTCAAAGGGATCATAAAGGTTCACTTATGAACCGGAAGACATGAGCTCACTCATGAGGTATTGGGACCAATCAAATTCCATGCATGGTCGTCGTGCTTTGGAAGCATGACAAGAATTTGAAGGTATGATATATGCTTTGGGAAAACATATGGTCGATACCAAATCCCAATGACCAAGATTGAGAAACTTGGTGATCAAACTCTGAAGAAGACAGTATAAAATTGATCTTCATCTTCAGGTTGATCATTGGTCTTCCAGTATGCAGGATGTGTAGGTATTGGGAATACCTGAGGGTGATGTGATCATAAACGATTGTATAACCATGACGCTTCCATTCCAAGGGAGTTATGAAACAGGTCTAGATTTTAGTGACTCCTCTCAGTAGAGAAGTAACTTGATCTTGATCCAAATGTTGGACATTGATCTGAATGAGATTCAGATGCAATGAGAAGATTAAGTATACGGACTTGATTTAATCAAGCATCTATGGGAGGTCCGTGAGATCTAGATTTGATATGAAATCTCAATATCTAAGTCACTATACATGGAACAATACAATCGCTCTGTCCTTATCTCCAAGTATCTACGGAGAAAGCGCATTATTCTTGAAGGAGTTCAGGAATAATTCCTATGATGAATTTTGTATCCAAGCAAGAATGTCTTGATGATTAAATGAGATTTAATTATCAAGTATAATATGAATAAGATTCATATTGTGAGAATGATTATCCAAGATAACTAAATGAGATTTAATTATCAAGGAAAAGCAGATCGTGGATAGTGCTATCCATAATATCTGTGTATATTATAAATGTGGTTTATAATATATCAGAGAGAGAGAAACTTTATAAATATCATTTGTTAATTGTTAATATGGATTGGATTCACATTAATTAATTAATTAGAAATGTAATTTACAAATTAATTTGGGTTGTGAATATGATTCACATATTTTTCAATGGCATGATTGAAATATTCACAAATTAATTTAGAATTAATTTGGTGGATAATTTTGCAATAATAGTTATTGCAATTTATTAAGGAATAATAGAATAAAATGAAGAGGAAATAATCATCACAAAAATAGGTGACGCCCCCTATTTTTGGGGGGTCATTAATTATCCTCTCTTTTGTTATCTTGTTATCTCTTAATAATTGATTTATGTTAAATTGTGTTGATGATAATGCAACATATATTTGATTTGATATAAATTAATGTTGTTGGTTTTTAACCAACAACAATCGTGGTCGTTGATTGATACATAGATCAATCTAGCCGTTGGATCTATGAAAAACAAAGAAAATTCAAAAAGAAATGTATATCAGTGTCAAATTAAAAAGTGTTGAACATAAAAGTTGTAGATCTTTTTGAGAATACAAGTTTCATGTAGAACACACAAAGTCAAAATAGGTCATTTGTACATAGTAATTTTTGTGAGTATTTTTAAGTAATTAAAAATACTTGTTTTAATTTCTTATGATATTTTTGTAATATTAATTTGTATTTAATACAAAATAAATATTTACAATATTAATCTAATTTTTATGGGAATTTTATAGTTCATAAAACACGGAAATAAAAGGACTTTAATAGGATTATTTATATCCATTAAAATTGAGATCCATTGGATCCCAAACTAATATATAAGGAGGGCAACCCTAGCCCCTTCAAGGAACACCTAGAGTACACGCCTACTCTCTCTCTTTCTCTCTCTTCTCATTCTCGTCGTCCTCTCTCTCTCTCTAAGGTGGATGTCCATCTTATGTGTTGAGAGAGACCTTCTCGCCTTCGACTTCGACTACTCGAGGATCTCCATCTTCTTCTGGGGCTGCTTCCTATAGAGGAAGACGACAGATTTCGTTGGACGAAATCATGGGATTCGAGGCTTTGATCTTCGTCGAGGATTGCGGGAGTCACGCGTCTCATCATCGCGCCCGCAAGTGCTGTCTTTGTGGATCGGACTTGGGCCAGGAGGATCTCTTTCTTTAGAGATCTCGTGATCGCAACCAACCACGCTTCGAGAGGTATTTCTAATACTTTATGGTTTGATGAAATGATCCAATAAATATTCTTGAGATCATGTAGTTTCATCATTTGTTTTAAATTTTTTTAAAATTCCGCTGCATCTTGCGACTAGTGCGACTAGTAGTCCCGATCGCATAAGATGCGATCGGCACGCTTCCGTGATGCGCTTGAGGATTCTCAATATCCTTCAAGTGATATAAGAGCCTTAGGTCAGAAAAGGTTTTCGATACGATCCATAGACCTAGGACGACTTGGGTTTGAAAGGGTCGTGAAAGTTTTTATCGCATTTCAATTTTCGCACCTCTATCCAATTGGATTTTTTCGGCACTGTTTAAATTGTTTAAATACAAAATATTCAATTGGATTTTATTACCCATTAAATAAGGAAACCATACGATCTGAGTTTATGAAATTTTGATTTCATTTTCTCAAGATATGGCCTTTTGAATAAGCATGTATTCACTGTTGCGGGAACAACAAATCTGAACGTGATTAATAAGTTAAGTACTATTTTGATGTGCCTTGAAATGCATGAAATATCACTTAGGTTCTGTCATAAATCAAGTTGGCAATCTTAGAAAACTGATTTTGCGAATTTTGGAATTAAATTGATCAAGATAAGTTAATTTTAGTGATTAGGGGTCACTGCTGGAAATTGACAAACTTGATCATTAAACCTTGTGATAGTCATTCAAATTAATTTGATGAAAACTAATTGTTAATTTTCTGAAATGATTATTGATAAGTATTTGTGAAATATTTAGAGATGATAATCAATTCCTTGAATGACATTCCACTAATCAAGATGATAAGATAGTTGATCTTGATCATAATTGGTTGATATGAAATCATCAACAAACATTGTTTGCATACAAAACCCTAGGTCATCCTACAATAGTTGTAGGGCAACTTTTACATGCAAAACTCTCTTGCTTGAATAGGACTGGGGATTTGTTTAGAAAATCTCCTTATAATATAATCAAAATTATTTTGATGTATATTATATGGTATAATTTCGGTTGAAAGACTGATGAGCATCTCAAAGTACATGATGATCTATTTGGCATTATCCTTTCCTGAGGTGGATATGGTGTCTAGTTGGAGAGCATTGGGGTAGCGGGTTGCACCGGTTGTGGTCCGTCCCACTCTCGTCGATACTGGCCATGACAGCAGGTAGGGACTCGATAATGCCAGAGAAATCAAAGTATATTTTTTCTAATTATTAAAATTCGAAATAATATGTACTTTGAGATTATACCTACTATTCAAGTAAAATTCAAAGTTTGTTGATTAAAATTTGGATTGATAATTAATTTAATGTGATTAAATTAATTATATCCTATTAAAACACTCTATTATGAATAGATGTGTATTTCCCTTGGAAGAATTAATTATGTAAATATGATTCACGATAATTAATTATTTCAATTTGACTAAGAGGTGTAGGATCACTTATGAATCCACGATTCATTGTCTTTATTCTTTTATTTTAGCCTCATTTCCTTAGTCAAACACCTGTAAATACCACTAATTCCATAAAATTACCATTTTGCATGTATTTGTTAAAATTGCATTTTTAACACTTTTTGTACATAAATAAAAGAATAAAGAAGAAAAGAAAAAGAAAGGAGGTATTTATGAAATAAATATAGACTGACCCAAACCCCGAGAGAAGGTCAAGACTTGACCTGATCGACCTGGAATAAAGTAGGGGGAGATAGGGTCTTCTGTTAGAAAAACCAAAAATATCTTATAAATATTTTTTATGTATACTTGTACAAACTTACATTATTTTATTTGTGCATAATTTGACCTCAAATTAATTATTTTTGTAAATTAAATTTGTTAATAAAAATGTGTTGTAAATAATAAAAATAAGTGTAAAATAAAATAATGTACATAATGCAAATAATCACACACAGAAAAAAAAGCTGCAAACCAATAATTGAAATACCAATTCCGGCTTCATACGAGCTCAAATTGAACTAAACTCACTTCCATCATAATCTAAATTTAATTATCTTTCAAATGGATGTGGTTTCATAATTTTTAGAGTTACGGTTGAAAAGTCGATTTTCTGGGGTATTTTGTGCAGTTTTCCTATATATTTGTTGTATATATTTTATTCATATTTATTTTTATACATAATGTATATAATTGTAAATATTGTTATTATTAAAAATAAAATAAAATAATTAAAATTAAAAAATCTTTTATAAAAATCATTTCCTTATGTGTCCTTATGTATATTGTATTATATGTGTATAATATGTGTATACAACTAACTTCCTTAAATAAAAATCACAAAAAAATTAATTATCTCACATTAATTAATTTATTTAATTTAATTCCGAATTTCATATTTAATTATTTGATTTAGTGGATTTATGTGAATTAATTGATTTTATATACTTACCATATATATAGGATTTTATTCCGCACCTTATATGGCCACCATTATGGTGGCTAATTGATTTTCATTAATTACTTAATTTATATAATTAATTTAATTCCGAATTTTATAACTAGTTAATTAATTAATTAATTTTATTTAATTAACTAATAAATACTTTCCTTATTTGTCTATACTTGTCATTTTTTTCTTCTCTTTTTAATGGGCTCCTCCTCCTCATTCACTCCTTGATCAACCTTTAGTGAAGAGGAGCCCGATCTCCGAGAGCATTCTTGTTGAAGAAGGGTGCCTAGCCTCCGAGTCATTCGGTGACAATGCATCTGTCCTTGTCGAGGCCATCATGGCATTTCCGAACCTTGAGGTGAGATCCATTTTATTGCTTGTCATTTTTCTTAGGTAAATTGTAGGTTTAATTTTCACGGAGGAGTAGTGATTAGAACTTAAAATCAAAATTTTACCACATGATTCTCGTCCAATTCCGAATTTTTCATCTCACATCTTGATCCCTACATATTCACGTTCTACCTCGCACAACCTATCACCTCCGACCACGCACGGTGGTCGGAGTCACGGATCTCTCTTTCGGCTCGCCAAGATCCATCTCCATTCGCACCTCCTAATTTTGTGCATAAATAAAAAAATAAAACAATAAAATATTTGGTTATTTTTCTCTAACCTTTGTTTTGCAGGTAAAATAAAAAAAAAGGTTTATTTTTGTTTCTAACTTTTGTTTTACAGGTTCATAGAAAATTAAAAAAAAAGAAAATAAACAAAAATCATTTTTTTGCTCCTGTTTACATTTATGTTAAAAATATTCAGAAAAATTCCATTGTATTTATTTCTGTTGTTTAAAAAAATTAAAAAAAACAAAAAAAAGTTGAGCAGGCGGTTGCGCCGTCCCTGCACTACTCCAGCCGCCCCGAGCCCGTAGCACCTCCAGGCCGAACGACCGCCGCCAGTGTCCAGCACCTCCTGCCGCCTGTGCCCGCGCGGACTGCGTCAGCACGTGCGCCTCCAGCCGCGTGCGCAGGCCGCGAACCCCCAGATTGACCGCACCCCCATCCATTGCGCACTCATCCGCCAGCGCGCCACCATCCCAACGCGGCGGCCCTTGAGCCGCGACTCGCCACCCCGCCTCATGTAGTCGCACCTTCAGCGGCATGCGCGCGGCCCCACCGCCCGTTCCCATGCGCACCAACCGCCTGGAGCCAGCGCAGCACGCGCGTCCTCCGTAGCGCGACTCGCGGGCCGACCTCCTGCTCCTTGATGAATACCCATTCATCACTCTTTATTCTATTATTTTAGCTACAAAAACCTTTGCAAATACATGTAGATATGTGTAAATACAAATAATTACCAAAAGCATGCATTGTGTAAAAACCTATAATTAGCATGTTTTTGTGCACAAAATAAAAGAATAAAGAGCAAAAAGAAAAAGAGGGAAATATTTAGAATAAATATTGAGCAACTTAACCCAAGGGAGGGCTCAGCATGGGCCTGACCGCATAAAAGCCAAAGTAGAGGGAGATAGGAGCTCAGGTGTATATACTTCTGTAAATACAATAAATTATATTTTCCTCATCCAAAAATATGTTGTAAGTATTTGTATATATCTTATTAAAAACAAAATAAAAATAAAAAAATGAAAAGCAAAAAGATCAAAAATACCCTTCCTTCACCATGTACATAAACCACACCATTGTATTTATTTAACCTTGTAAATAAATTCAATTATTTTCTAAACTTTTTGTAAATATTCTATGTTATATTTTGTAAATAAAATAAATAAAAAGAAACAAAACAAAAATCAAATAAAAATTACAAAATTAAAATACAAAAATACATTGTATAAATACCATGTGTATAAATGTATATATCTATTTATTTCACCCTTATATATAAATAATTAAAATAAAATAAAAATATTCTTTTATTTTATATTTTATCTTGTAAATAAATAAAATACAAAATGAGCATAAAATTCATAAAAATAACAAATAAAAAAATCAAAAATAAAAATCCGTATAGTGTACATATACCTATATATATAGCTACCATATTTTTATTCCCAAAAATTAATTAAAAATCACCAAAAAAATAGAAAAAAATAAAAGAAAAATATTTCATGTTTTGAGTTTTCTTTAATTCGGCCTATTTCTACCCTAAAATAAATAAACAAAATTCGGGCACACGTGGCCGCTCCTGATTGGTCCACGGGGGATTGTTGACCCCGGTCAACTCCCCCGCGGACTCCTTCCTTTTCTGGAAGAGGCGCGCCACCCCGCCTTCTCCGAATTTCCCACGCGTCTCCAGGCTGTCTCCCACGCATATCCCATGCCCGGATTCTTCGTCGTTCATCCCTCTCCCTCGCCGGATCCTTCGCCATCAAATCAAAGCTTTCCATCGCCGTCTCCACTCAACCCTAGTCGACGCTGTCACTCTATATATTCCCACCTCCGCCGCCTCCGCGCCGCATCTTTGGATCGCCATCCTTCTTCCCGTGACCTCCAGAGCAAAGCCCGAGGTGACAGCTCGAGTTAGCCCCTGTTGCAGTGAGGTGAGGGTGTCCCTACCATCGATCCGGCGATCCTCGCCGTCCTTGCTCCGCCGCCGGCGTTGAGCATCGAGCTTCAGGCCTTGACGCCCTTCGAAGCTACGACCAGGAGCAAGAGCAGCTCCAGCATAGTCTCCAGCATCCATCAGGTATCCCTAGTTCCTACCCATTTAGCGTAATTTTCGATTTCGCCCAATTCATATCTCCGACGCATTTCTCCGATTCCGGCCATTTCGCGTAACATCTCGATCCTCCGACCCGACCATCATCTCCGCCAGACCTCTCCGCACCTTCTTCACCCCTCCACACAACCCAGATCGCACAGGATCTGGGAACCGAGCTCCTTCGCCGGCCACCTTCGCCGGAGCTCGCCATTCCGACGCACAGACCACCTTCACGCCACCTAACCGGGTCGAGGCACTTTGCCCTCGACCCGCGAGTCTTCTGGTCTGCTTTTCAGGTCGAAACGAGGGCGTCTGAGGCCCTTCGCCATCCAGCCAGGAGACCCAGCTCCGCCGGACTTGCTCGAGCTCCTCAGAGCTTAGTTTGCCCGTCGGAGACCACCGGCAGACGCGGGAGCCTTCCGCGATTCTTCTCCGACCTCCAGAAGGCTCACCGGAGGACCCTAGCGCACGCACGAGCCCGGCGAGTCTCGCCGGGGACCTGTTCTTCGAGGACCCTCCATCGCCGTCCGATCGTCCTCACCGCTCCAGATCAGATCTTGGCCGTCCGATCGAGGAGTAGCTTCCACCGTCCGATCCGAGGAGACGCCATCTGGAGCGCCCACCAGCCGCAGCCGTTCGATCTACACGTGGCGCGCATCCAACGCTCCATTTAATAAAGGGTAATTTACCCTTAGGCCCTTATCTTTGCTTTATTTCGTTTTAGTCCTGTAAGTTGTCGAGTCAGTTGTTTAGTTTTGGGATAATTTGCATGTGGGACCTTGCTATTTATTTTATTTGCATTTATACCCCTGCCAGTAGTGAACCACGTGCTTCGTCACGTGTTACTTTGGGATATTTGCATAAGACCCCTTGTAGTTCTGGATGTTATTCCTTGAATAAAAAGTTTTGTTTATTTGCATATATACCCCTGTGAGCATTGATTATTCGCATGTGCGTTTTATTTTGGGATATTTGCATATAAGCCCCTGGACTTTTGATACGAGTTATCAATAGGTCCTTGGAACTTATTTTTATTACATTTAGGTCCTTGAGTGCCCCTGGCACGTGCTTGGCACGTGACTCCTTGGGTATTTTGCACCAGGACCCCAGAACTTTTGGGTATTTGCACATAGGTCCCTGTGCACAGTGCCCCACCTTTATTTTTGAATAAAATATCAAACGACCTCCAAATCCAATGAGATTTTGACACATGGCTCCTGCCATGGTGTAGGAATTTCTATGATTTTTGGGGACATTTTTGATTTCATTTATTATTTTTAAAAATTCAAAAACACATATTTTTGCCACTGTTTGACTTTAAAAATACCAAAAAAATCTAAAAACTCCACCAAAAATTCTAAAAAAATTAGGTACTGTTTCTTGCTTGTTGTTTGATTTTCTAGCCAATTTTGGCTACTTTTCATCACTTGAAAACCTTAAAAATTGAAAAACCCCTAAAAACCCATAAAAATTGTAATAAATAAATTAAAAATCCAAAAACAATAATTAGGGTGCCTAAATTTTCCTTGTTCTTTCTAGATTATAGGAAAATTACCTCTAGGGCTTTTTGAGATCCAAGAGTATTTTATTTTTGGGTCTTAAGCCTTGCTGGACAGTACCCTCTGTTTTTCGCATTGTTTGATTTTTAATAAATAATTTACCCATTAGAAAAATCCCAAAAATTCACCAAAAACAGTAAAAAACTTAAAAAACCTAAAAATCAATTTTCTGGAATTTTTGCATTATTTTTGGTGTGTGTAATAAATTGTTGAAGTCCCCTTGTATTTTCTCATCATTTAAAAAATTTAAAAAAAAAATTATAAAAACAAATAAAAAACCACAAAAATGTGTTCTCTGTGTTTTAGTGCAATTTGACTACATCGTAGGCCGCAAGGCCAATCTGTGCTCCTTGTGTTCGACCCTGGGAGCTATACCAGGTTAATCTTATAGCAGGACCACTGCTCTGTGTTTTATTGATTTATCTTCATCTGTGGTTCATTTTCTTGATTGACACATTCTGAGCAATTGAGGACAGCGACATTGTTATTTATTTTCTACCTCAGTTGTTAGTGTGATTTCCGTGTCGTCACTCCTCCACCAGGCGGCTCTCCGCCGCGTCCCTTGCCTCCTTCGCCGCCCGCCAACGCATTGGAGAGAAGGCGGCGGCGGCTGTCCCCTTGGCTCCCCTTGCCTCTATTGAAGAAGATATGATCCAGGAACCCTAGGGCAAGTTTTGAAAAAAAAATTCTTTTTTGAGAAAATTGCAACAAAGTCCTCTAAAGTTCTGAAAACAGCGAAAAGGCCCCTGATCTCCAAAGCACAGCATGTGCGATGCACGTCCCCTGGGTAAATTGCGAGATCTTCCCCCGCTCTTTATTACTTTTATATTTTTGTTGAAAAACTTTTGAATAATTACGAGATCTTCGACTGCTCTTTATTAGTTTTATATTTTTTGTTGAAAAAACTTTTGAATAATTACAACTTGGTCCCGGTGCTTCGAGACTCTTCAACTTGCTTGATCTTTTTAATGAAATAAATGTTTTCATTATTCGAAAAAGTTTGTAAAAATTTTTATATGCTCCTGCTATGCGTGTGAACTTGGTACTAAATTTTCATAGCTTTTTGTGGACTTTTGATATTTCTAAAAAATAAAAAAATTAGTGCTATTTTGACAGCCCAAAATTGCAAAATTCATAAAAATTCGGAATAATAGCCTGAAAATTCCAAAAAAAATTATTGTAGGTGTGTTTTGGTGTGTTTTAATTTCTGACCAATTTTTGTGCATTTTTCTTTTATAAAAACTAAAAAAATCGTGAAAAATGAAAATTCTAAAAAAAGTACAGAAAACTGTAGAAAAATCTAAAAATAGTGATTTCAATTTCTGATTGTAGATATTGCTTTGTAGTTTATCTTAAAAATAATTTTCTGGATTTTTGAGCATTTAAAAAAATAAATTACAAAATACACCTGAATGTGCATAAATTGTTTATTTTCCACTGTTTCATTTTTAGAAAATCACAAAAATATCAGAAAAGTTACCAAAAATATTTTAATATATATAAAACACAAAAACATTTTCTTTTTAATTTTCTGAATATTTTTTGATCTGTCTGAAAAATACAAAAAGAGCGGTGTGTATGTGTGTGTTTTATTCATTTGTGCTTGTTTCGAAAATTAAAAAAATCAAAATCCACTAAAAATTTACTCTGAAAAATGACTGCATAGTTTTTAAATCGTGCTCCTTGTGTTCGACCCTGGTCGCTATACCAGGTAAAAAGAATAGCGAAAACCGCTTACATTGTTTTTATTGATTTATCTTCTCTAAGTGGTTTATTTATTTTTCTCATTGACCGATTCGAGTGATTGAGAATGACAACTTTTTGATATTATTTATCCATCTCGATTGTACGATTTTTGGCTCATCAATCACATAAGTGACATCCATGGTCTCTCGTCAAGGCAAAGAATTTCATCGCCAAAAGTTGTATATAGGAGACGCATGTCCGAAGTGACAGATCCTATATACAATTATTTGGATCGGGTTCTTTGCTTCTCGAAAGAGTAAGGTCGTATACGTAGTGACCCTAATATCGGGTCCTTATATTATTGGGACGATACTGGATTGCGTATAGAGAGTATTAAGCATGTTGATGGTTGGTTCAATTAGCAACGGGTCAACATCATCTTAGGGGTGGTGGGCTCGGGTGTTAAAGACCGAATTGGGAAATACAAGTTGGACTTGCAAGGCAGAATGTGTTCCCGCTTCTCTTTATTCGAGTCACAGGTTTTCATATTATCGGGATGTGATAAAGATAGAGAGGAGATCCCATATCTTACTTGAGATATAACGGTAAGTATATCTCTTACTTTGAAAGACGATTAGAGAATAATCTTTTATCGTGGACATAACAAGACAAAATTGATTTAAAATGCCTTAATCAAATATTTTAAAATTATATATATAATTATTTATATATTCTAATATAGTACATTCTTAATTTCAGAAAATGAAGTCCATGAACCCACTGAGCAGGCTCATGGAGGTCAATCAGTTGACCGGACCAAATTATTCGGATTGGATCCGAAATTTGGATCTTGTCCTATCTGCGGAGCGCATCTCGTACGTGCTGACCAAGGATAAGATTGCAGACCCTCAGACTCTGGAAGATAAGTCATTTAATGAGAAATATGACGAAGATCATAACTTGGCAAGATGTTATATCCTTGGCTCATTATCCAATGTGCTTCAGAAGCAGCATGTGGAAATGAACCACTGCCAAGAAATCATGTTGAAACTGAAGGATATGTTTGGTGACATAAATCGCACACAGCGTTACAATGTGATGAAAGAGCTTATTCGCTGCAAGATGCAGGAAGGGACCTCTGTCAGAGAACACGTACTCAAAGTGTTTGGGTACCTATCTGAATTGGAAACCCTAGGAGCCTGCATGGATGCTGATATGCAGGCTGATTTCATTCTCCTATCGCTCCCTAAGTCTTTCAACAACTTTGTCGTGTTATATCACATGAGCAAAGTTGATTTCACTAACGTTGGGTTGTTAGCTGCATTAAAGTATGTAGAAGACGTAATGAAGAAGGACGGCCCCTCTGCCAGTGCAATGGTTGCACAAGCAAAAGGAAAGTGCGGGCAGAAGCAAGGTTCTCGGAAGGGCCCGACCCATAAAAGAAAGAAGAAGAATCAAGGAGTCGGTTCATCTTCTAGTGCTTCCACGTTAATGACATCGAAGAAGACTGATATCTATCACCACTGCAAGAAATCGGGGCATTGTTGGTGTAACTGCCCAGAATACCTGAAGTCTGTCGACAAAGGTAAAGCCCCAGCAGGTATGAAATCTACTTTCATCATTGAAACTAGCTTTCTCGTTGGACGAGAAGGAAGTTGGGTTGTAGATTCTGGTGCTTCTGTTCATGTATGCAATTCATTGCATTTGTTTCAGGAAACTAGGAATCTGGAACAAGGGGAGATAGTCGTCCAGATGGGATCTGATGCAAATGTTGCAGCAGTCGCCATTGGGACCTGCCGACTATCGTTATCTAGTGGTCGAGTCTCGGTACTTAAAGAGTGTCTTTATGTACCTGAAGTCGGGAGGAATTTGATATCTGTATCTAAGCTTGTTGGACATGGATATTCCTTCCTTTTCTGCAATAAGTTAGTCATTAATCAATATGATAAATTTATTGCGGATGGTGTTTTGACTTCTGGTGGACTCTATGAATTGTGCATTGATGAATGTGTCATGAATGTCACTACCACTAATAAAAACCCTAAAAGATTCAGGGAGAATGGAAATCATTCGAATATGATTTGGCATCAAAGGCTTGGTCATTTATCTGTTGATAGGATCAATAGATTGATAAAGGATGGATCCTTAGATTTTCTACAGGTCCAATCTTTACCTACCTGTGAACATTGCATTTGAGGTAAAATGACCAAGATACCTTTCCATAACAAGGTTACGAGATGCGAATATATTCTTGACCTAATACATACTGATGTATGTGGTCCCTTCAGTACCGCGACTCGGAATGGATATCGATATTATTTGACGTTTATTGATGATCATTCGCGATACGGGTTTATCTTCCTACTGCGTCATAAATCTGAAACCTTTGAAAAGTTCAAAGAGTTTAAGGCTTTGGTTGAGAACCAAACCGATAGGAAGATCAAACGAATTCGATCTGACCGAGGTAGCGAGTACCTCTCAGATGAATTCAAGGGATACCTTAAAGAGAATGGAATTATCTCCAATCTCACTCCCCTTGGAACTCCCCAACTTAATAGTATTGCTGAAAGACGCAACAGGACCATCATGGACATGGTCCGTTCAATGATGAACAAAGCACATTTACCTCTTAGTTTCTGAGGATATGCAGTAGACACTGCAATATATATCCTGAATAAGATTCCTAGCAAATCTGTGCCAAAGACTCCTCATGAGCTCTAGTATGGAACCAAACCTAGTGTTAATCACTTGAGGGTTTGGGGTTGCTTGGTCCATGCAAAGAATGTGGACGCAAGTAAGCTAGAATCTCGCACTTGTGAGTGCTACTTCATTGGGTATGTTAAAGATGGTATTGGATATCAACTTTATGACCCTGAGACCCAAAAAGTTTTTGTCTCTAAAGATGTGAAATTTCTGGAGGATGATTTCCTTAAAGGTCAAGATAGAAATGAAGTAGATGAACTCATTGAATCCCCTGAGGATTTTGAGATTCCTGAACCAGTAACTAAAGAGATAAATGAAGATGAAACACCCATACCTCTTCGAAGGAGTTTGAGGGTGGTTGCACCACCTGAAAGGAATGGATTCCATGTGTCAAGAGAAACTGACAATGATCCTACTTCATTTGATGAAGCACTCGCGGATCATGACATGGATAGATGGATGCTAGAAATGAAGTCAGAGATTGACTCCATGCATAAGAATAGTGTATGGACCCTAGAGGATCCACATAAAGAGGTGAAACCCATTGGGTGTAAATGGATCTTCAAGAGAAAAAGGGGACCTGATGGAAAAGTAGAGACTTTCAAGGCACGGCTCGTAGCCAAGGGCTACACACAGAGAGAAGGCATCGACTACGATGAGACGTTCTCTCCCGTAGCTATGCTTAAGTCCATCAGGACACTGCTAGCTATAGCTGCATCTCTTAACTACGGCATCTGGCAGATGGACGTCAAGACAGCTTTCCTCAATGGATACCTCGAGGAGGATATCTATATGGAGCAGCCCTAGGGCTTCATAGTTGAGGATGGTAAAGTATGCAAGATAAAGAAATCCATCTATGGGCTCAAACAAGCTTCTCGTAGCTGGAACATCAGATTTGACGAAACCATAAAGAGTTATGATTTTGTGCGGAATCCTGATGAACCTTGTATGTACTAGAAGTTTAGTGGGAGCGCCATTGTGTTCATCGTGCTTTATGTATATTATATCCTTATCATTGGGAATGATACAAGAATGATGACCAGTGTAAAGATTCGGCTACCTCATACCTTCGAGATGAAAGATCTTGGAGAAGCCTCTTACATCTTAGGCCTGAAGTTGTTCAGAAATCGAGAAAAGAGGATATTGGGATTATCACAGCATGGATACATTAAGAAGATTCTTGAATGATTCCATATGGATAGTTCCAAGAAAGGATTCCTCCCCTTAAGACATGGTATCCATCTGTCTAAAGGGATGTCTCCTCAAAGTGTTGAGGAAAAGAAGGCCATGGTTGGATGCCCCTATGCATCAGCTGTAGGAAGCTTAATATATTCCATGATGTGTACTAGGCCAGACATCTGCCATGTAGTGGGAGTGGTAAGTCGTTACCAATCCTGCTATGGAGAGCAACACTGGAATGCAGTAAAGAACATATTCAAATATCTAAGACGGACGCAAGATTACATCTTGGTCTACGGAGATGGTGATCTTCAAGTCTTGGGATATACAGATTCAGACTTCCAGTCGGATATTGATGATCGAAAATCGACATCAGGGTTTGTATTCATGTTAAACGGTGGTGCTGTGAGCTGGAGAAGCAAGAAGCAGGACACTACGGCGGATTCAACAACATAAGCCGAATACATTGCCGTATCGGATGATGCAATGGAGGCGGTGTGGTTGCACAAGTTCATCTTGGATCTTGGCATAGTTTCCTCTGATACTCCCATCCTGTTACTCTGCGATAACACGGGAGCCATTGCCCAGGCAAAGGAACCCAGGTGGCATCAAAAAAGCAACCACGTAGAAAGGAAATACCACATCATTCGGGAGATTCAAAAGCGTGGTGATATCATCATCACCAAGGTGGCCTCTGCCGACAATGTTGCTGATCCTCTTACCAAACCTCTGACGTAGAAGATTTTCGACCAGCATGTAATGAGTATGGGTTTAAGGACTGTTCCTGAATGGTTCTAAGGGCTAGTGGGAGATTGTTATCCATGTGAGCCGGGGCGAACCATTCTTACAATAAATGTTATTGTAATAAATATGTTTTATCAATAAATGTTATTGATTGTTTCATCCCTTTATGAAATTAAATGAATGAATGCACTATAAGGTCCCTCTATACAATTAGGATTATGTACCATGTCCGTCTTTATAATCATATAGTTGTTGATTCATTAGATGAGTCATAGAGGCTGGTGCTTGGATGAATATCTAATGGGTTAGATAGAGGACTCATCAAGCACCGTCAAATGATTATTAAGAGATGATCTCCAGTCTGAGTAGGAGATGGCAATCCTTTCTCACATAGGCTGATATCTGACCGACCTCTTGATGCAGGTCCTCTGCATGGGGATAGTGATTCATAGGTGTCAGATTTGTTAGGTCAATGGGTTGACTTAGCGAGATCGAGATAACCTAAGCGCTATGTTGAAAGCTGTCACAGCATAGGCACGCATCCTCTGACCAGAGATAGATGTGTTACTATATGTATGAGTATGTACATTTGGCAGACCATTAGGTTGATGACCTAACTAAGGTCTATACACTGGTGAGCTGGTGTGCATATAAGGGCATATGAGTAATGCGATCTCTCAAAGGGATCATACAGGTTCACTTATGAACCGGAAGACATGAGCTCACTCATGAGGTATTGGGACCGATCAAATTCCATGCATGGTCGTCGTGCTTTGGAAGCATGACAAGAATTTGAAGGTTATGATATATGCTTTGGGAAAGCATATGGTCGATACCAAATTCCGATGACCAAGATTGAGAAACTTGGTGATCAAACCCTGAAGAAGACAATATAAAATTAATCTTCATCTTCAGGTTGATCATTGGGCTTCCAGTATGCAGGATGTGCAGGTATTGGAAATACCTGAGGGTGATGTGATCATAAATGATTGTATAACCATAACGCTTCCAGTCCGAGGGAGTGATGAAACAGGTCTGGATTTTAGTGACTCCTCTCAGTAGAGAAGTAACTTGATCTTGGTCCAAATGTTGGACATTGATTGGATGAGATTCAGATGCAATGAGAAGATTAGGTATACGGATTTGATTTAATCAAGCATCTATGGGAGGTCCGTGAGATCTGGATTTGAGATGAGATCTCAACATCCAAGTCACTTTACGTGGAACAATACAATCGCCCTGTCCTTATCTCCAAGTATCTGCGGAGAAAGCACATTATTCTTGAAGGAGTTCAGGAATGATTCCTATGATGAATTTTGTATCCAAGCAAGAATGTCTTGATGATTAAATGAGATCTAATTATCAAGTATAATACGAATAAGATTCATATTGTGAGAATAATTATCCAAGATAATTAAATGATATTTAATTATCAAGGAAAAGTAGATCGTGGATAGTGTTATCCATAATATATGCGTATATTATAAATGTGATTTATAATATATCAGAGAGAGAGAGAGAGAGAGAAACTTTGTAAATAGCATTTGTTAATTGTTAATGTGGATTGGATTCACATTAATTAATTAATTGGAAATGTAATTTACAAATTAGTTTGGGTTGTCAATATGATTCACATATTTTTCAATGGCATGATTGAAATATTCACAAATTAATTTGGAATTAATTTGGTGGATAATTTTGCAATAATAGTTATTGTAATTTATTAAGGAATAATAGGATAAAATGAAGAGGAAATACTCACCACAAAAATAGGTGACGCCCCCTATTTTTGAGGGTGATTAATTATCCTCTCTTTTGTTATCTTGTTATCTCTTAATAATTGATTTATGTTAAATTAAATTGTGTTGATGATAATGCAACTTATATTTGATTTGATATAAATTAATGTTGTTGATTTTTAACCAATAACAATCATGACCGTTGATTGATACATAGATCAATCTAGCCGTTGTATCTATGTATGCCATGGATTGAGATCCATTGGATCCCAAACTAATATATAAGGAGGGCAACCCTAGCCCCTTCAAGGAACACCTAGAGTACATGTCTACTCTCTCTCTTCTCATTCTCGCGGTCCCCTCTCTCTCTCTTTAAGGTGGTCGTCCATCTTATGTGTTGAGAGAGACCTTCTCGCCTTCGCCTTTGACAACTCGAGGATCTCCATCTTCTTTTGGGGCTGCTTGCTCTAGAGGAAGACGACGGATTTCGTTGGACGAAATCAGGGGATTCGAGGCTTGGATCTTCGTCGAGGATTACAGGAGTCACGCGTCTCATCATCGTGCCCGCAAGTGTTGTCTTCGTGGATCGGACTTAAGCCAGGAGGATCTCTTGCTTTAGAGATCTCGTGATCGCAACCACGCTTCGAGAGGTATTTCTAATACTTTGTGGTTTGATGAAACGATCCAAGAAATGTTCTTGGGATCATGTGGTTTCATCATTTGTTTTAAATTTTTTTAAAATTCCGCTGCATCTTGCGACTTGTGCGACTAGTTGCCCCGATCGCATAAGATGCGATCACCACGCTTCCGTGATTCGCTTGAGGGTTCTCAATATCCTTCACCCGGTAGGTGTCATCGTTTTCTAAATGAATTGCGCTAATCTAACGCATATAAAAAAGATGATGAACCATTTTCTCAACCAGATTGTTTATTTATTGCAATTGTCAATGTTATTCGAGTTCACTTTATTAAGGATTGACTTTTCGAAGTTATCATGAATCTAAAGAGTCATCTAATAATGATGTTTTTTTTATAATGTTCAAAATTTTTTCAAAAGTTAACCTTGACGTTGACAAAGTTATACTTGAAAATGCTATTGATCTTCGAAATAAAATACTGATGTATATTAAAAATGTAAACTACAATATCCAATTATCGAGGTTGAATTTCTTTACATAACTTACTGAAAGAAAAATAGTGAAAACTCAAAGGGATCTTTTTTTATCCACTACTTTATTTATTGATTAAATAGGCATTGACTCTACCAGTTCCGATAACAAGTGTCGAAAGAGCATTTTCAGTCAAGACTTATATGAAGACTAGGTTGCATAATCGAATAGAAATGAATGGATGAATTGTGTTTTACTCGCATATATATTGAGAAAAAATATTTGATCCAATTATTGATGATAACAATGTGAATTGTTTTGGAAATATGGAAAGTATATGAGAATAACTTTACATACAATTATTTTTTTTCAATTTGCAGTATATATAAAACATCTCTATATATACCATTATATGCATATGGATATTTATAGTGTTCGTTTAATATATTAGTTTTATTATTATTTCTTTTTTATCGGTGTGCCCTACCTAATCTATAATCCTATATATACTATTGCTTATACATCACTCCTTCCAAATCAACCATCAGACCGATGCTCGCTTGGTAGTTGTCCTCCAATCAAAGGATGAATTTGGGTAATGAATTTTGAATAGCAAAAAAAATTTCCAAGCCTTCATCAAAATTAGAATATCTAGTATGCATAGCACTTTTTTTTAGGAAATGGAGATTTGGGTAATAAGTGAGTTGGGGTTTTCACATCATAGGCATAGAGGGCATGCATTAGTGGTTGACGTATTGAACAAGTAAAGATTATTTTGGATCAATAGTTTGGAGTGGCTTGCTAGTAGGGATGAAAATGAATGTGAATATATTCATATCCGATCCTCTATCGTATTCATTTTATACATATTTTGACATTCGCTAATATTCGCATTCGTATTCGCATATTCGTTTTCATACATAATTATAGTAATAGATTTATTAATAATTGTGTATAACAATATTTTATGATTGCATTCACCATTGTTGATATAATTGTTATGAAATTACTATATTTACGATATCTATTTTATGTGTAAACCATCTTAAACATGTATATTTTAGTTAATCCATCAAATATTTCTGTTATTATTCGCATCCGATGGTAACACATTTTTTACGTCCGTTAATATTCGTATCCGCATTCGTATTCGTATTTTAAAATATATATATGGATATAATTATACCTATATTCGTATCCGTATTCGACCGTTTTCATCCCTACTTGCCAGCCATAGGAAAATGTTCATGAAGTTTTGGGACGATACCCCCATGGGATAAAATGAGGTATATACGATAGTTTGGTGGAATTCGAGGTGGAGCATTTCCCAAGGATGAAAATAGTCTCTGGGGAGCCCGGAGTTAGTAATTCTCTCAAGGTGTTGTTTCAGCTCCTAGAGATCCGCATGTTCTTTCGATCTCTTGCTGATGGTTTTTAACCAATTCGGTTTGGCGTTCAAAGTGCTAAGGGCATGGGAAAGGATTGCATTATTGTCTTTAGCATTTTCTCAAAGGGTTGGGAAAAGGTCTCAGGCCTGTTTCGTTGCTGGGTTGGGCAGGGTTGGTCCAACCCTGGTTACTATTCACAAGGGTACTTCCTCCTCACAGATTACTATTCACCCAGTCCAACCCAGCCCAACCCAACCATGCCCAACCCTGCAACCAAACAGGCCACATTCAAGATTGATGTGATCTGACCAGAGGGTTCTGTCTCTCGAACCCACTACTCTGGTGGCAACATTCCTAGTGGAAGAAGAGCCGGACTTGATTGCTCGACAACAATTAGAGTCGCCATTTTAGGGCAATCTGATTCGAGTAAGGTCCTAGAGTGGTGGTATAAACCCCTAATTAGCCTAGAAATTAGGGACGGGATTTTTTAAGTTTGATCCAGGAATTGGCGAGCATAGAATGATTAAAGGTCTCTAGATTGAGGATCACCCAGTCATCATTTGATTTGGAATGACAAATATTTTCCTGACGAGCTTGACGTCTATGGTGACCCTCAGAGTTGCCATGCCATAAGAAGCAACAGCGGATCTCATCAATATTTGAGATGGCATGTTTGGGGAGTTTGAGTGAAGCAATCATATGGTTGATTTGGGGCATAATAGATGGGCCACTAGAGAGGGGAGGATAGCATGTTAGATTTCCACACCATAGTTTCTTCTTGAATTTCTCAATGATAAGTTGCCAATCAGCGTGTTTTCGTGGTTTGGGAGCGAACGGGACACCTTTCCAACCAAGGATGTTAGTGGCTAAATCATGTTCATTACCATATAGGTCGATGCAATTAATGGCTGATTTGTCTTTGTTGTTGACATGCAGCTCAGATATTTCAGAGAGAACCTTAAGAGTAAAAGTTTAGACATTTAATGGCTTGTTCACTAAACTTTACAAAATATTAGGATGTCATCTGCGAAGAGCATGTTTGTGATAGTGTGATCTTCACAGAAAATTTTGAATCCATCAATATGGTTAGTTTTCGCTAGTTCTATAGCATGTCATCCAAGATGTCAAAAATATTAATGAAATGGTAAGGGGATAAGGGTGTGTTTGGTTGGCGGGTTAAGACGGGTTAAACTGGTAGAGGGTAATCCGTTTTTGGATTTTGGTGTTTGGATAGAGGGTTAAACTAGGGGTGGGTTAGAAGTAGGTTTGTGGTGATATGATTGTATTGAAGTTTGAAAAAGTGAGTAGTTATTGTGATGTGATTGTATTGAAGTTTGGAAAAGTGAGTAGAAGTGGAGTAGTTTATAATTTGTATATTATATGATGGTATAATATATTATTTTTTGATAGGATTGATGATGTAAAATTGATTTATTTAAATTTTTATAAAAGGAATAAAGTGGGGCCCACGGAGAGAGATGGGGATGTGGGTTAAGGGGGGTAAACTCCCCTAACCCGTCATCCAAACGGGTACCTAAAAGGAATAAAGGATCGCGTTGCCTCAAGGCGGGGTCAAGTTCAAAGGGACAGTAGCTACTAGCTAGGGACCACTTCCCGGAGCAGAATATAGGTTTTTGTAAAGCTAATTGCTATTTCAAAAATACTTCCGGTATTGTTGGTCTTCAGGCAATTGCAATTTTTATATTTTTAGTTTTGCACATTCTTAAAATGATTTTTTGTAATATACTATTAAGTAAAACGTGAACGGAACATGGGTTTTAATTGTATTTAATAAAAATATAGTAAAATAAGAGTTACTTTTCTTGGGGTTTTTTTAAGGTTAGACAATGTTATTGGGTATTTTAAAAATATAGGAATAAAAGTAAAGTAAAACAAAAAAAATCAAAATATTTTAAGGAAATAAGGCTTGTTTTTTTATGCGTCAAATAAACTCTAAAATTCTTAAATACGGTTTTCCTATAAATTGTGTATATATATTCCACAATATTATTTTTTATATTTTTGGAGTTTAATTATTACTATATATTTTTGCAAGTTTTGAGTTTTTTTGGATTTTTCGGTTAAAACTTCAATGATTTTGAAAATAAAAAATATGAATTGTGATGAGATAAAAATGTGACCTAATTTTTGAGAATTTTTGGAATTAGTATGAATTAATAAATAAGTAATGCAACAGACCACTTAAATGACTTTTTGAGTTTTTTATAAATAGCAGCTCATCTCAATTAATAAATCACGTTATGCAGATTATTTATTGCGCTATCTAGAATTTTTTGTTTTTGGATGTATTATAAATTACACCATAAAAAATCACACAAGCATTGAGCAATTTAATTTATCTAAGTCACAATTTTTCATAGATTTAAGTTGAACTTATGCCAAAATCTTGTTCGTGGAAAGAAGTCCAAAGTCTACATTTCTCAATTTTCACAATTTATATTGAATTTATAAGCTTGAAGAAAATTTTCACTAAAAAATTAATATCTAATTCATAAAATCTCAGAAAAAATTAATACACTAGATCATTTAAAGAAATTTAAAATAGCTTTTAAACAAGATCAGTTTCATCTAAAAGGATAAGAGATAGGAAAAATATGGATAGTTTGATGCAGTGACTAGGTTGTGAATTTTGGAAATAAAAATAAATGCAAATTGACCCACAAGGAGACTTATCTGTATTTTAGAGGAGCCACTAGAGCATACATGCAAATTTGACCATGCGAAATGGCACAAGCGTGATTTATAAAACCGCGAGAGGGTTGACCGCAATTCACCCACCACGTGACAAAGCTCTTTTGGGGTGAGCTCACATCCAACAGTGGAGGTGGAGTCGGTGAAGCTTGATCGTGGCTATATCCAACCACATGTTGCATGGTGGTTAGGGTTGTTAATCGAACTGTAACGAACAGATCTAAGTTCGAGTTCGGTTCGATAAAGAAGTTCGAAAGTTCGAGTTCGAGTTCGGTTCGATAAATGTTCGATAGGATATGTTTGAGTTCGAGTTCGTTTAGAAAACGAACGTTCGAGTTCGGTTAGATAACAGTCTGTTAACAATTTAACTTAACTAGAACTTATTTATATGAACAAGTTCGAAATTGGAGTTCGATAACAAGGTTCGATAAGCAGTAAAAATAAGAAATTATTCAAATTAATGTGGTTCAAAGCACAATAAATACCACAATTTCTTTAACCTCAAAATTTATTAAGTGTATAAATACTAAGTTACACATACACACACACACATATATATAAACATATATCGAACTCGAACTTTTATCGAACAAACATATGTTATGTGTTCATGTTTAGTTCATTAAGCTATCGAACTAAAATTTGAAGTTCATGTTCAGTTCGTTTAAAAACGAACGAACATTTTTCGAACTATTATCGAACGAACTCTAATCGAATACGAACATGTTCAGTTCGATTAGCAGGCCTAATGGTGGTGACATTGATGGATCAGATTGAATGGGTGTGGCTAATGGAGCTTCAACAGTGCGGATCGAGAAGCTCCCTTGCACTGATGATCGACGGTAAGCCCCTATTCAACGGTGAAGAACGAGCGCGGGGCCTCGATTGAACGTCAGTTGGCTGCTGTGGGGGCTTCTTCTTTGACCTCAGGGGAACAGCGACGGAGGTAGGAAGCGACAGAGCTGATCGATGAATCTCTTAGGCGATGTGGCTCTCTACCAATGTTGGTCCACGGTGGAGCGCTCTGGCTAGCATGTAACTACAAGGAAGATCAGTTGCTCGACCACAGGGAGTAGAAGCTCCTCACAGGGCAGAGCTAAAGCTCAGGTCGGAGTTGGCCGGAGTTGTTGGGGATCATGGAGATAGACTGAGAAGCGACAAGGGAGAGAGTGAAGATGGTATACTCGGAGTCGAAATGGAGTTGCGACTAGATTTTCGGACAAGAAGAATCAACGGGGAGAAAGGGAGGACGAATAGAACAGCAAGCAATAGAGATATGAGGAAGATGAGAGAAGGGGAAGAGGAAGATGAAGGGAGCAGAGGAAGAGGGGATTCACATAGGATGGATGTGTTCTTCGGAGAAGGTTGGAGCTTGTCGATGCCCAACTGGTAATCGTCTCAAGTGCCAAGCAAGGGGACACAACGATCAATGGTGTTTAAGACATCTACTACAAAGGCTCCACGCAATCCTTGGATATTTTCGTAGGAGGTGGTGGGAGCACATTGTAGCCTCGAAGATAGGTGTCTAGACGCAAACGGTTATGGATATATCAGTATCCGGTCCGTCATCGTATCCATTTTATATAGATTTTGACGTTTGTATCTGTATCGATTTTAAAATGGATATGGATATGGATATCGTTTTGATATCCGCAAACATTCGTATCCATATCTGTATATCCATTTTCCTATATAAATATAGTCATATATTTATTTTTAACCCTACATAACATAATTCTATACCTTCTTTTACCATGTTTGTATAATTTTTATGATACAAATACATTTAGTAAATTTATATATTGTGTTTTCCATCCAATTCTTATATATTTAAGTTGATTCTATAAGTATTTTTAACGTTACTCGCATGCGATCATTATCTGTTTTACATCCGTATCCGTTTTTTAAGGATATTGTAAGATAGTTTTAATATCCGTCAACATATGTATCTGCATACGTATTTTTATTCAAAAACGGATAAGGATAAGATAATACCTACATCCATATCTCTATCAGATCGTTTACATCCCTATAGGTGTCTCATGCTGTCACCGGAAGTCCCTTGAATGCTCGAGTCTCTCCTACTCTCACGAAGCGGTGGTTAGACTCTATGGTTGGTTAGAGAATGGGTTTTAAATGAGGGTTGTTACTTAGTGATGCAGGTAGTGGGTTCGACGAGGAGGAAGGTCGAGGATTGAGCTCTAGTCAATCGATGAAGGATGGTTGGAGTAGAGGTAGGGATGAAAATGATCGGATACGGATATGAATATAAGTATAATCATATCCTTATCCATTTTAAACTACGAATACGAACGCGGATACGAATATTGACGAATGTAAAAAATGTGTTATCATATCCTTAAAAATGAATACGAATGTAAAACGAATACGAATCAGATACGAATAATAACATAAATAATAGATTACTAAAATATACATGTTTGGGATGGTTTACACATAAAATAGATATACCAGATAGAGCGATTCCATAACAATTATATCAATAATGGCGAATGAAATAATAAAATGTTGTTACGCACAATTATAAATAAATCTATTACTATACTTATGTACGAAAATGAATATACGAATACGAATGTGAACATTTGCGAATGTCCAAGTGATATCTATAGCTGCATCTATTCTAAAATGAATACGAATACGAATGTCAAAATATGTATAAAATGAATACGATGGCGGATCGTATACGAATATATTCACATTCGTTTTCATCCCTAGCTAGAGGACCGGAGCTTTGTAGGAACAAATGTTGGAAGTTGCCGGGTGAAGGTCGAGTGAGAAGAACATGCTGGTAGGGAAAGATGTATAGCAGAAGACTTGGGGACAAACATGGAAAAGATGAGGGAGTTGACCACTAGGGTCAACTCATGTTGTTGTCTTGATATGTTGTGGTAGGATGGGGTACAATCGGATGTGTAAAATGTTGCAGGTGTTGTATTACAGTGGACCGTCCGATCTTGTATTACAGTGGACCGTCCGATCAAGATTGGACGGCCCTCATATGGGTCCCACTATCCTCGGCCCTCTAAGAGGGTCATCCAATCTCGATCGGACGGTCCACTATATACAACACTTTTGTATTACAACAGACAATCCATTTCCCATTTGGATGACTAGTATAACTATGGTCAAAAAGCGACTAGCGTAAGTGGGGACAAATAGTAAGGTGTCTCGTGGTAGGTGGATTGAAGGAGTGGACTGACACGCGTCCACTACACAAAAATCAATGAGAGAAAATTAAAAAATAAATCAAAATAAAATAGCAAAAGAAGTCAAAATAAAAAATGATCTTCATTAGAATTATAGATCTCAATGAGATCTACAACCTTCGTGGAGGCTCAAAAACCAAAAGAGGTAAGTGGGAAAAAACACAATTTTTAGGCACTTTATAGGTATAAAATACAAGGTTTAGGGTTTTATATTTTTCCCTCTAGTTTTCTCTTAATAATAAAAACATGATATAGTTTTATAAAATAATAATAATTTTTACATATTAATCTACTTTTATTTTTATAATAAAGAAAAATAAAAATAAAATTGAAAATGGTTTTCTGTACAAGTAACTATGACCGTATTTACGGGAGTTTTTTCTTTTCTGTCTTGTTTTAGATTTTGAATTCTATGTGGTAAGTTAGAATACAATTTAAAGAAATAAAATAAAAAATTAATTATTTGAAAATATGAAAATATATAATAACTAGTGTAAAATTGTAAAATTGTACCATATACAATATGGTTGCAAAACTCAAGTTTCATATATGAATTCTAATTTCTTTGAATTTACACTTATTTTAAAGAAAATTGAATGTGCATTAATTCAAAAGTGAATCGAGTTTCATAGGACATTATATGAGATAGAAATCTTGGTTTTGTTTATAGATCTGCTTAAACTAGAGTTTGGGTATATTTGCAATATATACAAGATGGTACTTATTTATGATTTTTTCGAATTATATTAGTAATATGTGTACAATGGAGTTGGTTTCATATCAATTAGATTCAACATGAGTTTATTTAAAATCGTGGAAGAGTGATAGTATATGTGAGTGCATGCATCAATGGAAAAATTGTTACAACATAAGTATGCATATTTTGATGATAACAAGACTTGTGTGCAAAGCATGTAGCTCGTTCAATAGAAGGAAAGCTATTGAACCAGGAAGAAGCTCAAGCTGAGGAGTTCAATCTTAAGTGAAGAAGAAGCTAAGAATCTCGAAGGAGTTCAAGGCTGGGAACATTAGCTCAAGTTCGAGGAAGGACCTCAAGCTCAAGAAGAAGACGAAGTATTTTCTTTTATTGAGTCATGCTTCATGTAATTATCTTAGAAAATAAAAGACCTCAAATCATGTACATTGCATTTCAGTACTTTGACTTTGACTTTCAGGCCAAAAAGTCAAGCTGATTGATTAACCATTTACACATGATCGATCACCTCTGATCGATCACTCTCCTTCAATGATCGATCATTGAATTAATTACAACGACTATCTTTATTCGATCAAGTTTGGTCCTTAATCGATCATCTCTTGATTATGGTTGATCACATAAATCCGCATGATCGATCATTTGATTTTGATTGATCATCTTTGTATCTTGATCGATCATATTCCAATTGAGGAATTTTTTAAGTTAATTTCAGTCCTGTTTTTTTACCAACGGCTACTTTTTGAGAGCCAACGTCTATGAAGTCTCTACACCTATAAGTAGGACGACGTGGCTTATTCAACAACACATACCAAGAGCAACAAGATATCTGATCTTTGCTTTTCATTCTATACTTTGAAAGAAAGATCGAGGTGTTATTTTCTAATGTGCTCTTCATTTGAACAGCTCTAATTCGCTGCGATTGATTCTTACGAGCACGCTCCTCTCTCTATAAGATTATTTTAATTTTACGTATTATTCTTCATTGCATATTTACTTTGATATTGAAGTTGTTAGGATTATTTTTTGTATACAGTTTTGAGTTGTCTATGTAAATAGCTCAGGTTGTAAATGGTGGAGTTGATCACATAATCAGCTCAAGTTGTAAATGGTTGGATTGCGTGCGTAAGCAACTCGGATTAGTAGAAGACATGTATCGATCAGGTTGAAAGCCTGAATCAGGAGACTATGATCGTGGTTTTTACCTAGGAGGGTTTCCATGTTAAATACTTGTGCACTTGTGATTTGCTTCTCTATATTGTGATTGAAAATGCTACACAATGTTGTGCTTGTTTAAGTTTATTATTTTAAGTGATCCAGGTCATAAGTCTGATCCACCTGCAACCTTCATCAGGTGTCCGAGCAAGATATAGAAAAGCCAAAATTTAGTATCTTCATTCATGGCGAAGGAGTTACACTCTGACACACATGACCAGCATCTCAGGATCGCGTATAGAAGGAAGCTCTGAGACTTGATCACCTTTCTTCATTGGGACAAGCTACGCAAGTTGGAAGAAGAATATGTCCATCTTCCTGCAAGCAAGCGAATTTGTTATTTGGAACATGGCCTAAAAAAGTTCAGGTATAAAGAAGAGAAGGAGTTCAATTACACGAAAGTCGAGATGGAGGAAATGACGCTAAATGCAAGAGTGATGAATGCCATATACTGCATCATATCTAATGAGGAGTTTGATTGTATCTGTCGTCTAAATACGGCAAATGAGATTTGGAGTTGAATTGCCTCTATTTGTGGGAAAAACTCCAAGAAAAGAAGCTTACGATGGAAGCTTAGAGTCATCAAGCAACAATGACAAGAAAAAAAGAGAATGAGAAAGCACTCATTGGGATAATCGAGTCAGACTCGTCCGACTCATCCAACTCAGACTCAGACTCAGGTGATGAGGTAAATAAATTTTCTTATTATGAACTTTATAATACCTCTCAAGATCATTTTAGAAAAGTCATGAAACTAGAAATAAATAAATAAGAAACTTGTAGAAGACAAAACTAGTTTGCTTAGTGACTTCAATGGTCTCGAAAGAGAAAATGAGCCATTAAAACATGATCTTAGTTTTTTTAAAGTAAAAATTACTTGTT
Source organism: Ottelia alismoides (assembly GCA_037367405.1). Lineage (NCBI taxonomy): Eukaryota > Viridiplantae > Streptophyta > Magnoliopsida > Alismatales > Hydrocharitaceae > Ottelia > Ottelia alismoides. The sequence continues at coordinate 70,950 of JAZKJV010004087.1, forward strand.
TAGAAAAATAAATTGATGAGCATAAAAATAAATTTACTTGTATACCTTCTTCTATAAAAGGAAAAGAAAACATAGAAAAGCATGCTTCTAGTTCTAATTCTTTTCAGAAAAGAAGATGAGTTCGGAGAAAGAAGGAAACTGTGTAGCCTAACCCTGAAGGACTCAGAAAAGAAAGGGTACCAAAGCAAAACTTTCATGTATAGAAGGTCAAAGAAATTGGAGGAGGCTACATCAGCAAAGGTGGGCCCTGTTAAGGTCAAACAACTTTCAGAACCATGGTTGGATGCCATCGCCATGGAGAAGCTTTCAAGACTAGAGAAGTTTTTTGCCACGGACCCTAGGTGAATTGTTATTTTTTATTTAGTTGATCATGCATATCATGCATTGGCAATGTGCCCTCAACTCTTATCTTTTGGAGGGCTTAAGGAAAGATTAAAGGGAGAGCTCGGATTAGAAAAGAATGTTTTCAAAAAAAAAGGAGGGAGAGATTTTTTAGACATCTCTTTATCCAACAATTAGTATCAATCAACTTTTAGTATCACTTTAGACATTTTTTTATTATGTCAAAAAGTGGGAGAAAAGATTGTTTACAAAAATTATTTGCTCACACACACACACATTATTCTTGCAAACGCATAAAATATTTTATCATCGTCAAAAAGGAGGAGAATGTGAGTGCATGCATTGGTTGGGAAATGGTTAGTATATAAACATGCATATTTTGATGATAATAAAACTTGGGTACAAAGCTTGTAGATAGGTCAAGAGCAGGAATCTATTGGAACAGGAAGAAGCTCCACCTGCGGAGCTCAAGCTTAAGTGAAGAATAAGCTAAGAAGCTCAAAGGAGTTCAAGGATATGGAACTTCAGCTCAAATTCAAGGAACTCAAGCTCAAGAAGAAGATGAAATCTTTTCTTTTATTGAGTCATGTTTCTTGCATTTGTCTTAGAATGTAAAAGACCTCAAATCATGCATATTGCATTCCAGGCCTTTAACTTGTAGGTCTAAGAGTCAAGCCGATCGATCAGCCATTTACATCTTATCAGTCTTATCAGTCACCTTTGATTGATAACTCTCCCTTTAAGATCGATCAGTATTTGAATTACAACAGTTATATCTTTGATCGATCATCTCTTGATTTTGATAGATCGCCTAAATCCTCATAATCAGTCACATTCCATTTGAGGAAGTTTTTTGAAGCTCGTTTCATTCCCGATCTATTCACAATGGTTTTCATAGAGCAAACATCTATGGAGTCTCTACATCTATAAATAAGACCGCACACCTCATTCTACAGTACACAACAAGAGCAACAAGCTCATCACTCTCTGCTTTCCATTTTATACTTTGAGAGAAAGATCGAAGAGCTATTTTTTGTTGTGTTCTTCATTCCAACAGCTCTGATTCTTTGCGATCGAATTTTATGAGCATGCTCCTCACTCTGTAAGATTGTTTCAATTTTGTCTCTTATTATTCATTGCATATTTACTTTGATATTGAGATTGTTAGGAGTATTTCCTATATAGGTTTTGAGTTGTCCGTGTAAACAGCTCAGGGTGTAAACGGTGGAGTTGACTGTGTAATCAACTCAGGTTATAAGCGATTGGGTTGATCGCGTAAACAACTCAATTTAGTAGAAGACCCATTTGGCTTAGGTTGAAAGCCCGAGTCGGGAGACTCGAGTCCTGGCTTTTACCTAGGAGGGTTTTCATGTTAAATACTTATGCCCTTGTGGTTTGCTTGTCTATATTGTGATTGAAAGTGCTACATAATATTGTGCTTGTTTAGGTTTATTATTTGCAACGATCCATGTCATAAGTCTGATCCACCTGCAACGAAGGCTGACGAATTTCGGTTTCGTTTCGGTGATTGACCGAAATGAAATTTCGGCCGAATTTCGACCGAAATTTCGATCATGTCGATCATTTTTTGAACTAACACCCCCAAATTTTGACCTATATAAGGCATTTCGATTGAATCTCGGTTACCCACCGAAATCGAAATTCGACCGAAATTCAACCAACGAAATTTAAGGCCATGGCTGCAACCTTCATCAAGTATCCGAGTGGGATACAGAAAACCCAAAAATATATACATGTGACTATATATGAGTTAAGTCCTTACTTTTCTTATTTCTATTGATTTTACTTTGAGTTTTTTTCAAAAATATACATTTAACCTATTTTTATTATCAAAGTAATCTTTAATAATTTATCATTTTATGTGTTTTCAGTGTATTTGCTATAAGAATAATGGTCAAAATTTTAGTATAATGTAGATGAACCACATATTCCTATTTTATGGGAATTTAAGCCCTAAATAAGTTCGACCTGTGAAAATAAAGGTCGTGTCTGGGGACCACTTGTTTCATAAGTGCAACTTTGTAAAATATGCACTCCAGAATTTGGTCCTGCCCATATAAATGCATCCAAAATCAATAAATCTGGAAACCCAAGGCCAAGACTGTCGCAACTCGCAAGGCGTATGAAGACTTCGAAAGTCATTTAAGCAAACTTTATTAGAGCTCCACAATCTCCTATGGTCTCATTGTTAATCAGAAAATGATCTCTCTTTACTTGCTATTCTTGTCTCTTTAGAAAAATGTATCTTTCTGCGTAAAGCATATCCTATATTTCTCCCGGTTGTTTGTATCTATGCTTGATAGGTAAAATAAAATCCACTCTCCCTCTTAGTTGTGGCCAGCTTCTCTTGTTATTCTTGTCTCTTTAGTGGTCAGCTTCACAAACTTGATCCTTCCAATAAAATATTCACAAGAATCAAAGTAAAAGACGAATCAAAGATTGCAAGAGGAACGCGTAATTTTAAAATATTACATAAATATAGACGTAAACCTAGATTTAAAAAAAAATGCCAACGCAAACTCCATGCGGTAGCAAATCTTGTACTCTGCCTAAGTTTTTTTTTAAATCGTGCATTGATTCATATCACTCCTGCTGGACGGGAAAACAAAAAAAGAACCATGATCCATCTAACAAACAGCAAATCAGATCGAGTAACCTATCTCCGAAGCCTGATGGGCAGATTCCAACAGCAGACCCAAGATGACTCCAACGTAACATATCTGATCGGGATCAAACAGCAGGATTTTCATCTGGAACCATTGGAAAATACAGAGGATCACAGCAGGGGGGATGCTGCAATTGCACCCACATCAAGCAATCCGAGCCCCTGAATTTCATGCAAATGCTGAATATCTATCGAAGCAAATGGGTTTGTTGAAGGGGTTATCCACCAACAAACCCGCAGCCACTTTCATCCTGAAGCTTTTATGGGTTATCCATTACTGGGAAGTCCAGTACTAGTTTCGAACATGAAGAGCTGCACACGAATTTCTCAGCTTTTCCACGCTGTTCCTTTCAACCTTCGAATATTTGTTCTTCAACTCAGCAGCGAGCATCAAGTTTATAGTTTTAATTCATCGAGCAACAAAGCACGTAGACATTAGGAAAATTCACTAGCATAATATAGTGCAACCCAATAAATCTTACAGACAGACATAATATTGCCATTCAACTAACAAATAAAAAGGATATCGGTAAAGGAAACTATCCTAATTGTACACCATATACTTCGGCGTGGCGCTGAACTTTTGGTAGCCTTTGATGACCTTGTTCACGGCATCAAGGAAGTCTTTCTCCGTCACAGTCTTCCTCCGTGCTCTAATGGCATACATTCCAGCTTCCGTACACACGCTCCTTATGTCTGCCCCTGTATGAAATCAATGCAGATCCGATAACAGGAAAGCAACATGGCCAACTCTAAGCAGACAGGGACATGATGGTATGATACACATACCAGTTGAATTTGGGCAGAGGCGAGCAAGCAACTCAAATCTTACATCTCTCTCACAGTTCATTGTCCTAGTGTGGATTTTAAAAATCTGTGTCCGACCCTCTAAGTCTGGCAGGCCAAACTCAACCTTGCGGTCCAATCGTCCAGGACGAAGTAATGCGGGATCAAGTGTATCCGGTCTAATCAGAATAAGAAAAATGAATCAGTGACAAGGTCCGGATTTGGCATCTTCAATTTTGAGACTCGTGAATTTTTTTTAGCAGCCATCACCAGGAGTGGTTGAAACAAAGGATGCAGACATCCAACAAATTACCATAGAATTACATTGCAAAATGATCCTAAGAAATCATGCATACAAAACTAACTAGAATCCGTCCGAGGTCAATAAGGCAAATATAATAGTGCCAACCTGTTCGTTGCCATCAAAACCTTGATGTTTCCTCGGGCATCAAAACCATCAAGCTGATTAACAATTTCGAGCATTGTCCTCTGAACTTCATTGTCTCCACCAACACCATCGTCAAAGCGTGCTCCCCCGATAGCATCAACTTCATCAAAGAACACAATGCAAGCCTTTTTTGAACGAGCCATCTACGTGAAAACAGCTCATATAAGTAACAGAGAGCAGTAGAACAAATATTGTGCAGATCACTAAAAGACAGCTTCAACATATACACACAAATTCCCATTTATAATGGGGACAAATGACGCCAACCTGAAAAAGCTCACGGACCATCCGAGCTCCTTCCCCGACATATTTTTGGACCAGTTCACTACCAATAACCCGGATAAAGCATGCATCAGTCCGGTTGGCTACAGCTCTAGCTAGAAGTGTTTTACCAGTACCCGGGGGACCATAGCAAAGGACGCCCTTGGGAGGATCAATCCCAAGCTTCACAAATTTCTCAGGATGAAGCATGGGAAGCTCGACAACCTAACAAGAATCAAAATATCAGAGATCTACCATCCATTAGAACCTGTCATATTTACATGACCAAATAAATAAGAAAAAAACTTAGTTTTGCATACTTCTCTCATCTTCTCAATCTGTTCCTTACAGCCACCAACGTCATTATATGTGACATCAGGTTTTTCTTCTACAGTCATCATTGTAACACTGGGGTCAATCTTTGGTGGTAGGGGAATCTGAATTTGATATTTGTTCCGATCAACTCTATAATGAAAGAATCAAACGAGACTAGTTAGCACCAATATCTTATACAAACTGATGCCATGAGAAGCAAATAAATGAACAGATCATTTCTTTCTTCCCTGAAAATTGGAAGCATATCACTAACGATAGACACGAAGAAACATTAAATGTTAGCTGGTGCACGGGTGAGAAAATAATATAAATTTTTTTCACACTAACTTCATTCTCTGCATGAATTATGAGAAGGTTAGATCATCGAGTGAAGATTCTGGTGATAACAAAAATTCACTTCAAACACCAAAATCCAATAAACAATCCCATCCATCAGTTTCAGTGATCACAGATATTCATCTTTTACAAGTTTAAACTTTTGATGCCACACCATTCTCTGAAGCATTAAAGAATGCTATAGATCCATAACAAAAAAGGAACTCGGAACTACTACCTCAGATTAGGGGTGTGCGTGGAGCGGGTACTTGATCCGTTTAAACATGATCCGCCCCGATCCATTATTACTGGGTTGACGGGACGACCCGACCCACTACAACGGGTAACCATACTAACGGTTACCCGAATTAATATGAATGGGTTTCGGTTACCCGCGGATACCCACGGATCACTAAAATACATCAATCCGTGATATGCTTGAGATGTGAAAGAGTCTAACTTAGGAATTTTTAAGCCCAAATCAACGCTCATAAATATGCCACTGATATTGATTATATATTCATACATCTTTTGATTGAAAAGATCACGTTGGACTAGAAGCCATCCGGATTAAATTATAATACTGCATGATACAACTTCAATCGTCATCGTACAAAGAATATGATGAAGTTGTATTTACAAATTATGGATTATTGGAACAATATAATGCCATATGATTTAGAAGGTAATTATAGGGTTATAATTAAAAAGATTACACAATAATTAAAATCCTATGAGTAATTAACGAATATGCCAACCAATAAGACATATTAACTTTATGAGACGCCATTCATATCAGATTGTTATATATGCTTTTGGTCCGGCCGGTCTGAGCTCGAGTCCGAACCTACGTGCCTTTGGTCGGGCCCGGACTCTTGAATTTCAAAATTATGCGGGCCTCAACCCAGTCCATATCTCGGAAAAAAATGATGGGCCGGGGATGGGCTTTCTCGGGTTGGGTCGGGACGAGCTAAATGCTCCATCCCAGAAGTCGGTGAAACGAGATTGCCAAATCCATGGATAATGATTGTGTTGAGGAGCAATGAGATCCGTCAACACGTGGACATTGGTCTGAGTTGAAGAGGCAATGAAATGGATCGACCTGTGGGTATCCATGGATCATAGGGTCGGAACTCCGTATGTCCTAGATCAAATGGGTCGGGTACCCGATCCAGAATGTTATGTTGGATACCCATAGGTTTAGGATCGACCCGTACGGATCGGATCGGGTACCCGTCTAACCCATAAACCATGCACAGCCCTACCTCAGATAACCGATTATATGATAACGATACAATGAAATGAAGTTACTTTCTAAAGAAAAAAGACATCAAATGAGAACTTTAAAAAATCAAGCAATTCATGTTGTGCTAACTTTTATTTTTATATATTTGTCTCAGAAAAATTACTGCGCATTAGCGAAACATTAAGTGTTAATGAACATCACGTTCTTAATTACATGGAAGAAAATATCGTGATATATCGCCGATATATCGATATCGAGATGAGACCGATATCGGTATTGATATGACTATATATCCTCCATTACAGGCCATTCCTTCACAAAAGTGCATTGATATGGGTGATATTTCGGCGATATATCGTCGAAATATTGTATCGACACGATATCGAAATGATATCGATATAGATACGGACTTCCATGCTTAATTACCCTTCTTCCTTCCTTTCTACAAATCCACCTTTACAGTAATATTCTTTGGCATTAATTGGTAACAAAGTTAAATCAGTTCTTGTGTTATAGATGTTTTACATCTTGCACGATTACAAAGGCAAAAGGTGCTATAGTAAAAGTCAATGCTGCCTAATGTGCACGTGAACGCCATGAATTTGAGCAGTGCCAATCTTCTGGTGAATATAGGATAAGGTCACGCATAAGAAGTCCCAAAAGTAGCACAATCCTTAATAAACCTTCGTATTCTTTCTGCAATTCATAATCTTACTAATCTAATATTTTATAAGATAATCTAGTTCTTTAACATAGGTCTAGGATTTATCGTCATACTACCTAATCCAAATTAGTAAAGCCCCTGACAGAATTCCTAGTTTATTTTCCTTGGCTTAGTCCAGGATTTCATCCTATTACGCAACATGAGCTATTTAGTAGCTAATTGTAATTTTTTATGAGGAAAAAAACGTGCACATTATATGATGTACAGACAACCTTTCTAAATACAACAATACAGCATTAAATTATAAAGACCAGAAACCACATGCCCTAAAATGCTTTCCACTGACATAAACTCCTGATGAAACACATGATTTCGAGCCAATCAAAGAGCCCATACACAACCAGAATCATGGTTTTGTCATTACCCGCAACCGAACAATTCAAGCCAATTGATTCCCAAAAAGCCTCAGCATTCGTGAATGCCACACCAGAAATAGCTGCCGGCTCACATGAGCCTCTGGAAACCGCACAAGTGGAACAGAGATGGCTCACATCTTCCCTGTGATTGGAACACTGAAAGCAAGAGGTATCAGCCCCCTGAAAGATTTTTTTCATGCGAACTCTACTCATAATATGGCCCCGTCAAAGCAGCCACAAAAATATTTACTCTTAATGGGGCCTTCCAGCTCCAAATCTGTTTACAATTAAAGAAATAGCCAATTTTAATTTTAGCTGATTTAATTTGAGAGCCTATGTCTGAGTTTTGATCTTAAATCAGGATTTTTGTCATCAAGCTTTCCATCCTAAATGTCTTGAACTCGTATTATACTTTAATTGTCATTAGCTGATCTAACTTTAAGTATTAATAGCTATTATCATTAGCATCGTGTCAAATATCACTAATGAATTTCGGTCGAATTTTGGTTTCGACATGTCATCGAAAAACGACCGAAATGGTCGATATTTCAGATTGTAGGAGGTCCCCTGAAGAAAGTGGGACCGAAATGACCAAAATTTCGATCGAATTTCAACTGAAATTCAGTTTCGGTCAGTCTTTGATACGGTTAACGAAACCAATATCTGAGATCTTGGTCATTAGCTGCTCTAGCTTTAAATTTTACTAGTCATTTCTCTTTACCCCCACCTCCTCATGCATAGATATAGCCTACATTCAGAAAGAGCATCAAGTCTATCTGGGTAGAAAAAGGTGATTATACAACACTGTAAAGGCTCATTTATGAAAGTACTTAGAAAGCCATGCATACGGGCTAATCGTCTTCAGCAACAGGTCAACAAGATTGATGAGCCAAGGTAAATGAAGTGGACGAATCACTCCAAAGGCAGTTCTGACTTTTCTTGGTTGATAAATAGGAAGTCTTGGTTTGGACCCATTTTAGAGGCAATCGTGAGGGTGCAAAGAAAAACCAAGGGAGGGTTATGGCATTCATCAACAAAGGGGAAGGTACTGCTTTATTGGCCATGGATCGATTCATTCACCACCCAATCTGGTATATCATCATATGGAGACTGGGTTGCCTAAAAATTAAAACCGAAAACCAACAATCAGATAGCAGCAGCAAACAAATTTATTCGAATATACTAGTTCATTACTCTCAAAAAGAAGAAATAATATTTAGATCTCGAATAGAATGGTCTTGCTAACATAGACAATGCTGGAATCTCACCCCTACTATATTTCACTATACAGCATCTATGACATCAACACTCGTGCCCCCCCTTTTACAGCATCATGTTCCCATCTTGTAGGACAACCTCTCCTCTAGTGTCCACATTTACATCCTTGCATAGATAGTTCATCAAAAATCGTACAGCATCTTCACATCCCATGTCCATTCTGTGGCATCAGATCTGCAAGTTTCCATTACTTAATTAAATATATAGATCCTTCCCTAAGGAAACCTTTACATTAGATACAATGAAAGGTAGCCCCTACTTGCAGACCTTTGCCACCCTTTTTTCTCGTTTATTGCCAAAATAACTGTATGTTGGGGAAAACAAAAAAAAATATTTATAAAAGTGGAAATCCATTGGGAGAACTCCATTGGGAGATTAAGAAAAAGAACAAGAGGAAACACGAGAACAAAGGGGTGATGCAAGTGGGGCAATACTCTTCTTGGTAAGGATGAAGTCGACTGTCGAATAAGTCCATTGATTGCGTTGCGATGTATTATTATTATTTACAATTATTGATTTATCTCTTTTTGAATGTTCTGCAGTTGAATGGTGGTTATTGTACAAGATTGAAACTCCCAACCTACGAGAAGTGGCAGTGAAAATATTGTCTCAAATTGCATCAGATGGTGGTTGTGAGAGGAACTGGAGTACATTCAACCTAATCCATTTGAAGAGACGAAACAAGTTGGGAAAACAGAAGCTCCATGGTCTTGTTTATGCCACTACAAGTTGAGGCTAAAGATGAAACATGCAAGAGAGGACCAAAACAAAGAGGACTATATAGACCCTTATCGATTTTGCATACATTTTCAAAATGCACAATGACGATGTTGATGAAGATGTTCTTCATAGGCGGATGGATTCCAATGATTCTCCAGTACTCGATCAACCGGGAGGAAGACTAAATCAGAGTATAAGCCAGCAAATGGGAGTAGATGCCGGTGATTATATGGCTAGATCTGGACGGATTACGAACCCTCTCAGACGGTTGGAGGTCGAGATTTATGATGTTGTTGACAACATTCTCTCCATTGGTTCTAAATCCAAATTGAAATCAAAGGATGACAGTGGAGATGATGATGATGATGTTGTTGTTGTTGGCGGTCGTGGTGGATCTGGTGAGAGAGAAACGTATTCAAGGAGGTCAGGAAGGGGTGGTCGTGGATCACATGATACAAGATTCGAGGAAGACTCCACACAAGGCATGAATATATGGAGCGACGGAGGAATGCACATGGACAGTTTGTTCCAAGTCCGATTCCATGACCTATGGATTACAAATATGGGTGTAACCATCGCCTTACCAACAGCTACATGGATGATTTGATATCATATGTAGGTTCCTTAAGCTGCATGGACATTGATAGCCCATATCGTGGAGCAACATCAAGTCCCCTGGGTGGATATGGATCATCACACGATGAGAGTTCATTTGGCGTTTTCCTAGAATACTTCCATGCTCCTCCTCCTGGATCTCCTCCTCCTCAGGTGTGCATACACCTACATCATATGGTTACAGTGAGTACGGATATAGCAGCTACATCGGTGAAAACTACCAAGATAGCTAACCCAAGCAAAGACGAGGCAGTTATTTTGGTGGTAACAGTTATGCTTTCTTCCCCGACTGTTACACGGTCCCACCTTCTCCGCAGAGATTGTCTCCTACTCCATCATCATCATCCCGAGGATCTCAAGTTAGCACTTCGCATCCTCGTTGTGCCCCTCGTGACGCCGAATCTAGTGTTACTTATCCTCATCTTGGGATACTCAGGTATCGATGACCATTAATACAAGCAGTATGTGATGGATTACAAGGCCATGTACTCATACATGACATGGGAAAACGACTGCGAGTTCTTGAGGTTGTGATGCGCTATGACAGACAACAAGGGGGCAATATAGATCCACGACAGACGTCTTGGTTTTGACTATGTAATATATTTTATAAGATTATTGCATTAATCATGAATGTTCATATTGTCATTTATTTATGTGAATAGATGTTTTTTTACTTAATGTACGTCTGTTATTAACAACGATATGTTGGATATTATAAATATTTGTAATATAAGGGTCACAGTCATAGATGACCGATATGTGTGCTACAAGTGTATATTTATTGTTAAAAGAACTTAGATGAACATCATTTCCAGTTTCCAATATTTATCACTCAGCAATCAACATTAACAGGTAGCAATATGACCGATATGTGCAATATAAGGGGCATAGATGGGTGATATCTGCGATATAATTGGGTATTTATAAGTTATATATTGTTCTAACAACTTGGATGATCTTAATTTAAGAAAAAAATTAAAAAAACAGCTTTTTGAGCCATTTCTGATATTTGCACCAAATCCATCAAAATTTCAACAAAATTTTCCTTTCCATGGTGACCGGAACGAAATTGAAATCGAGATTTCGAAAGTTAACTTGGCCTGGCATAGATCCAATAAGTGAGATCATATTCAAGTGGTTCCTTTAACACTTCTTCGGACAAGAACGTTGAATGTCTTTCAATGCAAATAAGGTGTATTCGAAGAGGGTAGATGGGACATTACCCCCAAGTATTCAACATTTCCAATCTCCATTAATGTGTCCCATTATGACCATGGTATTAAGACCATGGCTAAAAGCTTTTTTAGGTAAAAAATTCATGACTATATCCTCAGGCAGTCCCAAAAAGCATGTGTACCTCAATTGGCATGAAGCAAGCCCGAGGAGTCGAGGCACACACATTATGAGGTGTCACCTCAAATATGCCTCCTTATTTTGCACACATAGAGCTAATGCAACCCTAAAAACTCTAAATATATAAAACCTTAAACGATGGAAACCTTTTCCCTCTTCTCCAAGCTTCACAAATCCTTCTTCCAGCACTCACAAAACCATCAGCATGTTAGCACACTCCACCGGAAACTCCATGAAGCTTTGTTGGATGCCTTGTTGTCAAGCTTGTAAAAAATGATTGGCTAACCCATTTCGTCGGTCCGTTTAGTCAACAAGGTGGGGTGGCCACTCCGACTAAGGTTACTCAGTCCTTAGTCAGTCAACCGACTAAAAGGAATGTTTAGTCTGCCAACTAGGCCGATTAGATCGATTTTTAGGACTATTTTTTCTGCTGGTTTAAAGCAAATTTAATTTAAGATGCTTAATGTTAGATTGGAATTCAGTTTTTTTTTTGAAGTCTGAAAGGTAGGGGAAAACACTCAGAGGTGTCCGCCCCATCAAAATTTATTCCAAAAAAACAAAAGTAAAAACAAGGAAGAAAAACACAACACGCACCGGCCTCACAGGATCATTACAACACCTAGTCTTCTACCATGCGCTGTGCAAACACCCCCACGTTCTCCTTATAAAACCTTTGCCCCGAGAACAGTAAGCCATTCCTTCCTCGCCAGACTGCCCAGAGGATAGCCATGGGATAAAGGCGCTCCCTCCTTGGTCTAGACACATTATTGTAGATCGAATTCAGTTATTTCTTCTTTTATTTTATTATGATAGTATAGAAAAAGCACAAATTTAAGTAAATATACAAGAATATATGTATATAAATATTTATATTTCAAATAATTAAAAAATACAAGATCGATTAAAGTCCAACTAAATCCATTTAGTCGCTCGACTACCGATCAATCCTTAGGCGAAGAGCCAACCGACCGAGTATCGACTTTTACAACCTTGCTTGCTGCCCACGCATGATGCATTGTGATGCACTGCCAACCCATCAATTTTCACAAATTATGCATAGCACGCACGCACGTCGATGCTTGATTCGTACATCCACCCAACACTGCCACCACATCAGGGTGCAACCATGCTCAAAACCCTGCACTGCTCCTCTATGAAGGCTGCAACATGTGGTAGGTACCATTGGACAAGTAGCCACTCAGCCCACTCCAAGCCCAACGCATGTTTATCTGAGGCGGCTAAGATTTTTTTAAGTTGTGAACTCCTCTAATTTTAAGTCGAGTATATATGAAACAAGCTGTTTAGCATAGCGTAATCTAAATTAAGAGCTTGTTGTTTAGTACACTTGCATGTACCCATTGTTAAGCAACTTAATGTTCCACTAATATTTTTTGAATGGAATGGCATGGAAATGTACTTTTACACATTTTTTCTCATTACTAGCATTCTGTAAAATGAACTTACGTCGAGTTTAGTTTATTAGCCCTTTTTCTTTAAATAGAGACTTACGCATAGATCATCTCAAGGTCAAGGCTTATGCCTCACTTCAATGATAATGAACCACCCCATTCCACCCAAGGATTTGTTAAACCTTTACCTTGTTGATTACGGTTATGTCATGGTTACATCATGTCAAATATAAGTCATGGCCTAACCATTTTCCCAACAAATCTTCCCTAACTCATTTCACAAATATGATATCAAGGATTTTTCAGGAAGAAAAAGGGTGAACACCCCAAATGATGAAGCCGCAACTACCTTATCAACCATAAAATAGAATTTTTACTATGTTTTGATCGACAACTAAAATAAAAACTCGAATGTACTCCACTCCATCACTTAATATATCATATCACTTACATATAGTAAATGGCATACCATGGATAATGACAACTAACTATTTTATTATGGGAGCTTGAGTTAACATGTGATTAGAAGCATTAAAATAAGAAAAAATGAGCCATAATTCGATTAGTTTGACTTTTCTACTTATTGTTTATTAAAAAATAATGAAAGAGAATAAGTAAATGGGACAATTGGTAAGAATATAGGCGGGAAAATAATTCTGATAGGATAATATTGGAAGGATGGATATATTAAATGTTAGCTTTTGGGTGTTGGAGGGATACTCTCCGCATTAACCACATCCACTTTGTAATCCAAACATATCCTAAATGTACCTTCCGTATTTTTAGAAGCCATTTTATATTTCATTTATGCCAAGCATATCTTAGTGGTGAGCTCTAAAATCAAATAAAACAACAATGACAAAGCATAACAGCCTACATGCTACGAAAAAAGCAATCTATTCCTTTATTCTGTGTCAGAAAATAATTGTTCAATATAAACATAGGTTCTTTATGAAGGATGTGGAGAAATCCTCAAGCGCATCACGGAAGCGTGAGCGTCGTATCGAATACGACGGAGAACGACTAGTCGCACTAGTGGTTCGGTGCAGCGGAATTTAAAAAAAAATTCATGTGATGAAACCACATGATCCAAGAACGATTCTCAAATCGTTTCATCTATAACCACAACAAGTATAATGCAATACCTCTTGAAGCATGGTTGATCAAGTCTCTAAGAAAAGAGACCTCCTGTCTCAAGTCCGATCGTCGGAGTAACGGCTTGCGAGCACAGGGATGGGTTGCGGTGTCCTCGCAATCCAACAAGTTGATCCAAGCACGGTTGCTCCTGATCTCGTCGCACGAGATCGAACGTCTCCTTCGTGAGTGAAGCACTCCAAGTAAACGGAGAACCGCAGAGCGTCGAAGCGGCAGCGCGATGGCATGGGCGTCGATGAGTCTCTCCTCTAGGGTATGGTGGACGGCCACCAAGAAGAGGGAGAGAGAGGGCTGGCGTGTGAGGAGAAAGAGAGAGAGATGTGTGTTACAATAGCATGTAGTAGAGAGCAAGGTATGCCTCTCTATTTATAGGGTTTTGGGATCCATGGATCTCAATCCATGGGACATATAAAATCAATGGATGAGATTGATTTATGTCAATCCACTGGTCAAGATTGTTGTTGGTAAAAGCCAACAACTTGTGATTTAATTTTGATTAAATATATTTGATAAATCCAATATATATTAATACCAAATTAAATCAATCAAATAAGGAGTGAAATATAAAGGAGATCATCCATCCCCATAAAAGGGAGTGGACGGCCACCAATCCCTCAAGGGAATTGGGTGCCGCCACCTCCTTTCCATATGGGGAGGGCAATCTCATGGATTTCCATGAGATTGCATATCTCCTTGATTTTCTCTCTACTTTTTTTCAACAACTATTTGTTGGGATTTTATTCACCAAAATAATTCTCAATTAATTTTAGAAATATTGCAATCTTGACATTGGAAAATTGTGAATCACATTCACAACCCAGAACAAAATATAATTTACATTTTCAATTAATTAGACAATGCGTATCCAATACACATTAATAATTAATCTACAAATATAAATTATAATTAGCTCTCTCTAATACATTATAAATCACATTTATAATATATTATGAATAATTGGATATTACTATCCACATTATTCTTATCCATAATAATTAAATCACATTTAATTATATTGGATAATTCCTCATACATCATGATAATTAAATCACATTTAATTATCAATTTCTCATTGCTTAGATCTTATGGAATTGTTCTTAAACCATTTAAGAACAATGTTATTTCTCCTCAGATACTTGGAGATAAGGACAGGGCGATTGTATTGTTCCACGTATAGTGACTTGGATATTGAGATCACATCTCAAATCCAGATCCCATGGACCTCTCATAGATGCTTGATTAAATCAAGACCGTAAACCTAATCTTCTCATTGCATCTGAATCTCATTCAGATCAATGTCCAGTACATGGACTAAGATTAGGTCACTTCTCTAATGAGAAGAGTCGCTAAAATCCAGACATGTATCATCACTCCCTCGGAATGGAAGCGTCATGGTTATACAATCGTTTATGATCAAATCACCCTCAGGTATTCCTAATACCTGTACATCCTGCATACTGGAAGACTCATGATCATCCTGAAGATATAGATCACTTTTACACTGTCATCTTCATAGTCTGATCATTAAGTTTCTCAATCTTGGTCCTTGGGATATGGTACAGATCATATGCTTTCACAAAGCATATATCTTACCTTCAAATTCATGTCATGCTTCTAAAGCATGACGACCATGCATGGAATTTGATCAGTCCCAATACCTCACGAGTGAGCTCATGTCTCCCGGTTCACAAGTGAACATGTATGATCCCTTTGAGAGATCGTATTACTCATATGCCCTTACATGCACACCAGCTTGCCAGTATATAGACCTTGGTTAGGTCATCAACCTATTGGTCTGCCAAATGTACACACTTAGACATATAGCTACATCTGTCTCTGGTCAGAGGATGTTTGCCTGTGATGTGACAATATTCATCATAGGTCTTTGGTTATCTCGATCTCGTTAGGTCAACTCATTGACTCAACTAATCTGATACCTCCGAATCAATATTCCATGCAGAGGACCTGCATCAAGAGGTCGATCAGATATCAGCCTAATGAGAAAGGATTGTCCTCTCCTTCTCAGGCTGGAGATCATCACTTGTCAATCATTGATGATGCTTGATGAGTCCTCTATCTAACTCCTTAGATATTCATCCAAGCGTCAGCCTCTGTGATTCAATCAATGAATCAACAGCTGTATGATTATCAAGTTGGCCATGGTACATAACCCTTATTGGACAGAGGGACCATATAGTGCATTCATTCATTCAATATCAGAAAGGGAGTGAAACATAATCAATAACTTTTACTGATAAATCATTTATTACAAAAACATTTATTGTAGGAATGGTTCGCCTCGGGCTCACATTGCTAAGACTTTAGGTGCACCACCTCAAGGCCATTGTGGGAAAAACTTTGAAGAAATCAATGTTTTGAATGAATTTACTCAAATGTCGCCATTTGTGGAGGATTTTTAAAGTTGTAATGAGGTGCAAAATATTGGGCAAACAGGTTTACCGTAAGTTACCCTGATTTTTTTGAGGTCAAAAAGGGGAAAACACGCTAAGATGTCCGTTCCAAATAAGGAGCAAACAGGTTTACCGTAGGTTACCCCTGATGGATTCAACTATCAAGCATGTGGATTTTGAAAACAATATGGATAATGCTTAAAAAAGGTCGGTGGATGGAGTTTAAATAGCTCTCAAAGGTATAAGAGATCATGATGCTGAAGTCAGCGATTTCATTGATGCCCTTTTTTCTCTATGACAAATTCTCAAATCGTTCACAAAAGTGGACAAGTGAGTTGATACCATCAAAGAACTGTCCTGTCCAAGATGGAAGAGGACAGATCTAGTAAAGGAAAAGATGTGAAGCCTAAATGGAGAGGATGTTCTAGGGCTACAAGTCGTGAGGGTGCCCAATAAGGCCTTACTGGTAGTCATGAAGCTGACAAAGGAAGGTGATCTTTGGCACTAGGTTGTCGGAGTGATGCTGCTCATGGAGCATATCCTTAGAAATAAGGGGATGCTGCCAAAAAATATCCTCGTATATGGCAAGGGTTTGAAGGTGGCAATCCAAGAATAAGAAAGTTTTTTTAGCACGCAACTTGGGGATAAGGAAGGGGCTACAAATCCTAAGAAAGGCATTGGTAACAAGTGCAAGCAGAAGGCAAATGCCGAAACGAGATCAACAGAGTGTGTATTCTTTGTAAAGATGGATATGATGGTGTGGATTGTGAACCACAAATTCTTACTGTCCTGTTCACAAGACAAATTTGGAGAGTATCTAATATCTCCTAATTGTAAATACTACATATACGGCTTTAAGGATTTCGGAAGGAGCTTCAAGTTGACGAGATAGTGGGGTTGTTATGATGCATGAAATGCATGAAGAAGTTTCCCATTGGCAGTTTTGTGGCCTAAGTGGCTGCGAAAAAATGCTACTGTCTTTAAAAAATGAGTAAGTTCCCTATAGGAAGTTCTGTGGCCTAAGTGGCTACAAAGAAATGATACTGTCTTTAAAAAGGGGAGGAATGTTTTATGTTGAGAATATAATCCAGGGGATTTTACTTGCCGTGACTTATGGGTGGAATTGACAATGGTTAAATCTGAGTTGTAATTTCCTTCTACATGCAATAATGCGTATTTATGAGCCCGAGTCAAAATTTTCAGTCTACATATGATAAGGCCATTAATGAAATATGGGTGAATGCCCTTTTTCCTTTTTCGAGAAAAGGGTATCAGTCATGTATCTTACAAACAAAGGTGAGATTTAAAGAGCCAAAGGGCTAGTTTGATAGCTAGATTATCTCTTTTGGAGAATTATCAATAGTTAATATTTAGTAAGAAAAGAAAACAGTTTGTCGTTTATATTGTGATATAAGGAGGATTAACCCTTTTATGTGTTTGATAGCGCCGGGAAATATATTACAAAAAGTTAAATATACCACAAAAGTAATAAATTATACAATCCAAATATCATCCTGAAGGTTTTTTAGTATGATTGTAACACCCCAGCCTCCAAACATAGTGCCACATCTAAAACTCGCAAGTGTAGGTGTGGGATTTAAGTGGTGGGATTAATACTTGACAACTTGGACTTAAGCATTTTGGGTGGTTGTCAACGGATCCAATTGGGCCCGAGCCCAACAAGTTGTCACTTGTCAGGGCCAGTTTCTCCATTAATGGACAGGGGACCTAAGCTTGGGACTTTACAATAACTTTTATTAGTTTTTTTGGGAAGGCCAAAGAATAACTATTAGAGACTAGTGGTTGTCCAAAATTCATTAGATTATATAAGTCAATTTTGTTCGTGGAATAAATGAGAAAGAAATGTGTATTTGAATTGTATTTCAAGGTGTTAACCAAAACATACTCCATAACAAGAGCTTTTAAAGCTCAGTATATCCTTGTTCTATTTCACGAGGGAAAGGTTGGTCCATATCCTATATTTCTTGAAAATAAAGGATGGACTTGCAAAAAACTTAACCTAAGTACATTCAAAACAAGTATTTTGCAAAAAAAGAAAAAAGAAAAAATTAACCCCACAACAAGATGATTGTGCAGAAGGAGTTAACTGTGCATTCATTGCAAGGGTCCTCCTCATTTATCACCTTGCAAAAGATAACTCTACCAACAATCCTCGTATTTTGCAAAACAAGATTTTTTTTAGACTACCATTTTTCTCCTTTTGCAAATTCACAATATACATAAAATATGACATCACATCAGCTAAAGTAGTCTCCATTCCAAACTCAGAAGCTCATTCTATCAATGACGTAAAAGTAGTATACAGCATTAATACATCTATTTCATGAGGGTTTATTATCAAAACCAAAATCAAGTCATTGTTCAGTGTCAATTGAGATCCATATAGTTGCAAGGAATCATTGGAGAATTTAGATAACTAAAGACAATTTACACACAAAGAACTAATAAGCTCGTCGCATATGCATGGTGTATAAATAATTGATTGGTCATGCATAAGGATTATAGATAGTCGAGAGCTCACCCCACACGCATGCCTTCTTCAATATCAGTTGGAGAGACCTTGTCACCGAGACCTACAACAAACTGCCATAACCCACAAAAAGTATTAGCATGCACTCACCACACATCAAATGAGAATTCCACCAAAACTCCCGATATCAATATCAACATCAATATATAAGAAACAAACTTGAATGCATACCTTGGCAATTTGCTTGACATTAATTACATATTTAGCATCATCGGTGTTTGGATTTATTATCTTTGTGCACCTTGCCACCTTTAGCAAAAAAATAAAACCATAAATCATCAGAAAGTGATTGGAGAAATCATTAATATAATATAAAAATAGTGACCCAATAAGTAGTAGTCAATTCGGCAGAGTGTCAACCTGGAGAGGCTGCTCTTCTTGCATCATTTGCTTGTCAGAAACTAGATCCCACTGGCTAGGTGCCGCGAGACCGGTATCCGATTCCTTTATTCCTAAATATTGATTAATGTAAAATTTATTTATGAAGAAATGCCAACACAGCCCAGCCAATACTAACTGCACTTGAATATCAACAAGGCAAAAATCAATTGGATTCATTGAGAAACATAGTCTGGATAGAGCTCCAATTTCAAATATACCCTAATGACATCCCAGATTGGCAAGATGCCGGTTACTGATATTGTTAAATTTTCCAGGACGATTTTATGTGACATTTGTTGTTGTGAAACATCACATATAGGTTAAAAAACCATCTTTTTAGTTACACAGACAAGAACGGTCCACATCTCCCCTTACAGAACATGAAAAAAGAAATGAGTTGGAGCCGTGGAAGTCCAACCAGCAACTAGCAGACACCAACAGATACACGCAGCATATCACGATGATCTCAAAGGAAGAAAAAAGAGAGCCTCCATCACATTGCTGCTTGTAAATCCGAAGCTTAAATTTAAAAGAATCATTGCAATTGTCGGCTGGTTGGAGTCAAAAGTTGCGAATTTTTTGACAATATCCACTAAAATTCTATAAGAATCAATACCAACATGAGTCCAGGAAAGGGAAAAAAACAAGAGAATTGAAAGAGGGGAGTACCACAGAGATCATTGATCTTCTTGGCCATTTCCTTGATCTCCTTCTCCGCCTTCTTGATGCTGCTGGAGTACGGCCCCAATCCCTGATCCCAAACAACAAAACGAACAGATCTTACAAACATGACCTAAAAAAGACACCCCTCCCGGAATCCCTAAACTACCGTACGTTATCGGAAGATGTTAGGAGAAGGGAGATCGTAGATCGAACATATAAGGTGAAAAAGATGAAAGAGTAGAATTGAAGTAGTAGGAAGGTGCGTACATAGGTCTTGAGGAGGGCGATGTCGTCCTCGTCGAGAGGGGGAGGGTTCTTCTCGTTCTTGATCTCATCCTCAATGTCGCCCATCGCCAAGCGGGGGAGGAGGGGTACGGCCGCGGGGAGAAGGGCGAGCTGTTGCTGCTGCCTTTTTGCTTGCGATATAAGGAACGAACAAGGGCACACGTATTGAGTATATCATATGTATCTCGGCTAGCTATTGAGTCATAGCTCGATAAGTTAGGCTCGGGCTCGGCTCCATAAGGGCTCGTGAGCTTGGCTCATTAAGCTATTGAGTCGAACTTGAGTCAGATTTTTGGGCTCGATAGCTTATCGAGTCGAACTCGAACCGAGCCTTGCTCAGCTCGATAACTCAATAACGGGCTCGATAAGGAATATATATTCTATTTATGAAACTACAATGATTTTTATTTTTATTTGTATTAGTTTTGCAACATTGTTAATGGTGGATTATATGTTTATGTTGTTTATTTAATAACAATGTTGAGTGGACTATGTTGTAGACTTGGATTTTCTTTCTTTTATCTATGTTAATCTAGGTTATAGTTAGATATTTAGTATTTTTTTTCTTTTTTATAAACAAGCATAATGTTACAATATATATTATAATTTAGCTTTTATATACAACTCGGATGGTGGCCTACTGGTAAGGGGGACGATCTTTAAAAAGGAGGTCTTGGATTCGAGCCCAGGCAAAACACTTTTTCACCAAAAAAACACATATTTCCTTAACGAGCCTGAATAGGCTCGAGCCCAGACCAGGCTCGATAAGAGGCTCGAACTCGATAAAGGGCTCGGCTCAAGACTTATCGAGCCCGAGCTGGCTCGATAAGGGCTCGAGCCCACCGAGCTCGAGCCCGAGCCTAGTTTGGCTTATCGAGCCCGAGCCCAGCCCTGGCTCAGCTCGTTAGGCTCGATAGCCAGCCCGGTAGACCTGGCCAACGGGCTGGGGGCGTGCCGCCCAGCCCGCTCATGGGTCAGGCTGGGCTTGGAGATTTAAGTATGTGTCAGTCCAAACTGACCCGTAAAAAATAAAAAATATATAAATATATGTCAAATAATATACGTATTAATATGATACGCTTTAATGTTTTCATATGTAACACTAGCTTTAAATAAAATTCAATAGTTTACATGTCAAGCAACATGTAAACTACGTATATTAGTTATATAAAGTATAGTTGGTATTAATGAAATCATTTACACATATTAAATACTATTAAAAAATCAATAGAAAAAGAACGAAATGGGCCATGGGCCGGCCCATGGGCGGGCTTTGGACAGAGGTTTTTTAACCTCGGCCCGGCCCATGGGCCGACCTGACCCGCATTTTGGCCAGGTACGGGAGCGAATGGGGCCGACTACACGGATTCGATGGTAATTAAAGTCCGCCTTGTTTTTGTTCCGGGTCGAAAGATGAGGACAAGTAGTTGTTTGGTTGCAAAGCTATCTTATTTGTATGGGATTTTTACCCGGCGGATCCTATAATCTTTATCAATTACCTCTACGACCTTTGAAACAACTTAATTCCTCCCTCGATCATGTAAACTTGCTTCGTCTTACCCCACGAACCCTACCGTTAAATTGACACATCTAGAGTTAAATTCCTTAGGATGGGGTAATGTGAAGGGATAATTTATGGGATTTTTACCCAGCAAACTCTATAATATTTTCAAATTACCTCTATGACCTTTAAAATAACCTAATTCCCCCTCGATCCCGTAAACTTGCTAATCCTTACCCTATACCATGTGGTTAACTTCCATCCATTTACCCGTTAAAACTACCAGATCACATTATGTGCCTTTACATTATACCCATTTTGTTTATAAAATTTACATTGAGTGTCACTCCCAGCAACCACCCACCTCCTTGACATCTGTCGCCCTCGCTCTCCTCCTCTCCGACCTCCGCTGCCTCCTCCAGGTCTGTCACCCCCGCCTCCTCCACCTCCTCCTGGGTAGCCGAGGCCAGTCCCGATCTCCCCCGACCCCACCTAAGCCCGACCACCTCCTCCTGGGCAGCCGTCCGACCACCCTCCAGCCCTGGCGCCCAAACCAAACCTCCCCCTACCCACCCTCCAATCGAGGCCGGCCTCCCCTGACCCATGCGCCCACCCTCCAGCCCAGACGAAGAAGACCCCACCTGCACGTTGATGCTGCTCCGCCCCTGCTCGAACCCCCACCCAACGCTGCTCTCCTCCAAGCCCCGCCCCCAAGCTTCAGGTGGCGGTCCGCCGCACGTAAGGCTGACGGGTCTCGGGACGTCCATGGAAGCCTTGGAGGCCATTGGAAAGAGGTTGTCGGATTTTGCGGAGACGCTCGAGTTTCCATTCGAGTTCGTGCCGGTGGCAGAGAAGGTGGGTAACCTGGACATGGAGAAGCTCAATGTTAGCAAGAGGGAGGTTGTCGCAGTGCATTGGTTGCACCATTATCTCTACGGCGTCACTGGCTCTAATGCCAACACCCTCTGGCTCCTTCAGAGGTACTGTCATTTTCACTGAAAATTCTTGCAATCTCATCTTTATTTCCTGCAAAAAAAATTCCTGAGATTTCTATGTCCCATTGTTGCTGTCGGAAAATTCGTTCTTTTGACCATGACTGGATTTTAGGAGTGGAATATGACGTGATCGGTTGCATGGTTTCCATAACTAATCCATGATCTAAAAAGCATTTGAGATGTGAAAAATGTGTTTTGCTTTCCCAGCTTAATCGTATCATCTTTAGCTGTACCCAATGGGGCTCACTTCCCTGTTGATTCGTCCAATCATACTCCCGACCGACATTCCATATAGATGTAACAGTTGGAGATGAGTGCCACGTTGAAATTTAAGCTCAGACAAAGGTTATGATGATGTAATCTTGCAGGTTGGGGCCGAAGGTGGTAACGATGGTGGAGCGGGACCTGAGCCACGGTGGGTCATTCTTGGCATGATTTGTGGAAGCAATACAGTAATACTCGGTGTTGTTTGACTCGTTGGGGGTGTCCTACGCGGAGGAAAGCCATGAGAGGCACGTGGTGGAGTAGCATCTGCTGATGTCGCGGGAGATACGGAACGTGCTAGCTGTGGGAGGTGTTGGATTTTCTTTGTATTTCAAAACCTTTTTAAACAAATATTTTTTTCCCAAAGATTGTTTTAAGTGTATGCAATTTTCAATTTACGCACAAGTACCTAACCCAATAATGATCTCGAAAATGAGACTCATTAAAAGTTGAACAAGTACCAAATCCAATAATGATCTTGAAAATGAGACTCATTAAAAGTTGAACAAGTACCTAACCCAATAATGATCTCGAAAATGAGACTCATTAAATCCAGTTGAACAAGTAACTTCCCTCTTTTGTATACAAGTTCATGTAGCTGTTTTTGGTATTAAACGGGTCTCCTCAGTAATGTGGGGTGCATCCAACGAGATCATAGGAACTCGTTATCACTTAATGTCTTGATGGGAGATGAACGACTCTTTTTTGGCTCTTTGTTGATAGGCAGTCCGTCTATATAAAGAACTATACTCTAAGTCTTTCAATAACACAACACAACAGAAGCATTCTGTTCTCCACATCCATCTACTCTCCACCACTTGTGCGCTCATTGTGTATTCGCGTAGGCGGATTTTGTGCTTTATTTTTCTACGACGATGAGGGCCAAAGGACGTTCGACGCTGCTCTCTTGCTAGCACCGGGAGACAACATCCAGTTGGGAGGTGATTGAATATGGGAGCTAAGCCACCATCAAGCTCGTGCATAGGAGCGGCGAAATCTATCTTCACGGCAGCGTCTTTCGACGTGCCTCCATTTCCCAGACTGGATCTTTCAAACTAATATTTCTTTGTTCTTATTTTGATCGTATTTGCTTGCCAATCTGAAAACAAATTATCCTCACAAACAGTGCTAGAAAACTATATTATTTCTCCAACATTGTGAAGATGGATCCGTAAGTTTTCTATCTACTGTTTGATTCCGTCTTCGATAATTAGACTTCTGCTAAAATGGATCCTAGAGCAATGATGACTTCGGAAGACATTGCTACCTTCAGACCCGAAAATTTTGTAGGATTACATTTCCGTAGATGGCAACAAAAGATGAGGTTTTGGCTAACTTCTCTAGATTTAGTCTCTACTATAACTCCTCCTGAGGAACCCGGAATTCCTATCACTCCTGTAGATCATGTTAACTCTGCCCTTTTCTCAGTAGGTGCTACCTACAGTGATCCACTTTCTTCTCCTATCTCGTCTCATCCAAAAATATCTAAAGAAATAGATTACCTTTTTCATGGTAGGATTCTCTCTGGTTTATCCAATGAGCTTTATAACATATACCATATGCACCCCACTGCTCTCGAACTTTGGAAAGCGTTAGTGATAAGTTTGGTATGCAAGATGCGGGATTAGAACGATATGCCTTTATCCAATGGCTTGACTATAACATGATAGAAAATAAGCATGTCCCCGCACAAGTTCTTGAATATCAAAATCTTGTCTCTAAGTCTATCGCTAGTGGCTATAAGCTCGAGGAAAATGTACAAGTAGCAGCTCTAATCGAGAAACTCCCTTCTTCTTGGAAAGATTTTGCTAAATTTCTCCGTCATAGACAAGAAAAGATGAATATGTCTTCTCTTGTAAAGTCTCTTCAAACTAAAGTTCATCATAGAGCAAAAGACTCTAAGTTCAACCCTCCTGTCAATCTCATAGAACATGTCAACTCCAAAAAGAAACCCCATAAATTCCACCCCAAATCCAAACAACCTTTCAAGAAAGGCAAGCAATCTGATCAGAATAATAACACTGATTCTAAGGGCCAGCGCATCTGCTATGTATGTAGCAAACCTGGTCACCTTGCAACTGTATGCAAGAACCGCAAGGGACAAAAGAAACAACCTCCTAAGAATACTGAAGTCAACATAATTTCTATGGAGGTCGGCACTCCTGACAGGTTAGAAACCAACTCAACTATTCCCAATATTAGTTATGTCTCCTATGATAATTGGTGGTTGGATTCTGGAGCCGTATCTCACATCTGTTATGATCGCTCTTCCTTTTCCACATATTAGGCCGATAGCAGTCGTATCATCTCCTTGGGTGATGATGTCTCCGTGAAACACATCGTAGGCTTCGGACGCGTGGATTTGAAGCTCACATCTAGAAAAGTCTTGAAGCTACAGGATGTTTTACATGTTACTGGATTTAAGAAGAACCTTATTAGTGAAGTCTTAGTTATGTCTTCTGGTTACTCCTTATTGAGTCAAGGAAATAAAGTTGTAATCTCTCATTTTGGATCTTTTATAGGTGTGGGCTACACCTGTAATGGTCTCATCAAGCTTAGTGTTGAATCATGTAATGGTTCTTTACATATTAATGAGAATTGCATTAGAACTCTTTCTACTATCGTGTCATCCGATCTTTGGCATGCACGCTTAGGACATGTGAACAAAAATACAATGAAGCGTATGGTTCACATGGACTTAATTCCCAAAACTGACATATTAATAATGAAAATGTCAAATTTTGTGCAAGCCAAATTGCCTGAAAAATCCTTTAGATCAATAGAAAGAAACTCTGTAATACTTGAACTAGTCCATACTGATGTATGTGACCTAAACCATGTTCTCACTCGTGATAACATGTGCTACTTTGTGACTTTTATAGATGACTTCTTGAAGTATTGTTGTGTTTATTTGTTAAGATCTAAAGATGAGAAAATAGAAAAGTTTAAAGTGTACAAAACCCAAGTAGAAAACCAAACTGATAAAAACATAAATAGGATTGATCTGATAGAGGGGGTGAATATACTTCAAATGAATTAAACCAGTTCTATGAGGAACATGGACCTATACATGAAACCACTGCCATTTATAACTCTCACTCTAATGGTGTGGCCGAAAGGAAGAACATAACACTTATCGATATGGTCAATGCCATGTTAGCTTAATCTGGTCTTAACCAACGATTGTGGGGAGAGGCCCTTTTAACCTCAAACTATGTGCTCAATCGCATCCCCTTCAAACACATAGATAAAACTCCTTATGAACTTTGGTTTAACAAAATACCGATTCTAAAATACCTTAAAGTATGGGGATGTTTGGCCAAAGTTAATATTCCTGAAAATAAGAAGAGGAAGTTAGGTCGAAAGACCGTGGACTCTGTTTTCATAGGATATGTAGAAAATAGTAATGCCAATAGATTTTTAGTTATAAAATCTGACATCCAGAAAATTAGGATAAATTCAATACTAGAGATTAGACCCGTAGATGCAGTATACTATGAAAACATATTCCCTCTCAAATCTTCTCTCCCTAGACAAGTTGGTGAAGGAACTACAAATTCTGAAAACCTTGAATTCCCTCAAGATACCTCGCAAATCATTGAAGAAGCAGAACCCTTAAATCAAGAAGTGGTTGAGCCTCCTAATGACCTGGGTCGAGTTAAAAGGACTAGAGAAACTAAGCACTTTGGTCCTGACTTTTATACTCTCTTAGTAGAAGAAGATCTCAAGACCTATGATGAAGCTATGAAATCCATAGATCATAGTTTCTGGAAGGAAGCAACTAATAATGAAATAAAATCTATAATGAACAACCACGCTTGGATTCTAATTGACCTTCCCTCAGGGTATAAGACTATTGGATGTAAGTGGGTTTTCAGAAAGAAGTTGCAGGCAGATGATTCCATAGATAAGTTCAAAGCTAGGATAGTGACCAAAGGATATAAATAGAAAGAAGATGTTGATTATTTTGACACCTATGCCCCTGTAACTAAAATCACCTCTATCTGTGTTCTTGTCGCCTTAGTTGTGATTCATAATCTTAAAATCCATCAAATGGATGCCAAAACTGCTTTCCTAAACATTGACCTTTAGGAAGAGATTTATATGGATCAACCAGAGGGGTTCATAATCCATGGACAAGAACACAAGGTTTGTAGATTAGTAAAATCCCTATATGGTCTGAAACAAGCACCCAAGCAGTGGAATGATAAATTTGATAAAACACTTTTATCTGTTAGCTTCACTGCTAATGAATCTAATAGATGCATTTATTCTAAGACTTCTGAAAATGGCTTTGTAATCATGTGCTTGTATGTTGATGACATCTTAATATTTAGATCAAATTCAGTTATTATCTCTTAGACTAAATCCTTTCTTGATAAAACCTTTGATATGAAAGATTTAGGAATAACTGATGTTACACTTGGCATATAATTAAGTAGATCTACTTCTGGCTACACTTTAAACCAGTCTCACTATGTAGAAAAGATTTTGCATAGGTTCGATATGTACCATTGTGTGCCTGTCAGTACTCCATATGATTCTTTCCTACATCTTAAGGCACACACTGGCAATCCTATGGATCAGTCTAGATATGCTCAAGTCATAGGAAGCTTAATGTATCTAGCCAACTGCTCTAGACTTGACATAGCTTATGCCATCAGTAGGTTGAGTAGGTACACTAGTTGTCCTAATGCTGATCATTGGAATGCCTTGGTCAGATACCTTAAGGGTACTACGAAATACAATCTCCAATACACTGGTTTTCCAGTCGTAATGGAAGGCTACACGAATGCAAATTGGATTGCAGACTCCGATGAAACCAAGTCAACTAGTGGTTATGAGTTTCGTCTAGGTGGTGGTGCAGTTTCTTGGAAATCCTCCAAACAAACTGTTAGAGCAAGATCCACAATGGAGGCTGAATTTATAGCCTTAGATTTAGCTTGTTGTCAGGCAGATTGGCTAAGAAATCTCTTAATGGATCTGCCCATTATTTCAAAACCGTTTCCTCCTATCTCTATTCATTGTGATAGTAGATCTGCCATAGATTAAGCTAAACAATCTAAAGGTAACCTGGGAAAACGCTTTATGAGATTGAGGTATGAAGAGGTGAGAGACTTCATTACCCAAGGTGTAATATCTCTACAATTCATAAAATCTGTAGAGAATAATGTCGATCCTCTCACAAAAGGGTCTAGCTAGAAAGCTAGTACTCAGTGCGTCGAGGGGGATGAGTCTTTTACCCATTAGTTGAACACCATAGTGGTAACCCAACCAATCCAAAACTGGAGATCCCATGAGGAATGGTTTAAAGGGACAATTAAGATGTGTTAGTATTCGATGGAAGCACACACTTAGGAGTTTTACTCCTGACCTATCCCTATGGCGTGTAGTACTTCAATGCTGTCTTGGTAGAGGAAGAGTTTTGCTCTGAATGGAGTCAAGCCATATATGGCAGGGTGTAGGACCGGACAGTACACCTTTAGAGATTCCTACTATGTGAGTGTAACCTCAGGCCGGGGTTTATGTGAGTTGGGTATTCTCGCTAGAGCACTCATGAAACAGATTCTTGTGAAGGCCATAATGCACACACTGATATGAACGTCCTCGTGCCCTCATCTATGTTTGCATGATTTATTAAAATCCGAATCAGAGAGTCTGGTTCAAGACGTAGTTCATCATGCCTCTCCGGGTGAAGATGAATCATTGCTAGGCAAGGTTCAAAACCACAAGCTACCTATGCTGAACGACATAGTTCAGTCGTATTTTATTTTGTCTTAATTTTTATCTTCTTCTTTCTTTCTTTATTAATATTTCTTAAAATTTTATTTTCTTATTATTTAAAAGGTTTATGAAATATGAGGGGGAATGTTGGGTTTCCTTTGTATTTTAAAATCTTTTTAAACAAATATTATTTTTCCCAAAGATTTATTTTAAGTGTATGCAATTTCCAATTTGCGCACAAGTATTAACCCAATAATGATCTCGAAAATGAGTCTCATTAAAAGTTGAACAAGTACCTAACCCAATAATGATGTCGAAAATGAGACTCATTAAAAGTTGAACAAGTACCTAACCCAATAATGATCTCAAAAATGAGACTCATTGAATCCAGTTGAACAAGTACCTTCTCTCTTTTGTATCCAAGTTCATGTAGACATTTTTTGGTATTAAATGGTTAAATGGGTCTCCTCGGTAATGTTGGGTGTATCCAACGAGACCATAGGAACTCGTTATCATTTAATGTCTTGATGAGAGATGAACGACTCTCTTTTGGCTCTTTGTTGACAAGCAATCCATCTATATAAAAGATTGTACTCTAAGCCTTTCAATAACACAACATAACAGAAGTATTCTGTTCTCCACATCCATGTACTCTCCACCACTTGTGCGCTCGAATTCGCATAGGTGGATTTTGTGCTTTATTTTTCTACGATGACGAGGGCCAACGGACGTTCGACGCTACTTTCTTGCTAGCACTGGGAGACAGTATCCAGTTGGGAGGTAATTGAATCTAGGAGCCAGGCCGCCATCAAGCTCGTGCATAGGAACGACGGAATCTGTCTTCACGACAACGTCTTTCGACGTGCCTCCATTTCCCAGGCTGGATCTTTCAAACTAATATTTCTTTGTTCTTTTTTTGATCGTATTTGCTTGCCAATCTAAAAACAAATTATCCTCACAAACAATGCTAGAAAACTATAGTATTTCTCCATCAGGAGGGTTGTCGAGGACCGTGGAGGTCAAGTTTCAGAATTGGAGGGAGAAGCTGAGCTAATACGGGTTCCGATCCATGTCTCTAGTGGGCAACGCCACCACACAAGCAACACTCCTGATTGGCATGTTTCCCTGCGATGGCTACACATTGGTGGAAGAGGATGCCACACTGAAGCTCGAGTGGAAGGACCTCTGCCTGCTCACCTGGCTGGAGGGTGGGCAGGGGGAGGTCGGGCTTGGGTGCCTGCTCCTGATCGTGCCAGATAGGTCGTTGAGATGCAGCATGGCGGGATCTGTGGATGAAGAAGGAGGAGGATAAGGAAGGAGAGAGGGAGATTGAAGATCCACCGTTGATTTTCTTTGATTTGAGTAACCCAAGTTTAACTCAATTTTTTGACTCCAATAAAGTTAAAGATGATGGCAGGGTCTGTGGGGGTAAGACGGAGCAAGTTTACGGGATCGTGATGGGAATTATGTTATTTCAAAGGTCGTAGAGGTAATTTGAAAAGATTATAGGATCTGCCGAGTAAAAACCCCATAATTTATTGTCCGAACCTTTGATTTACAAAAAATGGGTAAAAAGTCTAGAAGTGGTGAAATATCAAAATGAATTCCAATCAAAAGCTATTATTTTGAATCTATAATTAGGATACTTCAAAAGCATTCGATATTCTGTTCAAATAATAAAATTAAGGGATTTGTACACTTGTTATATTTCAAGTTTTTCGGTAACATGTATGCTTCTAATTTTTTAATTATATTGATACCTCTATATTCTTGAAAAAATCACAGTAATGTTCCTCCATTATTGTAATATATCTAATATTGGAAGGACATCTAGTGAATTGCAAGGTCATAAAGGCATAAGTGTAATTGCAAAAAAAGTGTGAGAGAGAGAGAAGCGTTATTACTCAAAAGGGTGCAATTTTAAAAATCACCAACTTTAACCTTGCATTTTTTAATGGACATATACAAAGTTTTTATGAGGCATTATCAATGGGATTGTTACACTTGTTCACTTGTGATTTTTTTCGATAAAGATTATGCCCTCAACTTTTTGGCAATTATACCCATGTCCCTATATTATAACAAAGTTTACAGTTGTGTCCTTCAATTATTACACGTGTCCTTATATTATACTGACAAAAGAGCATTATTATGAATTTTATAAGAATACAACGCATAGTTGTAATTGTAAAAAGGGAAGGAGCATAATTGTTATTGGAAACTTGAAAGGTCATAAGTGTAAAAATCCCTTATCTGATGTACAAGGATTTTTACACTTGTGCCCATTCACATTTTGTCCATAAGACTTGTACACATACCTTTTTAGCAATTATATTTACAATTCTCTATTCCTCCGACGTCAACAATTGTGTTCTTTTGTTACTTGACCATCTATGAAAATTAACTAAAATAAACTAGGGATTTTTACCCGACAGACCCTATAATCTTTTGCAATTACCTCTACGACCTTCAAAACATCGATATCTAGACCCCTTAAACTTGCTAACCCTTACCGGACAGACCCTCGGGTTTGCAACCGTCTCTTATTGCACTAACGGTCGTTATAACACAAGTGAAGATCATATTTTACCCCTAATTTGTGGACCGTTGGAGGTGAATGTCCTAACCTACCCCACCCTTCCCAACGGCTCTTTTTAAGCAGCAACCAACTTATTTAAAGGCCTCACATTGTAAGAGTTGCTTCAACCTGTTTGTACTTGGAGACATCACAAAATCATTTATTTTTGCTACATGACCAAGAGGTAAGAACTGTATGAATAGAATCACTTTGAGAAAATTTTATTTTTGGTTAAGAGTATGTGTTTGTCAACAATTATTACACGAATGTTTACATTACAAATAAACATATTTGACATTGTTTCTAGGTTATGAAATGGAGCAGCTCTGCGCCTCCAGCGTCTCCGGCAACGATCAAGTTCGATGTGAATGTCGAAGACTTGCTACGATGAAGACATCGTCAAGACCATGGAGCAAGGGGAGGAAATTCTATACACGTCCGGATCGGAGCTGTGATCTTTTTGGTTGGGTCTCACAAGAAGAAAAGAAAACGGTGTTACGACTATTGCAAGAGATAGGAAAGCTGACCGGAGAATTGAAGGTGATGAAATGTGAACTCGCAAATACAAGAGTCCAAATCAAGAACATATATTTTCATGTGAAGGTCCTGTCAACTTGTGCACTTGTATTCCTCGTAACTAAACTTATCTAGAATGTATTGGGAAGAATTGAATGTATTACCTCAATGGGAGTGGAGTGTCACTGTTCGTAGGCTCCATTCTTTCTTATAATGATGGTCGATGTTAATCTCGACGCATATATAATGTCCTTGTTCATGCATTTGACCTGCGAAACCTCAAGAAAAATTTGACTTGCAATGCAATCCAAACAGAACTGTTGATTCATATTCATTCATTAACAGATTATCATCAACAGAATAAGTCCATGTTCCTGTTGTTCAGACCATAAGTAACTCTAAGATATTGTTTATCTTACATATTGACCATAAAAATCCCACAAATTACACAACAAGTAAAACAAAAAAATAACATTCCAGATGAAGCAGTAAATTCTTTAGATGTTGTCCTACTCTTCAAGCTTCAACAGACTTCATCCAAAATCTTCCCAAAAAATAGATGTTCTCTATCCAATACGCCTACATGGAACCAAAAAAGTAGAAATAGAACCCGTCATGTGTACACTCATTTAAATTGAATTAATAACTTCAAATTTGTAATGCATTAAGACCTGCAAAGCTACCTACTGGAACTCCAAGTTCACTGTGGGTAATCGTTGATCTTGAACACCTGAAAATGTAAATTGACCTTAAGGAATCCTCTAACAAAGAAAATCCAAAATGTTATGGAATTTACCAATTCGAGCCGCTTTCTTTGGCCGACCCTTCTTCGTGGTGCTTGGACCAGCGTCTCTGGCAACCTTGGTGGCCCTTTGAAAGGCTTTTGCCCTAATAGCCACTCCACTGCCAGGAGCAAGCAATCTTCTATAAAAGTAGACCAAAATGAGAAGAGCGATGAGTACAAATTCTGACATACCTTCTAGCTTCCAAAGTAGTAGAATGCTGAGTACCGATTCTCCCACTTAGATCCTCCATGGATGCCCGCACTTGGGTTCCATGTGGTTCATTGTCAACAGACATTGGTCGTGGATTTATCGGATTTTTGCATGTGTGTTTATGGTGGCCAAAAGAACCACACCTCGTGCATTTGTGGTGGGTCTTTTTCTCCTCGTCCCTCGCTCTTATTTGGTTCTTCTTTAGCCTTCCTGGAGGCCTCATGGAGTATGGCGGTAATACTTTGTACGCTAATTTGATGGGTGTCCAACACGACTTGTCATGTAAGGGGGTGATTGACTCCGCATAGGTCCTTCGATAACATGATATGCTAAAGTAATTGGATACGTACTCATCCCAATTTATGTTGCGCAAACTTGAGATGGCGGCACAAGCATGTGTGCAAGGCAAGCCGGAGACCTGCCATCGCCTACATGTGCATTGATTTGCAGCAAGATCACAGACGTTACGACCACTAGGACATTCCACCTCTATGGTGCTCTCGCTTGACCTCCTTACGATGAACCCCTGTAGATTCTTGTTTGAGGTCCTCACGTAATCTAGTGCGGTAGAAACCATCACTCCTCACATTTTTTAGCCTTTCATTCTCCGCTCTTCCAAAGTTGTCATCATCTTCTATCTAATCCAATCTATCAGATCACATATTGGCAGGTGACAGGACTCACTAATCCACGAATTGAAAAACTCGCTTAGGTTGTTGGTGATGTAGTGGCAGTGAGCTATTGTGGTGAATTGGGATCTCAACCATTTCAGGTTAATTCCCATCATGTAGTCAAAAGCTCTTGGATTGGCTTTTTGAAGCTCTTTCATCTAATGGAGAAATTGCTTTGACTCAAAAGCTCTGGCTGCTGACCATATCATATGTTCCAAATCACTTTCTAGAAACTTCATCTTAAAGTTCTTGTAAACATGTCGCATACAGGCCCTATGCTCTGCACAGGGAAATTTTTCTTTCATTACACCCTCCAGTCCTTTCTGACCATCTGAGGTTATTGTTAGACCATTTCCTTGGCCACATTGGATGGCCTCATCCAAATGCTGCAAGAACCAGTGCCACGTAATGCTGGACTCGTTCTCAACGATCGTGAATGCAACAGGGAAGAGCCCATTTGATGTGTCTAGGGCAGTAGCAGACAACAATATTCCTACGTACTTCCCTTTTAAGTGGCATCCATCCAACCCCAAAAAAGGTCTACATCCGAACATGTAGGCATTCCTGTTAGCTTTAAATGAGATGAAACATCTGAGGAAGGAGTCATCTTCCTCCAAGAAGTAATGGATGACACTAGTCGGATTGTGACGCTTCAATTTTGCAATAAGGAGGGGATCTTCGCATATGACTCCTCAACACTCCCAAATAACGCATCCGATGCCCTCCTCTTTCCCTTGTAGATGGTCATATAAGGCAGACATAGCTTGTATGCTTCATCGATCCTATCAGAAAGTTGCTTGACTGTTATTGAGAAGTTATGCATCACCCAATTTGATATCTGGTGTGATACCCAACGCTGGCCAGCCATGGTGTTTCCAGCAAGATTGTTCAAAGCGCAAGTGTGGTCGGCCACCAAAGTTCTCACTTTGAACATGTTGCTGTTTTGAATCAAGGAGGTGTGTATCCTCCAAGGACATCCTTCGTCCCTGCATGTTGATGTGACTCTGATGCTTTCGCTTTTGATGAATTTGGCGGCAAACTCCTTGCTGATGCAGTGAGATGCAAGGGTGGAGCGGAAGGATTCTTGGCTTTCGAATTCAGCCCCTACTTCAAATGATGGGGCATCCAAATTGACATTGGCTTCAGGGCCCTCGTAATCACTCACATTCTCCACATCGGAATCGAGAAGACGATAATAGCTATTCTCAGAGACAAGGCCATCAAAGTCATTTGAATCATCACTATCCTCCACATCAGCGTCAAGAACACTGTAATTAGAATCAGAAGAATCAGAACTGGGTCCTAATTGGTAGTGCTCATTGGTCCTCTGTGCAACCACTGATCTTGTGCATCTTCGGTTGGATGGGGATTGAAGATGTGTCTTTCTTCCTATACACGCTCTTCTGCGCTTGATGCGGGTATGCTCTACAACCTCCGAGGTTATCCCAACATCAGAAGCTCTTAAACGATTGCTCCCCAGACTGGTGTAAGGTTCTTCTCCCTTCTCGGGTCCGGAGGCTTCTCCTCTACTTGTCATATGAGGTTCTTCTTCTCCAAGAGAGATCCGACCCTCCTCAGCAATACTCACATTCCCACCATCACCTATGGCACCCCCTCGGTCCCACAATCACCCATAGGTGCAGCCTCTGTCCCAGGATCACCCACATATGCCTTCGTCCCATGAGCCTCCATAGGTGCACCTTCTGTCCCTCGATCACCCACAGGTGTCGTCTCTATCCCAGGATCACCCACAGCTGCCTCCATCACCTGAGCCTCCACAGGTGCACCTTCTATCCCTCGATCACCCACAGGTGCAGCCTTTGTCCCTCGATCACCCACATGTGCAGCCTCTATCCCATGATCACCCAAAGGTGCAGCCTCAGTTCCCACATGCACTCCTTCCATCCCACTATCTTCCGCATTCACCCTCGTGATCCCATCCTGTTTCCCTACTTCAGAATTAAGCCATTTCCACACCTTGTCCGCGGCTCCTTCCTCACCCATGTTCCAGTCCAAGTGCTCGTATGTAAATGACAAGGTCATCTTAGAGCCTCCAACACCACCATTATCCACATCCTGAGGCTGTGGCTCCATGGTACCTCGGGAGTTCTCTGCAGGCGATACGGGATCCATGATGCCTCTGGGGTTCTCCGCACCCGTACGGGATCGGTCACCAGACCTGCATTCTTCTTGCTAAGAAACTCCTTCGCTTGGACGTAACTCAGAGCCTCTACGTCTATCATCTCTACTACAAGCTCGATCTCGATTCCATCGTTGTGTGCATTGAACATTTCCATCATGTCTTTCTCATTCTTGATCTCAGCAAACTTGCTCCCTCTTATGTGAGGGATCTTACATTTCAAAGTGATCGTACACCTTGGCTCCTAAGGTACGACCTCAAAGATTACTTCCATAAGATCAAACCAGGAGGTAGTGTCTGGATCGATCCCGATCCTCTGTTCAGTTCCAAGCAAATACTTTTCTCCCTTTATTCCTCACGTCCATTTGAAGTAGCCTCCATGTCTAACGCACACGGTGAGGATCCCTTCATGTCCACCGAACCAACCCATCGTCAACACATGCATGTTCAATACCAACAAAAAAGCAACCAAGAGTTAGACCCTAACCCGTTTAACATCGTTTCGCTATTCCGATGAAACCCTAAAGCGGAAGGACCTTGATTCGATGGATCAAGGAAGAAGAGATACCGTGACCACCGACACGATGGAGTGCGAAAGGAAGGGGAGGGAGAGGTTGAGGTCATCGAGCAAGTAGGGAAGAGGTCAACGGGGTGAAAAGGAAGGGGGAGATCGATGGTATCAAAGTGGAATGGGAGGGGATGAAGCGCCGTATGCCTCTTTATCCGAGCTTCCCGCCAAAACTCTAAACCTAGGACATGTGGCGCACCTCTAGCGATTGTATCGTACAAGGGTTACCATATAGACTCTGATTAGGTTACGAAGGAGACGTCACACAAACGGAGGGTTCATGTGGTAAGACGGAGCAAGTTTAAGGGGTCTAGGGAGGAATATCGATGTTGCAAAGGTCTAGAGGTAATTGCAAAAGATTATAGGGTCTGCCGGGTAAAAATCTCAATAAACTATATCATAGTTTGTTTAAACTAAGGTTTGTTAAAGGAAAACTTATTAAACTTGTACTCGTAGTTTCTTGAGTGCACGCCCTCTACCTCTTTCACCTACTCCTCCGTCACATTCCCTCCATTTGGCATCTCGATCTCTTCGGTTGGGAGTTTATTATGATCACTGTCTTAAATATATAGCTTGAAAGCTAGGTTTTCTTTTATATGTAAGGACTATATTGTTCCCATTTTTGTATAAAATACATGAAACTTATTAATGATAAGAAAATTATCTTTCCTTACGACTCTGAATTTTAAGTTAAGATATATTTTTCTCTTAAGAATAAATGAACTTTTTATCTTCATTTAGTATAACTTTTGCGCAATTTAGGAAGCCAAGTTATATATATATATAAGGAAAACTTCATATAAGACAGTTCTTTCCTAGATGCATGAAAAGCCAACATCTTATCCATTCGTAATCAATCTGTTGGCTGCCATTAATGACATATTATCTATATTTTTTAATATTGAAAACCCCATTATGGTTATTTTGACATATTCTATATTTAGAGTGCAACAAATATCTCCTAAATTATCTCTCGTCTCTCTCTCTCTCTCTCTTCTGTCTATCTCCTCTCTCTCTCTCTCTCGATCGATCGATGGCAACATGTAGGGTGACACGGAGGCGACGATGGCACGCAGGTCTGATTTGGCAGTCGACGTTGGAAGCACTACAAGAATTTAAGCTTTTCGGGACGACAACTAGCGACGGTTCCATAACGACCGTCCCTATTGAGTGTTTTCAGGGACGGTCAAATGACAACCATTTCCAATACCCACATACTGGGAGACGGTCTGCGGGGCATCATCTCCTTTTATAATGAGGGTTTAGGGACGGTCGTTAGTGACAGTTCCCTCTGCCCTCACCAAGTCACTGCCCTATTTTTCTCCCTGATGAGCCTTTAGGGACGCATCTGACCGTCCCCAATGCGCTTCTATTGACGTCGCGATCGACCTAGGGCATGGGTGGTGGACCAAAGGGGACGGTCGCTAGTGATCGTCCCCTCTACTCGCTCGCGACTGTCCCTATTATTGCAGTGCAACTATTTTCAGTTAGACGCAACCATCGGGATGGTCAAAACGACCGTCCTCGATAGTCAGATCGAAAAAAACCCCTTCGGCCTCCTCACTTTCCCATTTCATCCCAAACTCCCACCTTCAACCTCCCGCCGCCCCCTGCCGCCCGACGTCCCCTTCGCCGCCTCGTAGCCTCTCGTGCTTGTCAGCCTCCTCCATCTTAGTTTCTGGTGATTATCAACACTCCTTTATGTTCATTATTCTCCATTTTGCTCTGTGAAAGATGTATGAAAATTTTCCCCATTTCTGTAAGATGTAGATAGAAAAGATGGGTTAGTTGATTATCAACAATCCATATGATTTTTTTCCATTGCCCCATGTATAACTTGTCTCCATATGATTTTTTCATGTTTAATTTGTCCCATGTTTAACTTGTTTAACTTGTCCCATGTTTAACTTGTCCATATGTTTAACTTGTTTAATTTGCCCCATGTTTAACTTGTCTCCATATAACTTGTTGTGTATCTTTTTTGTTTTAAAATGAGCAATTGCCTTGTTTTGTTTCATTTTATACGCAAATGATCTTGCTATTATCTTGATGTCCACCCTTCTAAAACTAAAACATCTTGGTGAAGTGACAGTAATTATTATTCTGATTGTGCAACGAATTGGATAAAACATGGATAGATAAGAGATACGATGATTTTCAGCGATATAAGAGAGGAGTGATCACGTTTTTGGACTGGGCATTTCAATTAGAAAGTGTTAATAAAAAATTTGGTGGTTTTAAAATTTATTGTCCATGTGTGAGATGTTAGAATATTAAATGTAATGTTTGAGAGGAAGTTTATAACCATCTCATACTCAACGGTTTTTGGTTGCATTACTCCATTTGGACTGAACATGGAGAGGTTATAGATCATATGCGAATGGATGAGGATATGGATGTAGGTGAAACTTTAACCTTGACATTCTTGGACGTATACCATATTCACAAGTTATTTCATACAAGGATTATATTGTGAATGACTACAAATTTAGAACAAAGTCCGCCGATGAGATGAAATCAACGCAAATGTCCGGTGTTATAGTAAAAACAGAGTTACCTTCATGTTTAGATGGCTACTATGGGGAAATAGTTGACATAATAGAGATAAACTTAACTCATGAAGATGATGACGACGACGACGACGATGACAATGCGGATGAGGACGATGATTAGGATATAGATATTTTGTCTAGTTGGTAGGATATAGTTTAGTATATTGTATAATTAATTTGAACAATTATTTTTCAAAGTAGGTTACTTTATTTGAATAGTTTATGATAGAGTAGTTTTATCTGAATCTTGTAGCGTAGTCGTCATTTCAAACATTTCGTCTAGATATGAATGTGGAATAAATGTTATTTTCTGTGTTGATCTTATTCTTTATGATGAAGATACAATTATTGTTACATGTACTCAATGTTTAATGTCACTCTTTGCAGGGTAAAATGTAGAGCAAATCATGGGTATTGAATTTTTTTTGTTAGCAGAGGAACAAAGGTAGTACGATGACCGTCTCCGTTTCTCAAACTTTTTGGGATGGTTACGAAGCTGATCGTTCACGTTGCTCTCACTAAGAGGGATGGTCATGACCATCCCCTCTAATTGACTTTACGGGACGGTCACGACCATCCCCTATGTATGATTATAGGGGACGGTGTCAGCTACTGTCGCTTATAGCAAATGGGACGCATGCTATAGAGACGGTTTTTTGATCGTCCTCTCTGATCAGAGGGGACGGTCAATCTGTCAATGGCGATGGATAATGACCGTCGCCTGTTCTAAACTTTCTTGTAGTGAAGGGGTTGCGCCAGGTGGATCAGGGTCCTTGCGCGGGTGGGTGTTCCTATAAACGGATCTGGATGGCGACAGCGGCATGCAGAGGTCGGCCCGAGGTGCGAGGATGCTGGCGGCACGAAGTGGACAGGCAGTGTCGGCTGCTGAAGGAGCTCGCGGGACGAAGCTCCTGCCGTTCAAGGCGGAGAAGGTGCGGTAAAGGTGGATCAACGGATATGTGGTTGTTCTCCTGATGGTCGGCTGCAACGAGGCAAGGACAGAGATCATTTTTACACCGAGGAGGGTGAGCGTGGAGGAGGTGGGTCGTGGAGGAGAAGGGCAGAGGAGGTGCATGTGGAGGGAGATGCATGTGAGGGAATACATGATTAGTTTTTACAATCTGAGATTGTTTTTTACAATCCTGTGTCCTTTTTTACAATATAAGATCTTGTTTTTACAATTCGCATGTTGTTTTTACAATCTCAATTTTTTTTACATTTTCTTTTCTTTTATATTTTTTTAATAACCTCATTTTTTATAATCTAAGATTATTTTTTACAATCTGAGATCGTTTTTTAGAAATCTCAGTATGTTTCTTGCAATTTTAGATTGTCTTTTTACCTTTATTGTTTTGTTTTATATTTCTAACAATATATTTTTGTTACAGAACACAATCTATTTTTTACAAACCTCATTTTTTTACAATTTTCTCTTTCCACGTAATAATTATTGAATTACTAACTACCTATTTTTTGCATATCTCCAAACGAATATTAGCAAACAAGTACAAAATTTTACAGAGGCATTACGTAAATTACAATTACAATAATAAACGAATTATTGACCTTGATTTTATTTTACAAAGCAGGTTACAATCTTACAATGACAGTGAGTATTTTACAAAGAGTTCTGACATTCTACATACCACGAAAATGCTACCACGTTGGTGAAATTGCATAAATAGCGACAAAAAAGTGCCAATTCAGGTGGACTAAAAAAGGCAAAATAAAAGAATTAAATGAAATTCAAATTCAAAATGGAATTCAAATTCAAAATGAAAACACATTTATTAAAATACCCTTTTGGATAAAGATTCGTTAGATTGAGATCTAATGGATGTGGTGGTTGACTTTCCATACATTCAGGAAAGACTCACCTCATTGGAAGCCACCCCTTATATATATATATACATATATATATATACACATATATATACATATATATATATACATATATATATATAGAAGGCTTATCCAATGCGCACAGGGCCCATTTGTGTTGTGGTGAGCACCATTGGGCTCGCCACGTGTACATGTTGGTTTCATTTGGTAGGTGACGGTATTAGTAACAACTATATTTCTAATTATAGGCTACCACGTATTTAACAATGACTATATTTCCAATTATACAGTGTCCTTAAAAAAAGGGATGACGATTTTGGAAAGAAAAGATTCAAATAAATGATTTCGTGCAGATTATTATGATCCAAACGACTGGATAATAACAAATATACTTTGGTCAAGTAAATGCTTGTTATGAGATCAGTAATATGAAGACAATGATCAGTAATTTTCATCCAAATAGTTAATATGTGCAGAACTTAGTAATTCGTATACAATGGACAAGTAAATGTGTGTTGCGAGATCAGTAATAACATAACAAAGGATTGGTAATACCATTGTATATGTAATGCGTATTGCATTCATTTCTGTAATATTTTTCCTTTTTCGTCAACGAAGCATTCTATTTAATTCACGAATTCGATTTTCCTTATGTGTATGTATTTAATAACTTCCTTTTCAAAGTACTATTTCCATATTAATCGTATAGAAGGTGA
Organism: Ottelia alismoides; assembly: GCA_037367405.1. NCBI lineage: Eukaryota > Viridiplantae > Streptophyta > Magnoliopsida > Alismatales > Hydrocharitaceae > Ottelia > Ottelia alismoides. The sequence goes on from JAZKJV010004087.1 coordinate 112,336, forward strand.
ATATGTTAATGATTATATGTTACTTTCTTACTTGAGCAATGTCCGTGACTTACAATGGACAGAAATCAGTAATTCATTCATGTTACTAAAGTAATACATATTACGTTCTCAAGTAATTATTATTGTGAGATCAGTAATTACTTGTTATTATTACATGTTACTGATTCTTCTATATATCTTACTTGTATTCCTTACTTACTTATGTAGCTTATTAAATTACTTGTAATACATCAAGTGTTACTGAAAGCCACACATACATTACTTAATTGTTGTTATATGGTAAACATTCAAATTTCAACTGTTGTCTTCTAGTCCATTTAGATGGTGTTGTTTTGCTCCCGCTCCTCGGCATAACAACAGCTTCTTCAAAAATCCAAATTGTTGCATTGTTCTGCAAGAAACAATAAGTTAATTGACCATTTAAAAATTAAAATATCAGGAAATTGGAAAAGAATAGACATTACTTACAAATTTTTCAATAACGTTTCAGGAAGTTACTTGCTTCAGTACTATTTTATATCCGTGAATAGTAAGAATTGTATAAAGAATAGTAACGCAGTAATATACTTGCTTCAGTAAGAATCATTCAATGACAAGTAACTTATAATGAATTGTTAGTAACATTTGTTATATGATAAGTAATATAATATAGTTACTGACAACCAGTAATGAAGTTACAATGTTACCAAAGTTACTTGTTATTATTATAAAGTTACTTCTACATGCAAAAAAGTTACTGATGGATAGTGTAAATATTACTTGTTATATACGTAAGTTATTAAAATACTAGTAATGGTTTACAATGTTACCAAATCATATATTAAATGTTACTGGTCATTATCCGACAGTTACTAGTACAAGTTATATGGAATTTCTTACTAACATATATATAAAACTTACTGATACATGTAATAAAAGTTACTCAAAGCCAACAATAAAGTTACAAATTTACTGTAACTTTTTATTATATGAAATTAAAATACCTTCGATAAAAAAATCATTTAGGAATACAAATCATGTATCAAAACGAATAAAAATCGATATTATGAATACAACTTTCTCATATTTCGATCATACTTCTCGAATAAACATTGCTTACGATAAAAAATATGGAGTATTCATAAAAAAAGTTACTGAATTCATCATCCCGTCGTTTTGATCCCAAAACAAACATTGCTAAAAAATAAAATATCATTAAAACAACGAAATTATGATAGAAATAATCTATTAAATCATGAAATCGAATCACATACCTCACAACTTGCGTTGGAACAAAAGAAATGCCTTGCTTTGGAATGAAACGGTATATTTTAGCAATCAAATGCACGCGCCTTCCACTTTCCAGAAATGCAAAGTTATTTTTAGCAATGTCCTAATTTCTGGTTTTATTTTATTTCCATACGAAAATCGGTTCCTATTTTTTTGGGATGGATGGCTAGGATTGGGTGCTCATCCGAACTCAAATGGGCCCTGTGCGCATTGGATAAATTTCCTATATATATATATATACATATATACATATATATATAGGGGGCCCTTCTAATGAGGTGGGTCTTTCCTGAAATTCAGAAAGCCACTATCAAATTTGTAAATTACGTAACAATTTTGTAAATTGAAACTACATATTGTAAAATAATGACGATCATACAGTTATGTAAAATATATCATCCATATTGTAACAAACTTTTAATGTCAAATATAGTAATATTTTCATAAATTTTTCATGATATACATATTATGTTAATATTTAGTATTAAATTTATGGAGTTAGAATGTGTAAAATAATAAGAATAAATGCTTAAATTGACGTGGCTTTCCATGCATCCAGGAAAGGTGCACCTCATTTGAAATATTTCCTATATATATAGGGGGCCCTTCTAATGAGGTGGGTCTTTCCTGAAATTCAGAAAGCCACTATCAAATTTGTAAATTACGTAACAATTTTGTAAATTGAAACTACATATTGTAAAATAATGACGATCATACAGTTATGTAAAATATATCATCCATATTGTAACAAACTTTTAATGTCAAATATAGTAATATTTTCATAAATTTTTCATGATATACATATATGTTAATATTTAGTATTAAATTTATGGAGTTAGAATGTGTAAAATAATAAGAATAAATGCTTAAATTGACGTGGCTTTCCATGCATCCAGGAAAGGTGCACCTCATTTGAAATATTTCCTATATATATAGGGGGCCCTTCTAATGAGGTGGGTCTTTCCTGAAATTCAGAAAGCCACTATCAAATTTGTAAATTACGTAACAATTTTGTAAATTGAAACTACATATTGTAAAATAATGACGATCATACAGTTATGTAAAATATATCATCCATATTATAACAAACTTTTAATGTCAAATATAGTAATATTTTCATAAATTTTTCATGATATACATATTATGTTAATATTTAGTATTAAATTTATGGAGTTAGAATGTGTAAAATAATAAGAATAAATGGGGCTGCCCCCAGGGAGTAGCCAACTACTCCCACCCCTATTTTTCCCTCATTTTTTTTATTTTTTTGGAAAATAAAAATTTGTATATTCATCATTATATCCCTCCCACATTCTATTAAAATTTCATCAGAAACAGAGATTCCTAAGCCCTCCATCTAGACGTCATTTTTTTAACGGTCACATGATTTTTTAAGTAGACCATGTTTGGATGGAGGCCGTAGGAGTCTCTGTTTCTGAAGAAATTTTAATAGAATGTGAGAGGGGTATAATGATGAATATACAAATTTTTATTTTCCAAAAAAATAAAAAATGAGGGAAAAATAGGGGTGGAAGTAGCCAAGTTGGCTACTCCCTGGGGACAGCCCCATTTACCTCTATATATATACATATATACATATATATATGGGTAAAATGGGGCTGCCCCCATGGGAGGAGCTAACTTGGCTCCTCCCGCGGCATTTCGCCCGGTATTTTTATTTTTTTTGAAAAATTTCTTCCGTGGATTTTCATCACTCCATCCAGACGGGGTCGTTTTTAGCAATTCTATTACCGTTAAAAAGTGATTGTCTGGATGGAGGCCGTATGAGTCTCTATTTCACACGAAATTTTAATGACATAATATAGGGATATTGTGATGAAATTCCACGGAAGAAATTTTCAAAAAAAATAAAAAAATTGGGCGAAATGGGGCAGGAGGAGCCAAGTTAGCTCCCCCAGGGGGCAACCCTATTTAATCATATATATATATATATTTCTTCCGTGAATATTCATCACTATATCCCTATATTATGCTATTAAAATTTTGTGCGAAACGGAGACTCCTAGGGTATAATGAGGCCGCCTCCTGGATGGGTCACACAACAACATCGTCATGTAAAGATGTTGTATATAGTGCACACATGTGGCACCAACATTGTGGTATTAAGGAGCAAAAGATAATTTTTTATGTAAGGTTTAGTGGAGAAATTAAGTGTAATATAATACTATTGGAATGGGAGTTCCTAAGATGTTGTGTCTTAAGCTTGTATTAATTAACATCTGGATACATCTAGAGCTGCCCATGAAATTATTCTGTGATATTAAGAGCTTAACAAATCTCTCAAACAATTATGTCACGTGATAGGATAATACGTATTGAGATTGATTGTCATTTTATCAAAGAAATGATTGATTTGAGAGAGAGAGAGAATTTTTATGGGAGGTTTATGGCAGAAGTTTAGTATAATATTATTGAAATGGGAGCTGTCGAGATGTTATGGCTTGAACTCCTATTAACTAAAATAGGATATACCTTGAGCTGCCTATAAGATTAACTCTCATAACAATAAGAGTGCAATAAATCTCTCAAACAATCATATCATGTGATAGGATAATACATGCCAATATTGACTATCATTTGTCAATGAACGGATTGTGATTTGAGGAAGCGTGTGCTACATAATATTAAAACAGAAGAGCAAGTTGGTGATGTATACACCAAAGAACTTCTCGTGGCCAATTTTGAGAACAATACGAGGAAGTTTGGCTTGTTTGATTGCTTTGCCTAACTTGAGAGAAATAGCTCAGTTGTTTTATTACTATTGGGTTAAGGGATCATGAGTAAGGATTATAAACCTAAGTACTTATACATTGTTACCATCCCCTTTTGACAAAGCAAGTGAATACACTCACATTCAATATAAAATCCAATCATATACTAAGCATTCATTCTATATATTTTCACAATAAGATAATAGAAGTAAGTTAGATAGAAGCTTTACACACACATCCAATGTAAATTAAGTATAAATCAATTAAAGGTTTAAATTATTTAAGATGTTGAATATATATATATATATGGTGTGTTTCAAATGAGATTGGGACTACGAGATCCATGGGATCTTGATCCAACGAGTTCTTCTAAAACACCATCCAAAAAGGGTATTTGTATTATCTCAATCTTATTAAATTCGAATTTCATTTAGTAGATTTGAATTACCATTTTAAGCTTTTCTGGATTTGGTACGTATTTTTCATAAATACATATATTTATTAGTTTCCAAATTTGTTAAATACAAATTATATAAAGTCAGATTTTTGTGATTTCTTTTAATTTTGCTCTTTTTATGAATTTTAATTCTTGATGTCATGTTAGTTGATTAATCAAAGAATATGATAGAGAAAAAATCGGGTTAAAATAATGATTATTTATACATAAAATAATAATCTCAATTTAGGATTAATTATTTACATATTTAAACCTTAGTATTAGTGCAATTAGTGAATGTTAATTAATCGATTTTAAGAGGTTTAATTAGTGATTTATTTTATGAGAGGGTCTAGTACCTTCCTCAAGGTAAATATGGTGTGAGCACAAAGCAGGATTAATCCCACGAAGATCGGACATGCTCCAACCTATGGCCTTGCAGTTCTGTTCAAGAATCTCTAGTAGTCAAGATTCTTATTTGCCAGTCAAGCTAGAACTGATAATGACCGGGAACTTTTGTAGTGGATCCACAAGAAGGCATACTTCAAGGTGGTGGGAAAAGGTTTGAGCTCGGGGGGTGGTATGATCATTAGATAAATCTGGCTCAACAGCCTCTGAATATGACTTTGTAGTGGATGTGGTTGGATCTGTTGTGATAGTAGCCACCAACTGATTCTGCTTAGGAGTCGAATCGTAAAATATATCCAAGAAATCGGTAGCAACCACGTCCGACTTGTCATCCTCATCCTTTGATTGACATGGAGGGAATAGGTCTGACAAGCGTAAGTCGGCTTCTGAGTCATCGAGGACGTAGGTAGATGTATGAGAAAATTCTCCTGTGGATAAGGTTTGATTCTGAAGGATCTGTCTAATTGCCTCATCTATATTGTCCTCTCCTAGTGAGAGGGATTTGTCAACCCAAGCTGACTGTTGTTGCCAGTGATCAACTGTGTCAACTCTATAACACTCAACTTCCAATGAGAGATACTCTGTATTGCTCTCCGAATCAGATCTCTTCCATTTCGTTTGTTGCATCTCTAACTTTATACTTTCATCGTGTGCATGAAAGCGTATTTTTCCTAGAGTATAATCAAAGATGGCTCCGACCATCATCAGAATAGGACAACCAAGTATGATATGGGAATCTTGCCATCTTCGGGGACACTCCATGTCTAGGATAGTGAAGTCCACCTTGTACTACTTCCCCTCGATGTCAAGTATAATGTCCTTCAACATCCCCTTGGGTTTCTTAATAGATCGGTCTACGAATTGTAGGAATGCTCTCGATATCCTCAGATGTTCTAAACCTAGATTATCTAGGAGGAATTATGGTGGTAAATTGATTGAGGATCAGTTATCGATTAAAGTACGAGCAAATGATACGTTAGCTATCTGACTGGTGACAAAGTGTGCTCCTAGATCTCTCTTCTTCCTTTGAATCTCATTGCGGATCGCACAGGTAGTGGCTATGGATAACACATGTGTTCACTGTTTGAGTGTTCTTTTTCCTGCTAGTCCTAACATGTGTGTATCGCCTTTAGGTACTTCCTAACTGCAAGAACCATATCCACTAATTGGAGGAAAGGTATCTCAACTTTAACATTCTCGTGGCACATCCTTTCCATCTCTAAAACATCAAGACCATTTTTTGAGAACTTTTCTTCTTTCCCTTAGATAAAGTCTGAGGGAAAGGGATTATTGGAGGCTCACAATACGAAACAGAAATATCATCATCTAAGTTCTTATTGGAATCGAAATTCAGTTGTACATGACTCTGACTTGGACTTGGACTCTGTACAGGACTCGACTGACATGCATGAAATGGAACTGAAATTGAAACTAAAGTTGGAATCACATAGCCGACCATTGAGACCGTCACCGAGGAGCCTCCACAGGTGTCGGAGGTAAATGGGGTCTGGTACACCAATGATCCCAATGCCACACAACGACAGCACGAGCGCCCACAGTACCCCCCTCAGCCTCAATATCGCCAGTTTCCACCCCATCAGCAGCAACCGTACTGCCCTTAGCAGAGCCAATATCATCAGTAGGTCCATCAGGGACCTAACAGACCGCAGCAGGGTCAACATCAGCAGTTCCAGAGGCAGGACCACGAAGCCTCATCTTCAGGTACCTCTAACTTTCAGAGGATCCTTGATGAGCTCAAACTCATCCGCAATGAGCAGCATGATCAGAGAGCCGGCATCAATCGGCTTTCACGTTGGCGTGATCAGTTCACCACACCTAGGACCTCCATCCCAACACAACCCCAGTAACCTGAACCAAGGACAGAATTAGAAGAAGGATCGGATATACTATTCTGATTTCTTAGAATCAGATCATGAGATCCTATCGCATGGTGTTCACCATCTTACTCTCAGGTGTGGTAGGACCGTGCAACCCCTGATCAAGCACAATAGAGTGGAGCAGAGGATACCGATGAGCCAATCCCTGTGGATAGCTCAAGAGGATCATCATCCCTAGCAGCACCTTCAGGATCACCATGGGTTTTTGAATCACCAAAAATCCAAAAAACAAGAAAAATCCAAAAAGAAGAATAAATTGACATCGACCACGATCGTGAGCACGTGATCTTCGGGAGATGAGAAGACTACCTTGGATGCATCAATAGTGGCTCTCATGGACTTCTATCTGACCCTGAGTCCATGTGCTGTAAGACCCCTGCACGGGCTGCTCCTAAATATGGTGCACTCGGTAGATGGGAGTAGGGGGGTGCAGACGGTGCATGTATCTTTATCTTGGATATCTTGTCAGCTAACTCCAGCATATGTTTGGGAAGCTTGGTGAGGTTCACCACTTCATGTAGTCCCTAAGAAGGCAGGACTTCAGACAATCACCAACTTAGATGGAGAGGAGATTGCAACGCGGGTACCCACGTCGTGATGTGTCTGTGTGGATTACAGATGCTTGAATGCCATGACGAAAAAATATCATTTCCCCTTACCATTCATAGACCAGATCTTGGAGAGACTTGCGGGGAAAGAACTCTTTTGCTTTCTAGATGGGTACTCAGGCTACAAACAAGTATCCATCACTCCTGAGGACCAAGAAAATACCACCTTTACATATCCATTTGGTATGTACACATTCGTGCGCATGCCCTTTGGGTTATGTAATGCACCGGGGTCTTTCCAACGGGGCATGATTGTCATATTTGTTGAGATGGCGGGCAATTTCCTGGAGGTCTCATGGATGACTTCTTTATCCACGGTGACTCGTTGATACTTGTATATCTCATTTGGATAGAGTCCTCAAGAAGTGCATTAAGGAGAATCTGGTGCTCTCTTGGGAGAAGAGCCATTTTATGGTCCAAGAGGGTATTGTGTTGGGGCATGTCATCTCAAAGAGGGGAATGGAGGTTGACTCTGCCAAGGTGGATGTGATCAAGAAACTTCAACCACCAACCAACATCAAGCAAGTGCGGTCATTCCTTGGACATGTTGGTTTTTACCGCAGATTCATAAAGGACTTTTCAAAGATTGCCCGAGCGCTAACAGAGCTCTTAGAAAAAGACACAGAGTTCATTATATATCACAGGTGTCTTAAGGCCTTCGAGCTCCTAAGGAGGAAGATCATGGATGATCCTATCCTACATGCTCCAGATTGGTCTCTTCCTTTTGAGATCATGATGGATGCTTCTGACTTTGCTGATGGGGCAGTGTTAGGACAAAGGAGAGAAGAGATTCCTTATGTTGTCCACTATGCAAGCAAAGTACTCGAACAGGTTTGATGGAGTTATACCATCACAGAGAAGGAAATGCATGCCGTAGTGTTTGCCTTGGACAAATTCAGGTCATGTCTTTTAGGGTCTAAGGTTACCGTGTTCACAGATCACACAACCATCAAGTACCTCATGGAAAAGAAGGACGCAAAGGCATGTCTTCTTAGGCGTCTTCTTAGGTGGATTCTACTACTTCAAGAGTTCGATTTGCATATTAAGGATAAGCCAGGAGTGAAGAATGTGGTGGCTGATCACCTCTCCCGCATAGAATTACCTAGTTCCTCTGAGACTGAACCCATGAAGGACTCCTTCCCCGACGAGTCGATATGTTCTAACAACTCTCTTCCATGGTATGCTAACATGGTGAATTTCTTAGTGTCTAGGACAGTTCCACATGATTGGCCTAAGAGCATCATTGACTGACTTAAGTCAGAAATAAGGAAATACCATTTGGAGGATCCACTCCTTTTCTTCGAAGGTCTAGATTGTGTCTGGCGGAGGTGTATTCCTCAGGAGGAATACATATGTGTCCTCACGTACTACCATTCCTTAGAGACAGGAGGACATCACTCTGAGAAGAGGACCGTCTGGAAAGTGTTTCAGTGTGGCTTGTACTGGCCAACCTTGTTCCGTGATGCATATATATTTGTTAGGTTATGTACAATATGTCAGAGAATGGGAGGGACCGTCAGTTCCAAAGACGAAATGCCCATGCAGCTAGTCATTATGGTTGATGTTTTTGATGCATGGGACATAGATTTCATGGACCCATTCCCTAACAACCATGGTTATGATCACATCTTAGCGGTTGATTATCTCTCTAGGTGGGTGGAAGTTATCCTTACCCGAGCCACTGACAGCAAGACTGTCTGCAAATTCGTGAAAGATCACATCATTTCACGGTTCGGGGTTCCCAAAGTCATCATCTTTGACGGGGGTAGCCACTTTGTTAACAGGGAAATGGAAAAGTTAACAAAATACTACATCATCGAACACAGTGTCGCTAGTCCATACCACCCATGATCGAATGGCATGGCTGAAGTATCGAATAGGGAGATGAAGGGCATTTTACAGAAGCTAGTCTGCCCCGACATGAAGAACTGGTCCCAGCTCTTGGGCCAAGTTCTATGGGCATACTGGACTAATTACAAGATCCCACTTGGAACCTCCCCATTTCGAATGGTTTATGGAAATCCTTGTCATTTTCTCGCTGAGCTGATACAAAAATCCAAACGGGCATTAAAGAAGGTGAACTGGAACATTCATGAAGGACAACAGAGCAGAAAGATGGATCTAAACGAGCTTTTAGAAATCAGAAACAAAACATATGATAACAATGTGATTTACAAGGACATAATCAAGCGTTGGCACGATCAACATATCAGACGCAAGAATTTTGTCCCAGTGGCAGAAGGTATGGTTATTCAATGCCAGGTTGAAGATTTTTCAGGGCAAGTTAAAATCCAAATGGATGGGAGACTTCATTGTCAGAGAAGTGAATACGAATGGCAATGTATGGATTTCAGGGCTTACAGATGGTGCACAACCTTTCCTTGTGAATGTGCAGCTACTGAAGCATTTTGTAGGATCAGATGAGCAATTAGCCCATGTTGAAGAGATCTCATTCATGCGCATCCCGTAATTCCATGATCCACTCTTAGGGAACGCATGAATCCACACCACTTTCATTATCTCCATAAATCTTACCCCACCCCCATTCACTCTATATATTCTCCAGATCTCATCGGTCCTCATTCTCACTTCCGTCCTATACTTAGGCTAACCAAAGCCTAAGTATAGGGGGGTACCGATGCCCACCCTGTATATGTTCACCCATTTCTCCTCTTGACCTCAACCTCCACATTTTTGATCTTCTTCTATACTTAGGTTGACCAGAGCCTAAGTATAGGGGGGCGGTCGACTTCTATACTCCTTTTTATTTTTCACTCTCCTACTCTTAGCACACGCTATGTCTTTCCGTCGCTTCTTGTGCTCTGAGGACATAACACCCGCTAAGTATAGGGGGACGTGTATATATTACATATATACTTTACCTATATCTCGTACTTTCAAGTATTTTTGTATATATTATGTAATAATCAAGGGATGGGTAAAATTGGTTAAAAAAGCTTCTTATTTACTCTAGCATATCATCCTTGCATTCATACAAAAAAATAAAAAAATCATCTTGCACCTCATATGCATCTGCATTTCACTTACATATCTAGCATATGCAAAGTGGAAAGTTGGTGGGTCCTGAACTGAGTTATGAATAGAAGTTGAGAGTGGTCTTGACTTGGCCTTAATCTACATAATTTTCAGAGGAACTCCATCGAGAAAGAGGATTTTAGAAGCTTCAGGTCTTTGACTTAATTCTTCGAGTTACGCATGACAATGTGCAGACTTTGACTCTTAGTGTCTAGCCTGGTGTCCTAATTCTGGGTATGACTTCTGTATAAGGAATTAATCTATACTCTCGCATTATGCACTTAGCTCAACTCAGACCGGGTGTTGGAAGATTGTGTGTCTCTTTTCTGGTAGCGTGTACATCTAAAGATCGGAGTGCGGGTTGAAATAAAGCTTCAGATGAGGGATGGACGACTGGGCACAATTTTTTTCTAAAGCCCCAAAACATGTACGGAAAAAAGATTCCATATCCGTGGGGGCACAACAAGATCCACGCAGAGCTGCCAAAAATTCAAACAAAAAGAAGCCAACTACAAAATAAATATTTGACCAAAAAGTTCCAAACTTCAAGAAACCCTGTAGAATCTTGGTGGAGACTTGCCTAAACTGACCGACTTCACAAGGAGAGGTGACTACACTGGTCACCCTCTAGTTCTTTTCACATTCTTCTAATTTCTCCCCCTTTTCGATTGTGAACACAACGCGACAAACCTTAGAAGGAAATACCCGACTTCCCGAGGATGAGTGATTGGAGGAGAGGATTGCATGGTAGTCCGACATTCTTGATGGGAAGAGCTAAACCCTTTCACACACATGAGACAGTTGTTCAACGTTCATGGGGTATGCTTTTGGAGAATGATTGTTCTAAGATGACTTCTGAGACGGAACTGTTACAATGATATGTAGAACTCGGTGGCTTTTGATTTTAAAATCCTAATTCTCACAGGAGTTTTGCCACACTATTAATCCAAAGGTCGGCTCTACCTCCATTTTCACCTTTTGTTCACGCCCTTGGTATGGAACCTAAAATCATTTCATTTTTGCATTTCATTTTAGTTGTTCGGGGACGGGCAAAGATTTAAGCATAGGGGGTTGATCAATCCATGATTCATCACACTAAAAGTTGAAAATAGAGCATCGTTCCCGAGTAATTAGTTGCATTTTATCATTTATTCTGCATTTTTACCATTCAAGCACTTAGAATTAATATCTATAATTTAGCATGCATACTTGCATTCATAATCGTCTCCACATTTTCACCTAAGTTCATGCATTTTTAATTAAATCATGCTAACTCCAATTGACATGAAATCAACTTCATTGTGTTCATATTACTAACCTTAATCCATGAAAAATCTTAAAAAATCTAACTTAATGCAAAATAATCTCAAACCTTAATTTCAGAAAAGACGGAATAAAACACTGATAATTTTTCATATAGTGCATGAATTCACTCTACTCACTTTTAAAGTAATATGCATTCAAATACCTACAAAAACAAGACCAATTTCATAAAAACCAGAGCTCATTTGTAGAAGTTAGGTTTTGGGCCTCTTTTGCGCATTGCACATTTCCGTTGATTCTGACCTATCATTTCATGTACATATTTCATCCATTCTAACTATTTTCTATTTCGTTTCTCTAATTCATTCATTATTTTAATAAATCATATAAAATCAAAATCCAACAAAAATCGGAAAAGCAAAGAAAAAGATCAATCCTGACTTGACCTTATTCACCTAATCAACTTGTACATGATTAATCTCCCTAATTTATTTTGAAACTAACTAAACTCATAAAAATCTAAAAAATATCATTTGAGTCTATTATATTATTTCATAGCATGTTTAATTTTTACATATATTTATCTACCATCAGAAAATCAAATAAAAATTTCAAAACATAAAATTGGTATTTTATATACATAAAATATCACCAAAAAAATCATATCTTGCATTATGCAATTCATCTGCTTTCGTCCCCTTCAAGAAAATTGTAGATCTCATCGAGACGAACAACTTTTGTAAAGGAAATTTTTTGATCTGAGGTCTCCTTCTATTTCTTTTTTATTTTTGATTATTTTAAATTTTAAATTTTTTGGGCGACACATGGCGCCTCTTGGGGCAGTCACGTGCCACCCCCCACTTACTATCTCTCCTCTCTCCTAACGCACGTGCCCCACACGTGTGTCCCCAACCTTCTGCAACCTAGATGCGTCATCCACCCGCCTTCTACAACAGTGTGGGGCTGCAACTGCCGCTCACACCCACGTGTGTGCCACCCTCTACCCTTATCACCTTCTCCGCCAGTTGACCCCCTCTGTTGTTCCTTCCTCGTCAACAACAACCTGCAACCACACCTTTATCCCCTTATCCAACCATCTCCCATAAACCATCTCTCTCTCTCTTATTATATCCTTCGTCATTGTAGAAACCCAACACCTTCCGCTATTGCATCTATCCGCCCGTCCCTCGCACGGCCCTCGTGACCTTCAACCACCTCCTTATCCTCTCGCTGGCCTAGCCCTCTCTCTCCTATTTAAGAGACATCACCGATGACCTTCACTCCATCTGCCGATCTGGGAGCAAAACACCACCAGCCTTGATCTACCTTGAAGGTGACAGTTGCAGGTCCACCATAGTGCATACACCCCCACGATATTCATCTGTGTATGTACACCCCCTAACCCTAACCAATCGCATGCCCCAACCCAAATTCCAGATCCATTACTTAGGCTAAGTATAGGGGGGACCTGAATCAATCAACCTTCCCCCATCTGTCTTCTTATACTTAGGTCATTTTTTACCTAAGTATAGGGGAAACTTCTGAGTCGGTTCCAATATATCACCTTGTATTTAACTAGAGCTATGGCTTCATATCACTTATGCTATGAGGACATAACAAAAGTTAAGTATAAAGGGGTATACCATATAGTATTGTATATATACTTTAGCCAGCTCGTATGTTAAAATTTTTGAAACCTTTTTGGGCTTGGTTTAAGTTTACTGGTGAACTGATTTTTGTAAAAAAATTGCTGTAAAAACCTGTTTGAAAATTAAGGGATTGACTTTTTGTTAATAAAATTAACCTTTTTCAAAATTCCGTAAAAATCTAAAAAATTAAAAAAATTCTTTTGTGGAGACTCTGACTACTAGGCTTAAAAATGAGTAGTTACTTTTCAGTAAGGGAACTTCGATCTCCCTTAGCAGAGTGGGTGGTTTAGAGGACACTGTTTATGGCTCCGTCCTTAAGTAACACATATAGCCGTCTAATGGTCCGTACTTACACCCATACTGGCTAGAAGTAGATGCAACTATTCATATGAGCATGGGCCAGTCAGTATCTCTCTGAAGAATTAAAAAAATGAAAAATTAAAATTCAAAAATTTTGCAAAAGATAAAAACCAAAAAATTCACTAACCAAGGAGTTGGTGTATTCCTGACACATTCACTATCACTCAAGGCTTAATGATTTGAAGACACTGGATTTCTAAGATCTTGAGAGACTGAGTTAGCCAGCCTTAGTCATTAGGATTTTTGAACTTAATAATATACACTTCCCTAGTTTGAAGGATTTGAGCGTTATATTGCATTCTTTATCTCTACCTTCTAAAGAATATGATTTAAGTATGACTCCTTCATTCTTTAGATGCTCGAGGATGAGCATGGTTTAAGTATAGGGGTATGTTGAATCTCAGATCCATCATATTAAAACCTATTTATTATTCTCCTTACTTAAACAATACAATAAAAATCACAATTAAATCTTTATTATTAACTTGTATTATATTGTATGTACTCGGTGTAATTAACCTATATTTTCTACCTCTAATTATTATATTTTATTACTAACATTTTTTTGTTTTTAAATTTTATTAAAAATACCTAAAAATTAGGTTAATTATTGTATATATTTATCTTGGATTTTAAAAGAAATTTAAAATACAAAAAATAACAAAACCATAAAACACATTGTTTTTACCCATTAAAAATACTTGCAAAAACTTACTTTTGTACAAATGACTTCTTTTTGCTTTTTAACCAACATGAAACTTGTAGATCTCATCGAAATCTACAAGTTTCATGTTTTGACTTTTTCCTAATTCATCCTCCTACTATTTATTTTTGAATTTTCTTTATTTTTGTTATTTTTGAATTTTCTGGAGCAATCACGTGGCGCCCTCTGAACTGCCCACGTGGTCTCACATCTCTTCGCCACCCGACCTTGATCTCTACCCTTGGATCACCTTCTCCCTGCCTCAATCACAACCGTCCATATCCCATCTCCTCACAGTCATCAGATCTATCCTTTGAATTAATCTCAGCCGCTCTTGTCCGCCCTCATCTCGACCCTAGGATCACCATTGATCCAACAGTCCTATGTCCTCCACATGGTCCATCATTTCCCAACCATCATATCCCGCTCCTAACCCTATCCCCACCGTTCATCTCCGCGTGCCCCGCAACCACTCGATCAGATCCATCGACCTGATACAAACCCTTCATACGCGCTCCATTCCCAACTGGTGGATCACTCGTTCCAACAGTCCCTACTTGTCGTCTACCTCCAGCGCCTCCTTCCACTAACGATATGCCATGCGACGCCCCTCCCCCTTCCAATTATAGCTCCCAGCTCAGACCACCTACGCACAACCTAACGCTACCCCTCCATAGTTGTTACCTCCATCTTTCTCGCGCACCAATCAATGACCACACCCCTCGCTCTAACACCTCATACAAGCCACTCCAAGTCGCCTCGTCACCACCATAACAATCGAAGATCTCTTCCTATAAATTGATCTCCTCCGACACTAACACCCTCGTCCACCATTCCATGCTTGAGACCTAGCCGCACTCCTCCTGTGACAGAGGAGAGCGGATAAGACGAGCGAAAATGGTCCCCCGAGCTGGTGTTGACCCATGACCTCCAGGTCATGTCACGGTGCCTTTGTCCCGCTGAGCAGCCCATCGTGGCTGTGCGGGTCGTGCGACGACCAGAGATCCCCTAGGGATCTCAAGCCAAGCCTACGCCCATCGTCTCCTCCACTTGATTCTCCAAGTACATGCATCTTATTTTTTTATGTTTTCTTCGATTTAATCACACACACCCACGCCACTTCATCCCAATCCAATCACACGAGCACCTTCGCCAGACCTCCCTTATCTTCGTAGGAGGTCCAGACCATCTTCTTCCCTCGTTAGAACCCTTCACTGCATCACCCCCTTCCTTCGTCGTAAAGGCGGAGGACCCATTGGGCCTCCCCTTCTTCGCTACGCATAGGCCCTCCGTTCACATCTTGCTCATCCCAATTGCTTCCGCTATGCATCCTCTAATGTTTGCTGGTATGCATCGCTTCAATGATTAGACGTGACATCTCTGCTATGTTCTCCACCATCCGATGATTGAACACCGTGACGCCACCTTAGGCATCTAGGCTCCTCCTGAATGACAACCAGACCTTTTTCGAACTTACCCTGAGCGATCACGATCATTCCTCATCGAGTACAACGCTGGTGGCGTACGAGGAAGGTCACCGGAGCCCAACCCTCTCCGGCGGGAGGGGTGGAGCAAGATGGAGCAGCTACCGTCCGATCATTTGGATCGGACGTCCTAGATGTAGCCACATGACCTCCTGAGCCTCCATGCCTAGTCTACATGTTCGTGTGCACCGAGCCAAGAGCCGAAGCTCCAAGAGAAGCCACATGCCCCCCCCCCCCCCCCCGAGTCTCGCTATCTCCTGAGCTTGGTGAGGGGTTGGGTAAATTGCATTGCAGACTTTGTAACTTCTAGAAATTGCATCTATGTCCTCCAGGCGTGTGCCTCGCGTGCGCGCCTAGGGTATTTTACAAGGAGGCCCAGCCAGTTTTTGCTATTTGCAAATAGATCCCTCCAGGGACCTATTTGCAATATTTATCTTTATTTCTCATGCATTTTTACTACATTTATGCCTTGCAATATTTCTTTAATATCTTGAGCATACATACTCCATTTTAAGTGATTTCAGTGTCATTTTGAAGCTTGTTTCATTGTCTTTTTAATGGCATCATTTATTTTATGATTTGAGACTAAATTGAATATGGTGATTTTTGATGATCTATAGTGTACCCTGCTCTTTTAATTAAATTCCATTCATTATCTTTAATCTCGATTTGACTAAAATTGACCCTTAATCCATTGCTCGTGGATGTGATTAATTTAGGGCATATTTGTATATTTTCCGCATACATTTATTTGCATCCCATTAATTTTGTGCATGCATTGCATCTCTTTATAGTTGCATCTAAAAATCAAATAAAAATTATCCGCATCACTTGTCTTTGCATTAATTTATCTGCATTGCACATCATTTCTGCATGAAGACCTAGGATTATATTTTACAAAACAACGTGATCATCGTTATTTTACATAATGGAGTTTATATTTTACAAATTTGTTACACAATTTATAAATTTGGTAGTGGCTTTTTAAATTTCAGGAAAGGCCTGCCTCATTAGAAGAGCACATAGATAGAGAGAGACGGGGAGGGAGGTTGATCCTATGAGAGCCAAAAGCTATGAGAGCGTGAGAGCAGTGATTCTGGACCACTAGATTATGCTCATCTCTCAGATCATTAAATAGAGTGGGTCAAGTGCCTAAATTACACTCAGATTGACAACCCTGAGCACAAGTATAATACTCCACTTACAATAATATCCTTTTTGGATTCAATAATGTAATTTGTTCTTGTTGCCATCGAATTTAATATTTAAGTGACTACATAATTGTGAGGATTCTAAAGAATGTAAATTTCTTTTTATTCCTTTAAGGCATTTTGAACCTTTCCTGGTGCAATAAACTATCTGCAGCATTACACTCTACATCTCCCCTTAGTCCCTATGAAAAGTATGTGCTCGAATTCCCTGAAACGACTATCAAACTCTTGCATGTTGTTCACTACTCTAGTTAGTAGTAGTGGCTTAAAAACAAGACTTAGTCAAGGTTTCATGCAAGGGGAGGATTAAAGACGGAAAAAAAGATGCTCTTCCACTTATAGAACTTCGACCCACATACTCAGGTCCCTTATGGATATGCAAGAAGGGGTGCTCCTAGGTGTGTGGTGAATGAATTCAACAAAATTCGGGATAGTAGCATGGGGTAACCCTGCAACCAAACAAAGGTCCCTTAGTATGGATGAGAATAAGGCGAAGTACTAGTATTGGACAATCTTCCACCTTTGCACCTAAGAATTTTTTTAAATTCAGCAGCAACTTAATGCTATTTTTCTTAAAAATAATAGACATAAAGTTACCACTTCTAAAATTAATTGCATCCCTTCTTGTGATGCATAACATGTGATAGCATAACAACTCAGAACATCTGTCTCTACTGCATCTCCTCAATTCCTAACTGGAAGTAGTCTGCCAGTAGTTGAAGGTTCAATCTGTGGCCTTCTGCTTCAGGCAGGGGATGCGCAAGTCATCTGACACCCCAGTTGATATTTCATCTTTCCTTGCATATGTATCCAAATTTCTCCAGTGAAGGAGATACTTGAAACAACATGTCCAGTATATCGTATTTTTACGAGATAAATCTGATCCTCAAGCTAAGCGTGGAACCAGAAAGTACACAAATCATTTTGCACCAGGGTTATACACGGTAAATAAGATTACACAGTTTCCCTTATCTTGTGAGATAATATTCAGGTCGTTCCACGACCAGGTTTATTAAAGTACAACTCTGAATACCACCAAAGTTCACCAGATAACAAAAATTCGGAAATATACATTGGAATATCCAAATCTAGGACTCTATATACACGACATTAAACAAATGGCATGAAACATACATGTTCAGTGGTTACCATTGTCCTTGAAACATCTATGACTTGGTATGTTTGAACTGTCTCAAGGATGGTGTATGATAGTTCAAAAAACTCCTGCAGTACCATTTCAACACATATCCGTGTTTGCATCATCCCCACGACCTTGTTCATCACCAGCACCCATTCTCTTGCTCATGTTTGCCCGTTGAACAAGGCGGACCAGCGCTTGTACGACCTCCGACATCGGTGGCCTGAATTCTGGCTCCGACTGTAGGCACGTTGAGGTTTTCAAAGATTAATATTAAAAGCAAGATTTGTACGTTATATAATCATCTCAACCAAACAATGAGTAGTTGATACTGATGATATTCATCAAATCTATGTAAGATGCCAATAAAAAGACTGAAACTATTTAGAATTTTTTTGCATGTGGACAATGCAGATGTGAAGGTTGAATGCCATTGCAGTGCATACCTGTACACACAGAGCAATTGCATCCGCAAAACGAGAAAGAGATTTTGCGGGGTATAGCCCCTTGAGAGCTGGATCAACCATCTTGTCCAACGCATCGATATCATGCAGTTGAGGTAAGGCCCATCGAACTAATGACTGCTCGAGTCTTGACCTCGAGCTGTTGGGCAATAGAGAACCATTAACAATAAAATTTAGAAGAATGCAAGGTGGAAGAACTAGTACAGCGAAGCTGTTCCAGATATGAAAAAAACTGAACAGTTACCTGTCAAATGGCTTTCTGCCGGTCAGCAATTCCAGCATAACTACTCCAAAACTGAAGACGTCACTCTTGAGAGTATATTGTCCTGTCATAGCAACTTCTGGGGCACTATATCCAGAGCCCAAGTACTGATCTAAAGCCTGAAAAAGAAAATAAATATCTCAGCAACACAATATCGAATCATCCAGAGGTTTCATGATTTTATACTTTAATACATGCATCAAAGGCATGCCATTTATAAGGGCCAAGCAGAACACCTATTTTTTACCTTATTAATTAAGTTCTACGAACAACCTAGGAGTATTAGTGTTATTTGTGGTATACACAAGTTAGAGAAAGAAGTTTAGCTTGGTTAACATAAGATGGAGAATAACTGAACACAGTCAGTCTCAATGAACATATAATTCCATTTGCTCTGTGATATAATTCAAACAATAAAAACAGAAATGATTGCATGAGAATAAATGCTAAAATCACTAAGGAGACCTCTTCAGCCAATGCCTGCCCAAGATAGCATAAAAAAAGAAGCCTGTCTTCACTGGTCCCAGCCATGTATAATGTAAATGAGAAAGAACTCTTGGCTAGGTCTCACCTGGTAGTCATCCAAAGTAAGGCTTGACAATCCACAGTCCGAGAGATGAGGATTGAGCTCCGCATCTAGTAAAATATTAGCAGACTTGAAATTCTTGTGAACAATAGATGGTGAACAGACTTCATGCAGGTACCTAAAATAACATCAGATTGCAAACATCAATCGCATTCGGGTAAATAAATCTTCAACGCTTATTAAACAACACCCTCTACTTAATTCAGCAACATCAACTAATACTATAAAAAGTATGAGTTTGCAGCTGACCCCCTTCTTTTCTTGAGAAAGGTTGTAAAAGAAGCGGTATAATATAGTGTTTCTGACCCCCTTCTTTTCTTGAGAAAGGTTGTAAAAGAAGCGGTATAATATAGTGTTTCTTCCCCTCTGGTCTAGAAAAGCCTGAACCTAGTTCCATATAGATGACTGTAAGGTGCACGAAAGAGGTGTAGAAAAAATTCTCTCCTTTGTGATTGTTCCATTGGACTCTCCTACACGATTCTAACTGTCGTGATGGATTCAAGTGGTCGGTCACAAACCACCATTGTCGATGAAGGCCTCCTTTTCTCTCCCCTTATCACTAGTCTATCTCTTCTCTAGAGCGAAATACGCTTTCATATCTTCTTAACCCAAAGCTGACTTTTTCTTTTGAGGGGGTGCCGATGGTGGGGCATGTAACGCAGAGGATTAGAGCACGTGGCGACGAACCATGGTATCAAGGGTTCGAATCCCTCTTCGTCCACAACCGAAGGGGGTAGAAAAGAGATTAACCGGAGGGCTATAGTTTTCAAATAAACTATATAAAACTAAGAAAAACTTTCATCCTCATTCTGGTTCGAAAAACCCATCTTCATTGCGCCTTCTTTTCCCAGGGGCATTAGTATTGCTTTGATAGCCGTCTCCCGAATAATCAAATCGTTTACCTAGTCGAGTCTCACAAAATCTTCCCTCTTTGCCTTCAATTACATCTGAAATGGACATGTAAACTTTACATCTGAAAAGTACTTGTAAACTTTATATGATCGTCTCTCATTGGCCAATGTCTCAAAGAAAGGATGAGCTTGCAGATTGCTTCTCCCTTTCCCGGAGCAACTAATTAATAGCGAGTAATTAATATAGAAGAGAGGGGACAGGTGTGCTATGTATTCGGGTTATTTATTTCACATTCTCTTCCATCCCCACCTTCAGTAAAGAGAGCATTCAAAGGTCGAGTTAAGGAAAAATTCGAGTATCAGCATAGGCAGTTGGCCAAGCAAGCGAGGAGATAGGGATTTCACATCCATCCTGCTAATCGAGTTTGCGGTTGAGTCCTTCCCCTTATTGTATATTCTTAGACAAGTAATCAGGCCTTTCACTCCTTATTCCAGCTAGCTTGATGCCTTCTTCTCTACTAGCGTAGCACGCGAAGGGTGTGCTGTGAGAATTCTAGTATTTTCCCTTTGTCTCTACCTGACCTTCAATGCCTGAGATTTA
Organism: Ottelia alismoides; assembly: GCA_037367405.1. NCBI lineage: Eukaryota > Viridiplantae > Streptophyta > Magnoliopsida > Alismatales > Hydrocharitaceae > Ottelia > Ottelia alismoides. The sequence continues at coordinate 133,295 of JAZKJV010004087.1, forward strand.
TTTGTTTCCATTCCTTCGTTCTCCAAACAAGAAAGTGGCCAAAAGAGGTCTTCGAAAACTAGTCCTTGGCTTTCCTTTGTTGTAGGAGCAGCTGCTCTTGTTATTTTTCAGGGTCTATCTCATTCATATGGTCCAAAGCAAAGAAGAATAAATTCTTTGCCCAGAATAAACATCACTATTGGGAGAAACCCGATTTGCTTCATATTTGCATGGACCAAATAAGAAAAAGGTGTGTTCCTTAGAGTGGATTGAAAAACAAACTACGACCAAATAAGAAAAAGGTGTGTTCCTTAGAGTGGATTGAAAAACAAACCAACTTTTTCACTCGCTCGCATGTGCGATCACTTTTCTGGAAAGAAATAGAAGGTTTTCTCGACCCTTTAGCTACTCTCTCGTCATTACACGGTTACACTCTTTCCCCTTAGTGTTATTTAGATCGAACAATGGTCAAGCTCCGAGGGATGACTTGATTGGGGCATAGTCTTTGACTAGGTTATGTCTCCCTAATTCCTCTGTCTAATGACCTTAAGCGGAATTATTCGACATGCTGTCTTCTTTTTGGGTCACCCTCTAATGACACGACTCAATTTTGTCAAATATATTCCTTCTTATCCTATATCCCTCGCATCCCTCACTCCTCGCAGCAGATCTTTCCTCTTACTGAATGATCCCCCTTGTTGTCCTTTAGTGTGAAACATCCTTTCTCTTGACTTGGCTGCTTCTACGTAGCCATGCCTACCAAGACATGCCTACCAAGACAGGTTCTCTTTCCCTCGAAACTATATAAAATCTTTCTTTTTAACTTTGTTTTCATTAGGTACTTTATATATATATATACATACATACATATATATATATATATATATCTAAAAAACTAGATGTCAAATAGGGCAAGCTTTGACCATGAAGGCAAGAAAAAATAAGACACATCCGAAATGCATAAAAGGAGGGTGTTGGGCGAACCAACCCAAATAGAAGGAAAACCAGGGAAAACCTCTAGAAGGCATGCACTACTAACAAAACCACTACCTCTAGGCTACACCGACAAGGGGGGTCTTGGGGAGTCTAGCCTATAAAGAAAGAGGAAGAGGGGGCCTTGAAGGTCTTTCCTTACATGAGTATGAGTTGTTAAAACCTCATAAAGGTAAGCATAGACTGACTATGGTTTCCCACCTTCATCAGATCCAGCTTGACCTAACCTATGATTTTTAATAGCCGACATCTATGCAAGACTAGCTTTCCCAACACGTTAATCAGGCCTCTTCGAGTCGATCAATTCCCCCTTTAGAGACATCAATCTTACCATTGAAAACCAGCGAAATTATATTTATGATTAGATAGTATGAGCTCAACTGCTATAAACTGATAAGTGTAATTATTCCAAAGCACTTAATAGTTGTAGCCTAATGGACATCTCCCAAATGGCACCTCCCCATAGGAGGTCAATCTGACGATCGTTTTTGCTCATCGAACTTGGAAAAGCGAAAAAGTTCTGGGTATAGGGAAGATGATGATGAAAGATCTCTATGGGCGAGATAAGACAAATCACATTAGAATGTTGCTCTTACCTTACGCGAACTAACAAGAGTCCCCTAGAATAAATAAGCATATGGCACGACTTGCCATTCAAGTCATCAATCATTATCTGGACTAGAGTCAGAAGGAGTTTGTGCTGAATCAGGAGGGAAATATGTCTTGTTTCGGGTTTGGAAAAAGGATGGTACTATCCGCGGAGGGATTTTCTCCTATTTGATATGTCGAAATGATTGCCAATTAGGATCAGAACATCTTTGTTTTGCTTGGGTCATACTTATCTTCTTTGTTTTGTTTGGGTCCATACTTATCCCCAGCATGCTTCCTACTGCCTTTTGCATTCTCAACCGCCGCAGAGCACCTCCTTGCTTTTGGGAAAAATCTATCAGGAACTAGAATATATTAGGGCTTTAATGGTAGTTGTTGCTAGTGTTTTCCACTCATCAAATATAAAGAAAAAGGAAATGAAGATGTTTAAATGAAAGACAAGACATGATAGTAAGTGATTGTTTGATGATAATTAACCATGACTAGATCGACATCATGTCATCTCTGGAAGAGAAGGAGCTTCCTATCACAAAACCCCTTATTAGTTATTAGTTTTGCCAGCGTGAGCTTCTCAACAACAACAACAAAGCCTTTTCCCGCATTAAGTAGAGTCGGCTATATGTATTCTTTGCCTCCATTCAGATCTCTATCTTGGGTCATTCTCGAGCTTAGATTAAAAAAACTAAGACCCCTTCATATAGTCTCATTCCAACACTTCTTAGGCCTTCCTCGCCCTCTCTTAGCCGGCTCAACATCCCAAAACTCGCATCTCCTTACTGGTGCATCAACTCATCTCCTTTGCAAATGGTCAAACCACCTTAAGCGATTTTCTCATATTGTTGAGGATGTGAAAAGAAAAGTTATTTATCACGTAACCCTAGAACCCTCTTATATAGGAGAAAGGCTCTAGGGAGAAATTACATAAAGAAGACGGAAAAACATGAGAAATATAAATAAAGACAAATATATATAAGAATTCTCTCAACACTCCCCCTCAAGTTGGAGCATATATGTCTATCATGCTCAGCTTGGAACAACAATGCTGGAAAGGACCCCTTGAGAGAGCTTTGGTAAACATGTCTGCAATCTGTTCTCCTGAAGCAACATGGGAGGTGGAAATAAACCCCTTTTGTATCAAGTCACGGGTATAATGACAATTAACTTTGATGTGCTTCATTCTCTCATGGAAGGCTAGATTATTAGCTATAAATAGAGCTGCTTGATTATCACATTTGAAATGCATTGGAAGAGGCACTCAACAGCAAGGTCAGTTAGAACAGACTTGACCCACATCATTTTTGTGCTCCCTTGGGCCATAGCCCTATATTCTGATTCAGCGCTGGATCAAGCAACAACAATTTGTTTCTTACTCTTCAATGAGACCAAGGAGCTACCAACGAACACGATGAAGCTTGAAGTGGACTTCCTGTCCTTGGGACACCCAGCATAATCTGCATCAGCACATCCAGTAACTGAGAGTGACGTGTCTCTTTTGAAAAATAGACCTACACATGGAGAGGATTTTAAATATCTCAATATCATACAAACTGCATCCATATGAACTTGTCTAGGTTGCTACATGAACTGGCTAACTCTGCTCACAGCAAATGATGTCAGGCCTGGTAATAGTAACATAAAGCAACATTCCTAACAGTTCCCTATACCGTCTCTTATCTATCTCCTCAGAGTCATCATCATAAAGTCTAGCATTAGGATCCATTGGTGTAGTAGCAGGTCTGCAGCCTGTCATACCTGTCTTAGCCAGAAGATCAGTAACATACTTGGCGTCATAATCATACCCTGCTGACTGCGTGCAAACTCCAAACCAAGAAAATAACGTAGCTTGCCAAGATCCTTGGTCACAAACTGTCGTCCAAGGAACTCCTTGGTAGCCTGAATACCTTGTTCATCGCTACCAGTAACAATAATGTCATCAACATAAATTAGAACAACAACCATACCTCTCTGGGTTCTCTTAACAAAGAGAGAATGATTTGCAGTAGATCTAACAAAACCATGTTGTTCAATCAACTCAGAGAGCTTCTGAAACCAAGCCCTCGGACTCTGCTTAAGGCCATATATGGCCTTGTGAAGTTGACACACCATAGTAGACTCCCCCTCAGCAGCAAACCCCGGTGGCTGCTGCATGTAAACTTCTTCCTGCAGATCACCGTACAAGAAAGCATTTTTCACATCCAACTGATATAGCAGCCAGTCACGTACTACAACAACCGCAATAAGAATCCGCAATGTGGAATGACGTGCAACTGGTGAAAAATTATCTTGATAGTCCACCCCATACGTTTGGGTGAACCCACGAGCAACCAACCTAGCTTTATATCTGCCAACTGTACCATATACACGGTGTTTCACAATAAACACCCACTTGCTGCCAACAATAAATGCACTTGGAGGAGCTTACATAATGCTCCACGTACCTCGAGATTGTAAAGCCGTCATTTCTTCTTCCATTGCTAGATACCACTGATTAATCTGCAGCGCCTCCTGATATGAACGTGGTATCTCTACTGCTGACAACCCCATAACGAACTTCTGAAATTCCTCGGAAAGGCGATCCAAGGACACATGGGAAGCAAGGGGATGCATAGTGCATGCACACTCCTGTTTCCGTAGAGCAATAGGCACATCGAGATCTTCAGTACTCACAGGAGATGTAGCTTCTTGGATATCCTGCATCTCATGTTGTATATGCAAATTACCATTGCCATTAGAAGAACTCAAATGTTCAGAACATACCTCGGGCATGCTGGATGACTGGAGAGGCACTTGAGAACGAGGTCTACGTTGATAAACGTGGGGAAAGAATGGAGGTGGTGGAGGTGGTAAAGAAGGCATAGGAGGTGATGGAGGTGGTGGCGGTGGTGGAGTAGAGAACGAAGGTAGAGGCATATATACCTCTTCCCCATCCTTAGAAGAAATGAGCTTGTCACCTGTAGGAGAGAAGTATATAATAGACTCAAAAAAGGTTACATCAGCACTAACATAGTACCTTCGTCGAACATGGTCGAAGCAACGATATCCTTTTTGGATCTTGGAGTACCCAACAACACACATTTGACCACCAGGGGAAATCTGATGAACGAAAGCTATAGAACCAAAAACTCAAGGTATGTGAGAGAAGATCCATCTCAAGAAACACAATCAAGAACGAGATCTTTTCTCCCATAACAGAAGAGGGTATACGATTAACAATGTAACAAGCAGTTAGGACCACATCCCCCCAGTATGAATGAGGAGCACGACTTTGGATCAAAAGGGTCCTTGTAGCATCTAGAAGATGGCGGTGTTTTCTTTCAGCCACTCCATTCTGTTGCGAAGTATATGCACAAGATGTTTGATGGACAATACCATGAGACGCAAGAAATGTGGCAAGCTGATTAGTACAAAACTCCAAAGCATTGTCAGAACTTATATACTTGATTTTTGCAGAAAAATGTTCTTTATTTCAATAATGAAGGACTGAATAACAGGACCAGCATCGGATTTGTTTCTAAGCTAAACCCATGACAACCTTCAAAACTCATCAACAACTAGATAAAATCTATGTTCCTGATGATCAAGGACACGACTGGGATCCCAAATATCGAAATGAAATAACTCAAACAGACCATGACTACTTCGACCCTGAAGACTCTAGAATGTAGACCGATGATGCTTCCCAAGCTGGCAGGCCTCGCACTGAAAGGTAGAGCGAGGGGAAATATGTGGAAGAATGTGACACATCTTTTACAGACAAAGATGACCAAAACGAAGATGCCATATGCACCAGCGCGAATGGAAGAAGCACCAGCATAAGGAGATTGCACTAGTTTGTAGAGACCTCCTTGCTCATAGCCAGTGCCAATCACCCTGCCCGTTAGAATGTCCTGAAATACAAGAGCAGCTGGCTCAAAAATAACACGGCAATGTAAATCCTTGGTGATTTGACTAATAGATAATAAGTTCATTGAAAAATCAGGAGCGTAAAGAACATTCTGAAGACTCATCGCAGGAGTTAGCTGCACTTCCCCCTGACCAGTAATGGGAGAATGTACTCCATCTGCTATCACAACAGATTGTCCAGGTTATGTTGGACCAAAAGCACTAAACTGACTTCTATCACCACGGAGGTGATGGGATGCACCTGAGTCCATAATCCATTCTGACAAATCTGTCCTGAGTGAAGGCATATGCTATACCTGAAGAAGACGCAACAGCAGAGGCAGCTACCTCGGAGGATCCTGAAGGAGAGCTGGATGATCCTGGAGTAGGCATGATCTCCCTAAGTCTAGCCACATGTTCGTCTCTGACCAGCAACAGGAGAAGAACTCCCAACCTGTTGAGTATGTTCTGCAACTCTAGCAGAAGCAGTAAACCCATGCTTAGAATAGCAGGTTTCCTCGGAGTGGCCAGTCATGTGGCAGAAGGTGCACGGTTGACACGATCGACCATTTCCTCCTCTACCACGGTAGATCCTCTCCTACCAAGATATGGAGTAGGGTTCCCCCTACCACGAGATGCAGCCATAGCTGATGATGTCTGAGACTGTGCTACCACCAGAAGAGATAGATAGCCTGTTGAGTTTGTGATATGCCTCCTCCATGGGAGGTATGGTAGCATCTGTAAGAATCTGGACGCGAGCTGAGTCATATTTAGGGTCAAGGGCCGCTAGAAAAACCCCAGTCGTCACAGAATCTCTGTAAGCCTTGAGTTGCTCTGGCATAGCAGTCAAGGGAATGTAGCCGTGTAGCTTCTCAAGCATGCCCCTCAAGGAAGTGTAGAGGGTATGGAGGGTTCGACCATTCTGCTTCGATGTAAAAATATCATGTTGAAGCTATAATATCTTCGACTCATTCTTCGCTGGAGAGTATGTCGCAGCGAAAATGTCCCGCATAGCCTTTGCAGTAGGCTAACTCAGTATGTCATTTGCTATCTCTGTAGACGTCATCCCGGATAGCCATACCCGTGCATAGGCATCATCTACCTCCCATGAGGCATCAATCCCAGTCTTGTCACTTGGCTCATCCACCATGAGGATGTGCTTCTTGCCATTACACTGCATCAGACTCATGAACTGCATGGCCCACAGTTCATAGTTCGTGCCATCCATTTTGACGACGGGGGCTGGACCTTTAAAGCCCCCCATGGATGGAACATCAGCTTTGTTGTCAACCATGATGACAACTATTACCAAGACTGGGACTGCAACAAATAAGACCTGTGTCTACACGAACATATGGGAAGATGGTGTGGGTGTAGACTCATACCACAACCTCTTCCATTCTTTGAAGCCGCCTTTGGGTGGCTAGGGTGTTTTTAGACGATCACTTCACACCCTAGAGGTCCAAAAGGGGACCTAAAACGAGACCGAGATGAGGAGGGCAGCAAAGAGATAACCACGGGGGCGGCGGCCTTCAAGGAGGCCCGCAAGAGGCGCCTGCAGCCCGAGATGGGTGCAGGTCACGAGGGGCGGCACAACCTTAGAGAGGCGGCAGCGGCAGCCCACGCGGGAGGCGGCTCACGAGGTCACGCACGAGAGGTCACACATACGTGGAGGGGGGGCGCGCGAGATGAGCACGCAAGGAGCGGCCCCCGCGAGGAGGGAGGCGGCGGCCCTGCGTGGAGGGAGGCGGCGGCCCGTGCGGACGGGCGTGCGAGAGGTCTTGGTGGGGAGAGGCTAGGGTTAGGTCACGGGCTCCGATCTAGGACCGTCGCTTTGACACCATGTTGAGGATGTGAAAAGAAAAGTTATTTATCACGTAGCCCTAGAACCATCTTATATAGGAGAAAGTCTCTAGGGAGAAATTACATAAAGAAGACGGAAAAACATGAGAAATATAAATAAAGACAAATATATATATAAGAATTCTCTCAACACGTATCTTATACTCGATCAGAGCTACACCAACTTTCCTTCTGATTGCAACATTCCAAATCCGATCCTTATGTGTGTGTGTCCACACATCCACCATAGCATTTGCATTTCTGCTATTGTCATTCTTTGCATATGTCCATGGTTCACCGGCCAACATTCAGATTAAAAGAGCATAGCAAATCTCACGGCTGCTTTGTAAAACTTTCCTTTGATTTTCAAAGAAATTTTCTTATCACGGAGAACAGTATAGGCTCCACTCCACGTTAGTCAATATGCATTTATTCTATTAGTAACATCTCCATCAATTTCCCCATCATGTTGAAAAATAGATCCCAAGTATCTAAAAGAATCTCTCTTTTGAATGTTATCATCACCAATCTTCACCTCAATTCCTTCAACATTGCTTCCATCAAAAGTATTAGACCTACTTATACGAAATCCTTTAGTCTCCAATGCATGTCTCCAGGCCTCAAGCTTCTCATTTACTCTATCTCTAGTCTCATATCATCATACACCAAGGTATCTCATCATGAATGTGACTTGTCAACTCGTCCATAATCAAAATGAAAAGGAATGGACTCAGTGATGAACCTTAATGCAGACCAATGTTGCTGTCAAAATAGTCAGTCTTCCCAGAATGTATCCTTACACAAGATGAAGCCATGTCATACATATCTTTGATGAGGTTAATGTAGAGGACATGTACTTGTCTCTTCTCTAAAACTCTCCACAATATCTTCCGTGGAACAGAATCATAAGCCTTCTCCAAATCAATAAAAATCATATGAAGGTTCTTCCTTTTAGCTCTATAAATCTCCATTGTTCTCGGCAAATGGATGACTTCAATAGTTGATTGACCTTGCATGAATCCGAATTGCTTTTCTTTTATTTTGGAAACTTGCCTCAACCTTCTATCGATCACACGTTACCAAATTTTCATAGTGTGACTCATCAATTTGATACCTCCATAATTTGAACAATTTTGAATGTCTCTTTTATTCTTATAAAGAGGCACCACGATGCTTCTCCTCCAATCTTCAGGCATTTTCTTTCTTCGCCAAATAACATTGAATAAATGTGTAAACCAAGTCAAACCATGCTCACCTAAAACTCTCCAAACTTCTATAGGAATGACATCAAGAGCTAATAAAATTAGTAGCTCGCCAAGGAAACCTACCAAGCCCCTCTGGGTGCCTCCCCTATTGAGCCAACTGGTCCGAACAAGAAGATAGTTCTTTTAAGAGATCAATTCTTCCTTTATTGTAGAAATATTTATATATTTTTACATTCTATATGTACTAGTCTCATCATTTTATTTCTTTGTACATGCTTTATGTAATTTACCCATAGGAGTCTCCTCTATATAAGAGAGCCTAGGGTTCTCAAAAATAACAAGTTATTATTTTCTCCCAACATGGTATTAAAGCGGCGGTCCTAGACCGGAGCTCGTATACCCTAACCCTAACCCCACCAGCCGCTCTCCTCCCGGCGCAACCAACAGCACCGCCAGCCACTCCCGACGCCGGCTGCCAGCCCCTCCCCGACACCGCACGCCCTCCCATCCTTCCTCTCCCAGCGCTGCAAGACGCGCTCGTGCTCCGCCTCCTCTAGGCATGCGTAGTTGCATCTCGAGTTTTCTTCGGCTGATGGATTTGATTGCATAAGTCTCCACATGCAATCGAATCCTCACATGTTTGTGTAGACATCTATCTTTGGTCTAGGATATCCCTGTGATCTACGTTCGGAAATATGTCTGACAACAAAGTTGATGTACCCACCACAGGTGCCTTCAGAGGTCCGACACCAATTGTCAAGATGGACGGGACGAACCTATGAACTCTGGACCATGCAGTTCATGAGTCTCATGAAGTCGAACGACAAGAAGCATATTCTTACCGATGATGAACCGATGGAGAAAACATGGATTCACGCCTCTTGTGAGGTGGACGACGCATATGCCAAAGTCTGGCTGTCAGGTACATTGACGATCGAGATCGCCAATGACGTGTTACATCAACCCACGGCCAAGGCCATGTGGATATTCTGGCTGCAACCTACTCTCAGGCACGGAATGAGATCAAGATACTCCAATTGCAGCATGATATATTCACGATCAGGCAGAACGGAAGGCCCTTACACTCACTGTACGCATCCTTACACGGAATGTTTGAGAAGCTTCACAGCTTCATGCCTCTGAAAACTACTCCTGAGCAGTAGAAGACTTACATAAATGCTACTATGGTTGGTGTATTCCTTGCTGCACTTGATCCAGAATAGGATGCTGCCCGCTCTTAGATCCTTGCGGATGCCACTATTCCTCTAATGGAGGAAGCTTTCCGTCGACTTAGCAGGATCACTGTTCCGACTGCTACTACTGGTCAGACCTCTTCGGCAATGGCAACATCCAGAGGCAGAGGTGGTTTTCCATCCTTTCGTGGATGTGGACCTCGTGTAAGAGGGGGTCGAACCCATCAGCCCTGTACTTAACATCATCGTCCTGGCCATTCAGAAGATACATGTTATTCTAAGCATGGTTTTCCAGCATCAGCGAGAGTAGCAGAACAAGTTGAGTCCCCTCCACCTACGACTTCAAATTAGATATCTGATGATCTCGTCGCCAGACTTCGAGATATCATGCCTCCTGCCTCATCTCTTGGAGTCCATTCAGATGTAGCAGCTTCTGCTTCTGCTAGTACATCCGCTTCTGCCAGTACATCAGGTAGCCCCTATGCTTTTACCTACTGTCATGGATCTGAGATTAAAGAATGGATTATGGACTCTAGAGCGACACACCATTTATGTGGCGACAGAGAACAACTACCATCATACAGACAGGTCCCTCCAGGACGGACCGTAGTAATAGCCGATGGGACTCACTCCCCGATCACAGGACAGGGAGAGATTACCTTGACGCCTTCAATGCGTCTACAGAATGTGTTACATGCTCTGGATTTCTCTATGAACCTATTGTCTATTAGCCAGCTTATAAAGGATTTATACTGCCGAGCTATATTTGACCCATCTTCTCTTATTTTTCAGGACATCCTTACGGGCCGCGTGATTGGGTGTGGCCATGAGCATGACGGAATTTATAGGCTAGTTCGCACACCTTTTGCAAGAGCTTCCTATTAGTAAACCGGATCAGTCTCTCCCTATGCGTGACATCTACGTTTTGGTCATCTCCCTCTTCAAAAGATGTGTCACATTTTGCCGCAGATTTCTCCTACTTCCTCATTTCAGTGTGAAGCATGTCAGTTGGGAAAGCATCACCGGTCAGCTTTTTCCAGTCGTCAGAGTCGGAGCAGTATCTCCCTATTTGAGTTGTTTCATGTCGATATATGGGGTCCAAGTTGTGTTCCCGATCATTAGGGACACCGTTTTTATCTGATTTCAGTACATGATTTTTCTCGTTTGTCGTGGGTCTTTCTATTGAAGAATAATCTGAAGAGGGGGATGTAATCAAAAACTTTATTAATGAAGTGCGCAATGTCTTCTCTGCGTCTGTGAAGTTTGTCAGGACTGATAATGCATTGGAATTTTGTACTCGTTCTCTTTCACATTTTTTATCTTCCCGTGGTATAATTCATCAAACTTCTCGTCCTTATACATCTCAGCAAAATGGTGTTGCTGAGAGAATGCACCGGCATTTACTTGATGTCACTCGGACACTTCTTATTCAGAGTTGTGCACCTCACGGGTTTTGGGGTGATGCGGTTCTTACCGCATATTACCTTGTGAATCGTATGTCTTCGTCTGTCTTGGATGAGAAAATTCCTTTCTCTATGGCCTTCCTTGAGAAGGAGTTGTTCTCTCTTACTCCTCGTGTCTTTGGTTCGATTGCATTTGTTCACCAATTGACTCCAGGTCTTGACAAGCTCTCTCCTAGAGCTGTCAAATGTGTGTTTGTTGGGTACTCCAGGACACAGAAGGGGTATCGGTTCTATGATCCATTACGGAGGAAATACTATATTAGTGTTGCTGTCACATTTTTTGAGTCCATAATGTATTTCTCTCCTACAGGTGACAGGTTGGCTTCTTCAGAATCTGATATCGAAATCTACATGCCACCTCCACCTCCTAGTCTGTTGTCTTCTCCTACTGTTACACCACCACCGTCACCACCGCCACCTCCACTACCACCACCAGTCCCCTCTACACAGCCGCATGTGCGGTCTGTTCCACCCTTACCCAAGTACTATACCGTAGGTCAGCTACTGCTCATGGTCATGGCCAATCATCCACCATGCCCCAGGTATGTCCTGATAACATGGTTTCTGATGATGGGACTGGTGATAATTTTGTACAGGGATCAGTGCAGGAGGAGGTTCCTGAGGACATGGACATACCCATTGCTATTAGGAAGCAAAAGCGTACATATGCTTCGTATCCAATGGTTTCACAAGTGTCCTTTCATCGCCTGACAGGGGATTTTCACAACTTTGCAGTTGCTCTATCTGCTAAAGAAGTTCCATGGACTTACCAGGATGCATTGAAAGATAGCCGTTGTCGAGGAAGAGATGGCGGCCCTGCAATCACGTGGTACCTGGAGCTTGGTGTCTGCTCCTCCAGGTGCTTCTATTGTCAGTTGCAAATGGGTATTTACCATTAAATATCATGCCGATGGGAGTCTTGATCGGTACAAGGCAAGATTGGTGGCACGGGGGTTTACTCAAACCTATGGTGTAGATTATTTGGATACATTCTCTCCTGTTGCTTGTCACTCCACTTTACGTGTTCTGCTATATGTTGATGTGGTACGTGACTGGCCCTTATTTCAGTTAGATGTTAAAAATGTATTTTTGTATGGAGATCTACAGGAGAAGGTATACATGCAGCAGCCTCCGGGGTTTGCTGTTGAGGGGGGGTGTCAACAGGTTTGTAGACTCCATAAGACGATATGGTTTTAAACAAAGTCCAAGAGCTTGGTTTCAGAAGCTCTCATATCTGATTGAACGACAGGGGTTCAAGAGGTCAAATGCAGATCATTCTCTATTTGTGCAGAGAACATCTAGAGGGATAGTTGTCATCATGGTTTATGTGGATGATATAATTGTTACAGGAGATGATGCGCGAGGAATAAAGATGGCAAAAGATTTTTTGGGCAGTCAGTTTGTTACTAAGGATTTGGGCACCTTACGGTATTTCCTAGGGTGAATTTGCTAGGAATGCACAAGGGTTTGTGATGACCCAAAGGAAATAGGTTACAGATATGCTTGTTGAGACGGGCTTGATTGGGTGCAGACCATCTACTACTCCTATGGACCCTAGCATGAAGTTGTACGATGGAGATACAGATGAAGTCGATAAGAGGAGATACAAAGAGATGGTGGGAAAACTCCTTTATGTTACTATTACCAGACCAGATATTGCCTTTGCTGTGAGTTGAGTAAGCCAGTTTATGGATCAGCCCCAACAGGTATATATGAATGTTATACACATGATATTGAGATATCTAAAATCGTCTCCAAGAACGGGATTGCTTTTCAAGAAAAGAGCAACTCTCACTGTATCCGTATGTGTTGATGCTGACTATGCAGGGTGTCCTAAGGACATGAAGTCCACGTCAGGCTTTGCAGTATTTGTTGCCAGTTTCCTTATTTCTTGGAAAAGCAAGAAACAAACCGTTGTGGCTAGATCAAGTGCCAAATCCGAATATAGGGCCATGGCACAAGCGAGTACCGAAATGATGTGGGTTTGAGCGGTGTTAGTAGATCTACACATAGAAGCTCCTCTACCTATGCAGCTACAATGTAATAATAAAGCTGCTCTATTTATTGCAAACAACCCTGCATTCCATGAGAGGACTAAACATATTGAGGTAGATTGCCATTATACAAGAGATATTATTCAGAAGGGGTTGATATCTACATCACATGTCAATTCAGGAGAGCAAACTGCAGATATATTTACAAAAGCATTACTCTGAGGGCCATCTTGTCCAAGCCGAGCATAATTGACATATATAATCCAGCTTAAGGGGGAGTGTAGTAATATTTACAAATTTTTACATTCTATATGTACTAGTTTCATCATTTTATTTCTCTGTACATGTTTTATGTAATTTACCCATAGGACTCTCCTCTATATAAGAGAGCCTAGGGTTCTCAGAAATAACAAGTTATTATTTTCTCCCAACATTTATCACTTGTGAGAAATCTTCCTAATGGGGATATGTGGGCACTCAGTCCAACACACTTTTTATTTCTAGAATTGAAAAAGGATAAACCTCACTCTTCACTCTTCCTGCATAGGACTCAAAAGAAGCAAAGGAAAGTTGGGGGTAGTTGTTTTCGTAGTGTGGAGGAATAGAGAGAGTAACACAATAAAATTATTTATTCAAGAGGTCTAGAGGTCCTTATATAGGACGAAACCCTAAAGAGCTCAAAATCAGGAAATACATAAGTACCCCTAGAGGGGTTTACAATGAAATACAAACGTAAATAAACGTAAATACATCATTAATACTCCCCCCTCAAGTTGAAGCATATATATCGATCATGCCCAACTTGGAAGTTATCCACGAGAGGCGCTTCTTACGTAAAGCCTTCGTGAATACATCTGCAAGCTGAAGATCCATCGTGATGTGTGGTGTAGTAATCTTGCCTCCTTGGGCATCACAAATAAAATGCCAATCAAACTCTATATGCTTAGTCCGCTCATGGAACATATGATTTGTGGCAATGTAAGTAGTTGATTCATTGTCATGTTATAGAGGAACAGGAGTAGTGACAACAATACCAAGTTCCTTTAGGAATGTCAATAGCTAAGTAATCTCACAGGTAGCATGAGCCACCACCATGTATTCTGCCTCTGCACTGGATCTAGATACTACAGTATGCTTCTTGCTCCTCCGAGTAACAAGATCTCCTCCAACCATCATAGCATATCATGTAATGGATCGACGATCCTCAAGTGAACTTGCGCAATTAGCATAAGCAATAACATCAAGTAGCGCAGGATCTGAAGAACATCCTGCAAGTGACCGTAACGTGGTCGCTCCATGTGTTGGATGGTTCTACTCACAACATAGGAAATATCCGGCCTAGTGACATTAAGGTAAAGGAGTTTGCCAACCAGGCTTTTGTACCGCATAGTATCTTTGAAGACTGGATCAGTGGAGGTAGTGTTTCCTTGAGTCTGCAGGAATACATGAGGGCTTGCATCCAAGTAATCTAGCTTCGGTCAAAATGTCTAGGTAATACTTCCTTTGTGAGACATGAAGTCCCTCGATAGTGCGTAATACTTCAATGCCCAGAAAATAACAAAGTTGACCATGGTCCTTGGTGACACAAACCTTCTGAAGGAAAGCCTTGGGCTTTAGTACACCTTCATCATCATCACTTGTGATGACCATGTCATCAACATAAGCAGCAAGTATGATAGTACCAGTAGGTCGTCTTCTGACAAACACAAAGTAGCAAGAGGTTGTTCTCTAGAAGCCATGAATGTTGATCTCGATAGTAAGTCTGTCGAACCATACCCTCGGGCTCTGCTTTAGACCGCAGATTGCCTTACGAAGTCAACATACACACTCCCCCTCGACTTTGTACCAGGAGGTTGCATCATGTAAACCTCCTCCTCAAGATCGCCGTATAGGAAAGCATTCTTTACATCGAGCTAAAGGATATGCCATTCCTTATTTCCTGCCACTGAAAGAATAGTCCATGTATATCCCATCAAGATTGCAAAAGTCGGCAATCAATACTTGATCGACCAGGTCACTAAGGATTAGTCCGCAATCGGGCGACTAATCGGATTTAATCGAGCATTAATCGATTTTGATTTTTTTGTTATTTTAAATATATATTTATTATTTTTTATACATATACTCTCATAAATTTGCAAATAATATATGCAAGATCACGACATTCCTTCTATGTGACAGTGTCATTTCTTCCTTGAGATGAGATGATGACAGATTGTATGCAATGTTGACAACTATTGCACTGTCAATTGGCATGTGCTCACTTGAACAAATAATATATTATGCAAAATCTAAATGAAGAAATTTTAGACTAAAGTTAAAATGAATATGATAGATACGAAGATGCATCAACTCCACATGTTGAGCACCTGAGAAGATCAACTGACTCATGACTTAATCCATCAAAAATGACAAAAAATAAAGTAAAAACCCTAACCTTCAGGAGTGTGACGCTAGCTGGAGCGGGAGGAGAGGAACACCGATGAGCTACAGGGCAGTCGGATGGAGCTAGTGACGTGGAGGAGACACCCCGACGATCGGATCGCCTGGAGCAGGCGACCGGGGAAGGTGTTGATGATCACCTGGACTGGGATTCGAAGAGACCTGGGTATTGATGAATATGTGATTCATCAGTCTAAAAGTTGAAAATAGAGCTTTGTTCCCGAGCAAATAGCTGCATATTTCCATTTATTATACATTATTCGCATTCATGCATCTAGAATTGATGTTCGCATTTTAGCATTCATATTTGCATTAAATAAGAAGCTAAGTTCGCTTGTAAATATTCACTTGTATATTAGATAAAATCACATATTTGTATCTATTTTATACTAACTCCAAATCCAATAAAATCAATTCTATAGTGTATATATTACTAACACTAATAAAGAAAAAATATCAAAAAAATACTAACTTGTAAATAGACCAATAAAATCTGAGCCCTAGTTTGAGACTAAGAACCTTAAAAAACACATCTCTCTCATACAATATCCGATTTAGGTCTACTCACTTTTAAACTAATATACATTCAAAGACCTTAAAAACAAGACCAATTTCATAAAAATCGGAGTTCGTATGTGAAACTTGGGTTTTGGGCTCCTATTGTATATTGTACATATTGACCAAACTATCCTTCTAATTTCACTTTGTATTTTCTTAATTATTAAAAATACAAAAAATAGATTAAATTGTAAATATTTCTTTCATATTTTCTCTATTTTATTTTGACTTTTGTCTTACTTAAAAATAACAAAAAAATTGCAAAACATAAAAATACGGTATTTTATACCAATAAGATACCACCCAAAAATACATTTTGTACATATGGCTAATTTTGATTTTCGATCCTTCAGAAATTTGTAGATCTCGTCGAGGCGAGCAACTTTCATGTTGACCACTTTTTGATCTGACCCCTTTTGTTATTTCTTTTTTATTTTGTTACATTTATTTTTTGATTTTTCTAAGTGCGACACGTGGCAGCACATGGAGCAGCCACGTGTCACCCCATTTTTTATTTTTTTCTATTTTCGTAATTTAATTTTATTTTCTTATTTATTGTTTTATTATTTTATTTATTACTTATTTATTTTAATTAATTATTTATTTACATTTATTTATTTATTTTCAGTTTTAATATTTTCCTTCTACTTTTATTCTCTTCATTATTTTTAGTAGCCTACTTATTTTATTTTATTTTTTACATTTTTTTCTCTTTTGTTTCTTCTTTACTTGTTCCCAACTTTAAGTCACCAATTCCCCATTCTTCCAACTCTCTCTACCTCTTTTCTAACTTCCCTCTCCTCCTTTTTATTTACTTCTCCTCTTCATTTCTCATGATCCGCCAAGCTAGAGAAAAGAAGCCCAGCTCTGCCTCCTTCCCGGTGACAGCAGTTAGGACCCGTATCGAAGCGACGACGACTTCATCTTGTCAAGGCGAGATCTAGTGGTCTGCACTACCGTCACGAGCTCCACAACGCTCATTGAGCTTCAGAGCACATGCCATCTCCTTGAAGTGACGACCAGAGTTGAGTTCTACCTCCTCCGAATGGCGAACCACACGTAACTTCTCTATCTTCACTTTCTAAATTTTTTTTGGTTAACAAAATTTTTTGTTATTATTTTATACATCATCACCAATCATCAGAATCATTATTGTCACCATCATCACCATGTCATTCATCACATTTTCATTTCATTTCTACATTTTTTCTGTTTACACATTAAAAAAATAAAAAAAAAAGAAATTAAAAAAGAAATTAAAAAGAAATTAAAAAAGAAGCGGTTGCTCCCAGCAACCCTCCTTGCTGCCATCCTCCAGCGGCCCAACATGGCCTCCATCCGCGTCGCACGCCCAGCGCCACGCTCCTCCATCCTCGCGCGACCCTCCCTTGCCACCAGACTCCTCTGCCATCGCGGCCCCACCGCCATCCTCCAGCGGCCCAGCACAGCCTCCATCCGCCTCGTGCGCCCAGCGACACGCTCCTCCGTCCTCGCACGGCCCTCCCTCGCCGTCAGACTCCTCCGCCATCGCGGCCCCACCGTCAGCCTCCAACCCCCCTGCCACTGTGCGTCCCCCCCCCTTCCTGGCCATCTGCCCGCCCAGAGCACATCTCACCGCCAGCCAGCCGCCCTCGATCACGCCTACTCGCGACCTCCGCAGACCTACAACACCATCTTCTGCGTGCGTACGCTGAACCCTCGCTGACCTCCACCACTCGGGTACAACCACCTCGCCTCCGCTGACGTCCACCTCCACCGCGCGGAGGAACTCCACGCCCGCACCTCTTCCAACATCATTCTGCGTACAACCTTGCCCTCCGCCCGCGAGGACCTGCTCTAGCAGCGTGTCGCCGCCCGCACGTACTGCTCACCGTCGGCCACGACTCCGCCCGACATGCGCTCCTCGCGCTCCACCAGCAGCTCCAACGTCGGTCCTCGGTCGCCGCCTCATGAGTGCGGCGGTCGCACGTGCCCTAGACGAGTGGAGAAGTGGGTTCCGTTTATGGAACCCACTTTCTTCTAAAGGTTCATTATTTTTTATTTTTTATTTTTTATTTTTTGTGAAAATTACATTTTCTTCCCGTAATGTTATTTTAACTGCAAAAGTGCCCTTAGACACATTTTGTTTGTTAAGTTCTATTTCTGTTTTGCAAAGACACCCCTATATTTGTGTTTTAATTTGGACCTCAAGATTGAATCATTTATTTTAATCAAAAATAGCATATTGAAGATCATTTAATTCTCTATCACATGTATATTTATTTGGATTTTTGTGAGCATTGGATAATTTACTAAAAATCAGAGTTTAAAATTCAGTGATATTTTACCCACTTATGCTCTGAAATTTGCACATATTTATTTATTATTCTAAAAATTGTGAAAAATTTGTAGATGATGCATATGAATGTGCTTTAATTACTGTCTAAATTTTATCAAAAATCGAATTGTCGTTGCCTAAAATAAATTATTGAGTGATTTCTGGAAATGATTTTTAACTAAATCCACAAATATTAATTTTGCGAAATTTCAAGTCTCGTGGATTGCTCATTAAAATATCTTTTGAGATAAATTAGTTTCTAGATAATTGATTTTTTGGATTAATTAGGAATTAAATGCTCACAGTCACTCTGTTTTCATTAAAAAAATTCATTAAAAAATCATATATTGTTAGAAAATTCTAAAAAAATATTGTAGCTTCATTTCATCATGTTTCACTATCAGTAAAAATTTCATAATTTTTGCATCCTGTTTGCATGAAAAATTGCGTAAAAACCCCTAAAATTCACATTTTTCATTATGCATTTTAAATCGAAAAATTCCAAAAAATACCTTTTGCATTCATCGTTGGATTAGATTTACAAGAAAAATAAAATTTGACTGAATTTGGATTAATTTTGTATTAAAATTAATTTGGTTAAATCGCTTGATTCCTTAAGAACTAAGTTCATCTGCATTTTTGCATTTGCATTTTTATTGCATAAAAAAATAAAAAAGATCCCGCTTGGAAAACCTTGAGCTAATTCATCTAACTTGATCCGACGTTGTTCGTTTGCCTCCTTGAGTCGACCCTGGAGCTTGCCTAGGTTAAAAATACATAAAACCGCACTTTAATTAATTCGTTGATTCATCGATTCATGCGGTTAATTTTTGATCGATCCTGATTGTCCGACTACAACAATTTCGCACGATTAATTAGGGCGATTCAGCAGCCTATCAGGTATCAAGTGTGCGTGAGGGCGTGAGGTTTGGGTTACTAGCAGACAGTAACCTAAAACCTCAACAAATGGGTATTTGGATTTCGGGTATCCAGATCCTGCTTCCAAAAATCAGTCGATTAGTCGGTTGACTAGACTGATTAGTCGGCTCGACTAGTCATTCTACCCGATTGAAGGCCAACTAGGCCTAATCGAGTCGGCCGGTATAGTGATTCGATTAATCGGGCCGACTTGTCGACCTAGTCGACCGATTTTTACAAGCATAGAGCCAATCCGTGCGATAGGAAAATATGTCTCAAAGTAGTCAACCCCATATGTTTGCGAAGCCTTTAGCCACAAGCCTTGCTTTTAATCTGTTAATTGACTCATCTGGCGACTTGCTTAGTTGAGAAGATCCATCTGCATGACACGTGTCTAGTCCCCTTGAGACACTGCACAAGATCCCATGTCCCTCTAGAAGTGAGAGGATTCATATCCTCATTCATTGCATGCTCTCATCCGGGATCCTACAAAGCACTATGATGATCTCTGGGATCCATGAGAGCATCTGCATATCTTTTGTCAGTGATGATAAGCTAGCAATAAAATTGAAATAAGACATGAGATGAAAAGTATATTGCCTCTTAGTTATGCGCAGAACGATGGGAAGCTCATGAGGATCATCTGAAGCAGTAGTGGTGAGGGCACTTGAAGACGACATATCATCCTGCAACAAAGGGACACATAATGTAATATATGATGATGTAGAAGTATGCTTGCGCTTATACACAATGGGTGGAGGATAAAGGAATATCTCTGTGACAGACAGAGTAAAGAAACTAGTTTGTTCAAAAAATGTTACATCTACAGAGATGTAATATCGATGCCCAACAGGATCATAGCACCTGTAACCTTTCTGTGTATGAGAATAGCCAAGAAAGACACATTTAATCGTACAAGAAGACAGTTTGTCAGCAGTGTGAAATTATGAACAAACGCTATACATCCAAAATTTCACAGAGGTATATCCAAAATCTCACAAAGGGTGATTCATTTGGATATAGTAATGTAAAAGGAGTACAACCAATTAGAGACGTAGAGGGGACTCTGTTGATAAGATGGACGACAATAAGTACATCTCCCCAGTAGGTTTTAGGAACTTTCATCTGAGTGAGAAAGGAGCAAGCAATGTTTAGTAGATGCATGAGTTTCCTTTTCACTGCCCCATTTTGCTGGTAGATATACATATATGAGGTTTGATGAATGATACCTTAGGAAGAAAAGAAGGTTGTCAAATCATATTGAGTGAATTCCAAGGCACTATCAGAACGAAATATTTGAACACCAATGGAGAAAATATTTTTGATATAGTGAGAGAAATTCTTAACAATATTATTAATCTCGGAACGTTCTTTTAACAAATAGACCCAAGAGGATCGACTGTAAAAAACACAAAATACTTACGACCACTCAAAGTTTGGACCGGACAGGGTCATCATATGTCGCAATTGGCTAAAGAAAAAGGTACTTCACGATGGATGCTCGATGGTGATTTCCGAACGAGCACGTCTCGCACTCAAAAGGCTTGAGCGTAAAGAGTTCAGGAAACATCATGAAGATGACCTTGGCAGAAGGATGACCAACGCAAAGGTGTCAGAGAAGAGGATCGTCGGAGTTAGATGCCGCGCCAGCAAAACTATAATCAGATGGGATGTCGAGGTAATAGAGGATGTTCTCCTCATATCCCCTACCAAAAATTTGCCTTGTTCGGATGTCCTGAAAATAACAATAGAACTCATAAAAAATAACCCTACAGTTAAGCTAAGTACAAAGCTTCTGAACATATGATAAACTAAGCGGAAAAGCAAGAGCACAATGGACTCAAGTCAGTCGGAGTTTGGAGGAAAACCGACGGTGCCAATGGCTGTAACAGGTGAATGAGCAGCATTGGCAACCCGAACAGTCTTCACAAATGAAGACAACTATGAGGAGGTAAGCAAACTACCTTCTACTGTCAGATGTGTAGATGCTCCCGAATCAACGATACAAGCAAAGCTAGAGGCCGAGACAGAGTTGGCTATTGTACCTGAGGTAGTAGCCAAACTAGCAGTGGGAGCAGAAGCAGTACTATCACTGGAGGAGGCATTCTGCAGAAACGGCCTCAGACAGGCATATTCCAAAGCCGTATTCAGAAGCCGTAAAGGGTGTTTGTGTATCATTGAAAGGCTGATCGTGTGTAACCTCAACAGTATCATAGGATGTCCCATATGAAGCTATCTTATAGGCACTATCGGCATTAGGTTGTATGCCAAACTTCGTCTAACAACGTTCTGATGGATGATTCCAACATCCAAAGTGTATGCACGCTGGATAACGAGCAGTGATAAGATCATGCCTATGTCCACGACCAAAGTCACGATCGTGACCTGACTCGCGACCACGACCAAAGTCATGGCCTCGTTTTCCATGGTAGTTGTGTCCTCTGTTCCCAGACGATGCATTGTAGTAACTATAGTCTCCTCAGATGGAATAGTAGAAGTACGCTCAGTAGGTGAATCAAGTTCCTGCAGACGAGCTCAATGGTGGGTAGTATATCAATTGTCAGAATTTGGTCCTTTACAAGCTTGTATCGTGGATGCAGTCCAGACAGAAATCGATAGACCTGACACTCAATGCGTTCTCCTACTACTTATCACAACAATCTGGTTGAAAAATGAAGAGCTCCTCAAATAGGCTCACGAGAAACATGTAGTACTCAACAAGGTTGGAATCTCCCTGAGTAGCAGACTAGATCCGCGCGTATATATCCGAGAGCCAAGACTTTGTAGTCTTCTGGGAGTAGGTACACTCAAGACTCCCCACACTGCCTTCATGGTTTCCTTAGAGTATATTTGATGCAATGTTTGGATCGACGGTGTTGGTCATCTAAGTAATGACCTGACAGTTGTCAACGTACAATGTATCGTAGTCATTGTTCGTCTCCTTGGGCAAATCCTAGTAAGAAGTAAGAACATAGTTCTTGCGCTGACCACCGATGAACACTCTGAAAGATCGAGACCATAGCACATAGTTCTCATAGCCCTTTAATTTGATAGAAGCATCATGTACCATCACAGAAGAAGTCGGATACTCGGGCTTGATCTTGACAAATGCCATGGTAATCGCCCGGAGCAAGAAAAAGTGACCTAGAAAATATCTATTGTCTTAATAATGCATAGAGGTGACCTAAATCACCGTTTCAGACCTTTATTGTGTTTCTTCAGTAGTAGAAAGTGGCTAGGATGTCACCGATTTTCTTGGCAAAATTTGTTGAGGCCATGGCACGCTATTTAGAAGCTCCTGGCGAAGGAGCAAGTTGCTGCAAGTGCCCCGAAGGGGTGCAGATCCCTCAGGCGGAGGGTTGGAGCCCCCCCTAGCGGAGGTGTAGAAGCATCGCTGGTGCCATGAAGGGAGCAAAAGGCTCCTGGCGGCGGAGCTAGGGCTCAGTGCGACGGAGCTAGTGCTTCCATGTACTCGACCACATTTGAAGGGGGGATATGCTTGGATTTTTGCAGCATGAAAATCTAGCCTTACTTTAGCAGGAGTAGGGACAGAAGTAATGATTTGATACACAGATCAGTGCGACTAATGATTCAATTTTGTTCGTTGCAGAAGTTATCTTTTCTTTCAGTTCAACTTCAGCCTCCTACTCAATTGTACCAATTCTATGCTTATAAACCTCATTGTCAGATATATTTTTCTTATTAACTTCACTGCATGAGAAAAATAATCTGTTCATACAGAAAATAAAAGAGAACTTCTCGAGTCAGGAAAGTAAAAAAAGGATTACTTACTCTAACGCACGCGCAGTGCCTAAAGCGATCTTGACACGGGTCTTCCAAGTCAGTGGCTTACTATATTCATCAGATAAATGAAGGAAATCGTGCAGGGAGCCATTGCGATGGAACTCGTACAGTAACAAGTATTGCCCGTGCTCACAACAGTAACCTATCAGCTCAGTCACATTTGGATGATGTAACTGGGAAACATCAGATATCACCTTCATGAAACCTTCAGATGTTTGTTGCGAAATGCCCAACGAATTTATTTTTTTGACAGCCAGAACCTGCATGACAGAAAAAAAATAAAATCATGTAGCAATGCATCCACTTTATCTAATTAATAGGCTGCAATCAGATTCTTCTAAGATTGCATCTCAACTCACGCTCCCATCAACTATAAATATAGGAGGCAAATTCCTTAGTAATGTCCCGAGACTACATAGGTACATGAGTAATGCAAAACGTTTTTCTTTTACTTGAGCAGTGCAGCAATATCGCATGTTTGAAATGCGACACTCATATCGCATTCGAAAAATACAACATTCCTTATACATTCTTTATCTTGGACTTAAAAAAAATAAAAATATATATATGCCGCATTTGGAAATTGGAACATGCGACATCCATATTTTTATTTTTTTTAATGGAATGGATGTCGCATGTTCTAAATGAGACATCCATTTTTTTTATTTTTTTAGTGGATGTCGCATTTAGGACATGCAACATCCATTTTTAATTTTTTTGAAGTCCAAACTTTGCAATAGTGCAGATATCGCATTCCCGGAGTATCACTAAGGAAGTTGCATCATAAATATAACCTTTATGTGGGGTTCCAGCAGATTCCGTATTGTATCGGAACAGGCAATTGGTTCAGGCCTTATTCATTTGAGTCAAAAGAAAACATATGCAACAACGATGTGTAGGAGAACAAGCACATGACAACAAATCCGGCAATAAGCCTTGGTATTTAACTGCAAGAAAAATCTATTCAAAGATACAAATTTAATGAAAATGACTGTTAATTACAGTCAGGGTGCTATAATAAATCTTACACAGGCTTCAGTTTGAACGGCACTCCAAATATTCAACGCAAGTAATAGTATATCTCAAGAAACTCATTGGAATAAGTTTAAAATAAAAAATGATGAAGACTTCTCTCACTTTAAGTAGGGTCAGCTACATGGATTCTTGCTCAAATCCATGTTGAAAGATCCGACTATTTTTTATGTTGGCGGTCGGCTACCTAAAGCAACCCCCACAAAGGGAGATTTGAACCATGGTCTTTTGGGTGATAGACACACTGCACTACCACCGGACCATTAGAGTGGGTGCAATAAGTTTAAAATAACAAAAAAACTATACATGCTTCAGTTTAAACAGAAAAAATAATCTTCGACGCAAGTAAAAAGTATCTCGAGAATGAATTTTACAGCTTGTTGAAACTCATTGGAATAAGATTAAAACAACGCCGGTTACATGGAATTCAGACCGCATAATAGGAGGAAGACATCTTTTATTGTGACATTCATGTTTTAGAATTTTGCTTGATGGGCAATGGAAACCTGCCACAGGGTAGTCTCACAGATGCCCATATAAGAAGGTTATGATCTGAATTTATATTTTACTTCTATTATTGATTTTACCGTGATACTACATAGCCAAAATTTTATTGTCAACCATTCAATTTGTGAAAAGAAATCTTATGCTTAGTCTTCTTTTGGGACAATGAATGAAAATGCCAACTTTGCATGCCTTTGACTTGGATGGAAGACTGTCCTACCTTCCCATCATCAAATTGTGCTCGATAGACACGCCCGATGGACCCTTCACCAATTAGGTTGTCTATACTAAAGCTTCCAGTTGCCATCTGCAGGTCTGCTATTGAGAATGAAATAGCTTTGGTGTTAAATTTGTTAATGTTATTTGTGACATGCTGATTGGTTGAGCCCTCTCCATCACTTGACTTGGGTTGATCCGTTGGTGGAGCAATATTATTTGGAGAAGGCGCAATATTCACAATTGCTACAGGGTCGACGTCAATTTGGAAGTGCTTTGCACCTGCAACACAAAATAAATAAATTAACAGATTGCATATCATGACCAGAAAAGTAGAATAAGGATAAAAAAGATTTTTTAGGAAAAAGAGGGAAAGATGACAAGAAGGCATTCACCCGTAAACTTCTGTATATTTCACACTATATGTTGTAAATTGCGGAAGCATGCACAGACATAATCAAACAAGCAAGCACGAAGACACGTGGATTTACAAGGTTCTCCCTTAACTAGGCTACGTCCTTGAGCAGCGGCGATAGGTTTTCACTATTTGGTGGAGAAGAATACAGAGGATGTAGATAGGGTACAAAGGATATTGAGAAGATACAATGATGGCATGAGAATGAGGATGCAGTATGTGGTGGTCCTAAGGTCCCTTTTATACTGCAACATAAAAATACCAATTGTATTCAGCAATCCAGCACAACAACCCTCAGCCAATCAGGACTCAGGAGGAGGAACATGTATCTCAACAATCCAACCCAACAACTCTCAGCCAATCAAGATTTAGGAAACGAATCAGGCATCTCAGCAATCCATCCCAATAGCTCCCAGCCAATCCGGATTCAAGAGGCAGATCAGGCATCTCAGCAATCCGGCCTAACAGCTCTCAGCCAAGGTTTGAAAAAACGAAAGGCGGAACGAGGCGTTTTCATCGGAATCGAGGCGAGGCGTAGCCTCGAGGCGGTCGAGGCGTAAGCCTCAGTTTATAGAGAAAAATATGCAAAAAATATAATTATATATATGTCAATGTAATTATATGTCATCTGCCCAACATATAATACTTAACACTATAAGATATGATGAAATAATATAGATAAGAACCCTAAAATAGAAGATATAACAACATCATATCCCTTTCTACACATTTCCATCTAATCAAAAAGGAATTCATTGTATTTGAATGTTGTGAAAGCATTAAACAATGCATATCTATCTTTGAAATATTGTTGTAATTAAGCGTGCGATTAAATATACGTTGAAGAAATTTATGTTATGTGTCTACCATATAATATATAGCCGCACGAGAAACTGTTAATCGTATCTATATCTAGCAAATATTTGAAATATTGTTCTAATTAAAAGTACGATTAAATATAGTCGAAGAAATTTATGTTATGTGTCTAATGTATAATATATGGCAATATGAGAAATCATGAATCATATCCATTTCGTTTTGCTTGATATATTGCGAAGCTCGTTAATTTTACGAGCATTGTTGGATTTGATATTTATGGATTCATTCATTAAGAGTGAAATAGTAAGAGTTTGCAGAAATAGTTAGACATAACTAATAGTAAATATGAAGTTATGGACACGAAAGAAACATCAGATTTAGACATTTATCTTGTATAAGCATTATCCTTAACAAATAGATATTTATAAGCTTCTCAAACTAACAATTAAACCATTAAAATCATAAAAAATTGCTTCAAAAAGTCAAAACGCCTCGGTAAACGCCTCGACCGCCTCGAGGCGGAACGCCTCGAGGCTACGCCTCGGCTACCTGAGGCGCGCGCCTCACTGGGCTGGACCGAGGCGCACGCCTCGAGGCTAAATTGGACCGCCTCGCCTCGAGGCGTACGCCTCGACCGCCTCGAGGCTAGTTTTATCGAACCATGCTCTCAGCCAATCAAAAGGTAGGATGGAGATCGACCACATCAGCAATCTATCCCAACAGATGGTTAGGATTCATGGCATATAAACAATCTCCACCTTGAATTGAATCTTAATATAGCATAATAAACCACTGTTAGACTCCACGGAGGTAGAATTCTTGGATAGCAAAAAAAGCCACCGCTTGATTCCACCACGAGTTGAATTCTCATATAGCAGAATTAACCATTGTTATATTCCACCATGAATTGAATTCTCATATAGCAGAACTAACCACTGATATAGCAGAATTAACCAATGTTATACTCCATCATGAGTTGAATGCTCATATAGCAAAATTAATCTTTGTTGTGCTCCACCACGAGTTGATTTCTCATATAACAAAATTAATCACTGCTATACTCCACCATGAGTTGAATTCTCATATAACAGAATTAACCACCGATATATTTCACCGTGAGTTGAGTTCTCCGATGGAAGAATCAACCACTGCTCCAAATTCAGATAATGAAATTCAAGGAATTTTAAACAATTATCCACCTTAAATTTTATCCTCGGATTGCATAACATTACCTGCTAGATTCCGCTACCGTTGACCCCTCCTTGGGGCTATTGTCGACGTCGAGCAAGTCCAACCAATGTCTGAACTTGCCCTCGGGTACTATGGACCCGTGCAAGACATATAGGGTCTTCTGCTTGTTGCCCTTAATAAGAACCACCCCGGCTTTGGCAACCTACGTAACTCCACCTCCAGCATTGTACATATATCCTTTAGAGTCCAAGACTCCAAGGGTATTAGGTTCTTTCTCAGATCAGGAATATGACGAATACCTGTCACCGTCCTGACAACTCCATCATGCATCTTGATCTTCTCATAGCCAATTCCTACAATCTTGCACGCAGCATCATCCTCCATGATGATGTTTCCATCATCTATCTTCTCATAGGAGAAAAATCAATCTTCACTGGGAGTCATATGGTAAGAATGACATGAATCAAGAATCCATATGCTATATTCGTCGTTTGATCTATGCTGGTGAGAACAAAATCATCTTCAAAATCTCCACCTCCTTGAGCCACTACAGCAATCGTGGCCTTCTTGGAGCATGCTTTCTTCCAACATCCAGGTTCCTTGCTAAGTACATATGCCCTAAAATTTGTGATTCTTAGACTTTTATTTTCCCTTCTTCGCATAGCCAGAACCAACATGACTCTTTTCATGAGTCATAATCAAACATGCAACGTCTGAATCCTGCTTCCCGGTAGCCATATGTCGAAGTTCATGCATATACAGACTCGTGTGAACTTCCTCTAAGGTTATCAATTATCTTCCAACAATAAATGAGTGAACAAAAATCTCATATGATAGCGGAAGAGAAACCAACAAAATCAAAGCAGCATCCACATCTTTCATCATAACATCTATGTTTCTTAAATCCATCAACAATGTATTTAAGCCGTCAAGATGTTCTTACGAGATGTACCTTCTTGCATACAAAGAGAGAACAAGCGTTGCTTCAACAGCAACTTGTTGGTCAAAGACTTTGTCATGTACAAACTTTCGAATCTCAACCATAGACCCTTCTGGAGGCTCTTTCCTCTTCCGTTTCCCCTGGTAGTCGAAGGGACCACTGGGCTTGGAAGGACGGGCCCTTCTCCTCTCGCAAGGCCTTCTGTGCTCTGCTTCCTCCTCCTCCTCCCTTGGCTGCTTCCTTGGTTCGTGACTGCGCCTTCTTATGGGGGTTGCGCTTGCCCGCACGGATCACCTTTTTCTTTTGGGTCTTTCGCCATTGGCGGCTGATGACTCGCGACCGTTGCGCCTCTTTCCTTCCCACCCCCAACGTCCAATGCCAGCTCTGTGGGGTGTCGGATGAATCGGCCGACCACCTCTTCTTTCATTGTATGTCGGTGACTCGGATTTGGGACGATGTTGCTTGGGTTCGTGCGGCCAATACTGAGGACTTCTGCGATATCCTTTGGGTCAACAGAAAGAGGTCCCGTTCTGATCTGCTGGGTCCCATTGCGCGCCTTTGGTCTATCTGGCGGGCTCGCAATGAGACTATCTTCTCTGGGACGCGTTTCTACATGGAGAATGTGACATCCGCGGCCATCAGATTAATTTCAGATTGGTGTATTTAGTTGGGCTACGGGGTCCGTTAGTCGCGTTTGTAATTTGTAACTTTGGTTTCCCTCTTCCCTCCATCATCCCCCCTTAACCCTGTAAGTATCTCTTTCTATACCATTCATAGTATATAATACTGGGGCGAACACCAACGAGTGTCTCCCCCTTTTTTGAGCTTCAAAAAAAAAACCATAGACCAGTCGTGAAATCCTCATCGGAAACCTCCACGATAATATCTTCCGTCAAATATAGCATGATTGTCGAGTGCGCCTTCTCTTCCTGCACCATCAACTCGGAGGGTTCGAAAGCCTCTGCATGTTCCTGGTCCAAAGGTTCCTAAATACCCTACTGCTTTAGAAGGACACACATCTTGGTCTACCATAGACTGAATATGTTCCTCCCTATGAACTTCTCGATCTTCAGATCGTGAGATGTTATCTTACTTGATGATCCTGACGAAACCCAATGCTCTGATATCAATTTGTTGTGAATCACATAAGCATGCACAAACACGATCAAACAAGCAAGCACGAAGACACAATGATTTACAAAGTTCATCGGTAACTGGGTTATGTCCTTGTGCGGTGACGATCGATTTTTACTATTTGATGGAGAAGAATACACAGGATACATATAAGATACAATGATTGGATTAGGATGAGAATACAGTATGTCGTGGCCCCAAAGCCCCTTTTATACTGCAATAGAAGAATTCCAATTTTTATCAGTAATCCAGCCAACAACTCTCAGTCAATCAGGATTCAAGAGGAGGATATGGCATCTCAGCAATCTAACCCAACAGCTCTCAGCCAAACAAGATTCATGAGGCATATTAGACATCTCAACAATCCAACCCAATAACTCTCAGCCAATCAGAATTCAGGAGGCGGATCAGATATCTCAGCAATCAAGCCCAACATCTATCAGTCAATCAGAAGGCATGACAGAGATCAGTCACATCAGCAATCCATCCAAATATATTGTTAGGATTCATGTCATATCAACATTATAAAATAATTACACATACCATAAGGTCTTTAAGCTTTTTGCATGCTCAATCACATTCTCCATACACAATTATTTGTCCCAGAATATAGAGCCATTATGTGCAAGCCACAAAGATCATAGGATATAGGCCACCCAAATCTTGGTGGGGCTACTCCCATGTCTCAAAATGTCCAGGAATTCCCAGAATCCAACCTAGTTGGGGGTAGAGACCATCGCATCAACTGTCAGCCCACACCTCCTTACAACACAATACATAAAGAATAAGTTCTCAACATTCTCCTCAGTCCTCTCCCTCCAAAGAAAGCTGGCATATGCTGCAACTCCAGGAAAGAACATGGCTTTTCGATCACCAATCATAAGGTGATTCATTCTTAGCAACTAGATGTTCGAATCCGCAATGGAATCTTGTGTCAATGAATTGGTTAGAGGCACTCTCCAGATCAAAAACCGTCATCAATAAAAGATCTTATAGGCCTTCTGCATTGTGAAATGACGATCAACCCAGGTCCAATGATCCATTGTATCAAACAATCCGGATCTACAGTATCATTGAAGGCGGTTCTCTCATAATAAGCATAAAAGTTATGGAGGAATGAATCATGTTACATCAGTTGCAAATAGTTGATGACTACCTATTGTGGAATTGTAAACTAAAAGAATTCAAGATGTCTTTTATAGTATTTCTCGATTTATGCAATGTTGATGTATCGTGGAATGAAGAATTGTGGAAAAATTAGACCTTATGTCCATTCAATTTTGTCCAATTAGGGTTTTATCGAATTAGGTTTTTTCTGTCCATTTAATTAGAGTCGATAATTTATTTGTCGTTATGGTTAATTTTATTTGCATCCAATTAAGTCCGACACAATTTCTAATTCTATTTAAATAACGAGATCTTATGTGATCTCCAACTAACTAGTTTATGGCATCAATTAGTTGCTTGAATCAACTTAGTGGTCGGTCGGGGTTTTTCAGCTTTTATTTTCTTCGATATTTTTCTAATTCCATCCCTCCTATATAAAGGGGATGGCAATCCATTGTTTTAGTCCATTGAAGTTCAATGAATCAAAATTTGGAGTTTTCTCCATTATCTCCTTTCTCCTCCCTCTCGCACATTTTTGGGCATTCTTTTCCAAAACCCCTCGCAACCGGTGATTTTCTTCTCCTTCCTCTCCTCTTCCCAAAATTTCTTCCACCTTCGATTTTCATTTGCATCAAATGTCATCCTCGCAAAGGCCTTCAATATCTTGATCGAATTGTTCTAATTTTAATGGAACCAGCAAAAGAGCTCTAATAACAACAGTCCAAGGATTAATTTAATCTCATTGACAAAAGAAAAATGGTAGTTTTTGGAACTAAAAAATAAGAATGCATCGATGACAAGTATTTACTGTTTATGTTATACCATTTTGTCCCACATTTCATGGCCACTCTCTTATTAGATAAGCAGCAAGTTAGGAATTTGGTGCACCCTATCATTTATCAGGATCCTCTTGTACACGGAATTAGAGGAGATGAGTTTTTTAAATATTTTTTATGCTTACTCTATAGGGAACATGATGCTATCATATCTGTTGTAAGTAAATAAGAGGATAAGAGGATGTATATTACAGATCCCTCGAGGCCTCTATATAGACAGGGAAACCCTAGAGATGAAAATACATTGGCGATGTTGGACTACAAAGATGTCCCATTAGACTTATATAGAAAAAGGAAAGAAAAGTTGCCATACAATAATAATAGGGGTTGATGGGGCTGCCCCCTGGGGGCAGCCAACATGGCTGTCCCGCCTCATTTTTTCGCAAATTTTTTCATTTTTTTTGAAAAATATCATCATGTATATTCATCCCTATATCCCTCCTATATGCCATTCAAATTTCGTCAGAAACAGAGACTCCTAGGGCCTCCATCCAGACATGGTCGATTTAAAAAATCCTGCGACCGTTAAAAAAATGACGTCTGGATGGAGGCCGTAGGAGTCTCTGAATCTGACGAAATTCGAATGACATATAGGAGGGATATAATGATGAATATACATGGTGATATTTTTCCAAAAAAATTACGAAAAATGGGGTGGGGGCAGCCATGTTGGCTGTCCCTAGGGGCAGCCCCATTTTTCCCATAATAATATAACTACAATAATACTATAACACTTCTATCAGGCAAGAGCTACATGGACCTTGGTTGACCCCCTCAAGGATGACAAAGTTGTGGGTTGTAGATGGGTTTTTACCACCAAACATCTACTTGATAAATGGGTGGAAAGATATAAGGTCAAACTGGTTGCTAAAGGTTATAGTCAGACATATGTTATAGATTATTTGAAAACATTCTCTCCAGTAGCACTACTGCCAACAAAGCACATTCTTATTTCAGTGATTGTTCATCAACTTGATGGCAATGCTCAGGTTCAAGACCGGTGGAGTATCACAAAATATGCCGCCTCCATAAGGCCATTTGTGGTCTCAAACAGAGTTCAAGGACTTGGTTTCAGAGGTTATCAGATATAGTATATAAGATAGGACTTACCCACTCAACTACAGATCACTCTTTATTTGTCAAGAATAAGGGAAAGGAACTACTGTTATGATATTGTATGTGGATGACATTATTCTCATTGGAGACGACGCGCTGGGAATTTTGAAGATCAAGACCACCTTGCTAAGCATTTTGTCACAAAGGATTTAGGTAAACTTTGCTAACTTCTAGGCATTGAAGTGGCCAAGGACAATCATGGGTTGATTCTTTCCCAAGAAAAGTATGTTACGGATCTACTACTGCAAGAAACCGTAATGAAAGGAGCCAAACCGACATCAATTCCAATGGATCCCAATGTGCCCCTCTATGAAGATGTGTCAGAACTTATTGATGCAAGACAATATAAGTGCTTTGTGGGCAAGCTACTATATGTTATCATTACTTGCCTGGATATTTCCTTTGCAATTAACAGAGTGAGTCAATTTATGGCCAAACCTAGGAAAGTACATTGGGATGTTTTTTTTTTTTTTGACACTCTACATTGGGATGTTGTTATGATGATCTTGAGATACTTGAAGGTTGTACTAGGAAAAGGACTTCTCTTCACGTACCATAAGTCGTTGGATGTTATAGTTTACTCAGACGCGGACTATGTCGGATGCCTAATCGATAGGAAGTCCGCTTTGGGCTTTCGCACATATATTGGTGGAAACCTAGTCACTTGAAGGAGTAAGAAGCAAGTTGTTGTAGCTCGATCGCGTGGAATCTGAATATAGGGCAATGGCCCAAACCACCATGGAATTGATGCGGATCAGGTCTGTGTTGAATGACCTTCGCGTACCAGATCCAAGTCCCATGACAATGATGTATGATGATTCAACAACCATGTTTATTGCAAACAACACTACCTTTCATGAGCGCACCAAGCATGTGGAAGTGGACTATCATTACACTCGAGATATGATACAAAGAGGATACATTAGCACTGAGGCAGTAACCTCAGAGAACCAGACTGCTAATTTATTTACCAAACCTTTTAAGCATGTCACTCTTCAACAAATGTGTTTCCAAGCTGAGCATGACAGACATCTATGCTCTAGCTTGAGGGGGAGTGTTGACATTTGTATTTATAACTTCTTTTTCCCTTTTATTTAAGAAAAATTGCATGTAAGGGTTTACTTGTAGTTTCTCCCTTCTACCTATAAATGGAAGGGACCCTCCTCTTATGAATGTAATTGATTATTTTCCATTTTGGGATTCAACATGAATGGTATTCTTTTAAAACTCTATGTCATCATGCGCATTTGCTTGTTTGGTTGATTTTCAATATAGCTCAATATTTTCCTTATACATAATCTACAATGTGATATAAAGATAATGTACTAAATGTTCACCGGACTTTCAAAAAAAAGATAATGTACTAAATACACATCTTTTATGTCTTTAAGTCATTATTTGAATTCCATAATTTCCTTTCCAGTACCTCTCGGTAGTCAATGTTCAACAATCAACAGCTTGCATTGATAGTAGCGATATTTGCGAAAAATATCGCTTTGCGTCATTTCCGAAATTTCCACCGATGTCGTCGATATATCCCTTTCAAGCTAACCGATATGATGTCGATGTTTTGAATCTCGATAACCAAAGGAATCAATGAAACAATTTGATTAAGATTATTATTTGATGAGCTCAATCCTACTCAAAGGAAACTTGTCATATATTGTGATAGTTAAAGTGTCATACATCTGACGAAGAACATATGCATCATAAAAGAACAAAGCAGATTGATGTTTGGTACCACTTCATCAGAGAAGTAATAACAAATGGAAACATTCTAATGAAAAAGATCGCTACAACAAACAATCCAGCAGACATGGTGACCAAACTAGTTTCACTAACCAAATCCACAACTTACAAGAGTTTGGTTGATCTTTCTAAGGCATAAAGGTCATGTACTGCAAAGAAAGAGTTCCCTTGCTACTTTTCAGGTGGAGTTCAAGTCAAGATGGAGAGTTGTTGAGGTTATGCCTCGAAGATTCTACCCGTTCAAAACGAATACATTCTATAAATGAATCTAGACCAACCCGGTTAAGGTACAGATTTTTAAGATCTGACTATGATCCATTTACCATGTACTCCTACATAAATGTATTTTTGGATAAGGTATGGGTTATCTGAGAATCTCGTTTCAGGAATGCATTGCCTCTTTAGAGTATTTGTATCATATATTCCAATTTTCATCATAGTAAAACCTCTCTTTGCCCTCATCTTTTCTCCACTGCATGGTGAGGGGTTTTTTACGTAGATCGTGTGTTCTTCGTGGATTGCATGTGGTTTGATTGTGTGATCGAATGGCTCTTTACATAGACTAACCTTAGGTGAAAATTGTGTCCTTGACATATCATTTCTGAAACTGGGTTGCTAAAGGATCTACAAAATAATGATGC
Organism: Ottelia alismoides; assembly: GCA_037367405.1. Classification (NCBI taxonomy): domain Eukaryota; kingdom Viridiplantae; phylum Streptophyta; class Magnoliopsida; order Alismatales; family Hydrocharitaceae; genus Ottelia; species Ottelia alismoides. The sequence continues at coordinate 168,194 of JAZKJV010004087.1, forward strand.
ATATACTTCATATTTTTAAATGATGATATAACTTTGTAATATCAGGTTCCGTAGTACCGGCATTTTCATTGGACGGAATAGAAGTAAATTCTTGTCTCTGCTCATGCTCTTCAGTTTGGTGGGACCTTTTGGACTTTCTCTTTATCAAGAAAAATGCCACGATTGAACCAACAACTAGTACTGCTATGATTATACCAGCTATTCCTCCACCACTAAGACCGGATTTACCCCGACTACCACTTGTTTTGCCATCAGATTCTCGGTCACGACTTCCTTTTGGTGAAGGTGGGGGCGTAAATGGAGGTGGTGGAGGTGCTGGTCCACTGTTCCATTGATTGCCATCGATCCTGAAAGTGAATGCCCATCAATTTCAAGTAAAGAAAAGGAATACCATGTATTTGGATAATGTCTTTATTATCTGATACTCACTGCAAGTTCTTTATTTTCCTTAACTGATCGGGAATCCATCCAGTGAAACGGTTATTTGCAATATTTCTGTTTAAGAAAGACAACATAAAATCAAAATCATCAACAGATCAGGGAGGAAATTCAATATGAAAAACATAGTGACACATTTTAGAATGCACATTGTAATTCTTGCTTACAAATTTTCAAGAGGAAGATCTCCTAGGACGTCAATAGTGCCAGTGAATTGGTTGTTCTGTAGATATCTATTCCAATAAGAATAGTTTGGTCAACACCAAAACTAATAATAGATACGATGATCACAACTTAATGTAGGCGTCCTTACAGTGTGGTTAAACTAGAAAGTGCCCTGAAAGATCCAGGAAGGCTGCCTGTGAAAGCATTTTGGGACAGATCTCTGCAATTTTTCCACGAGAAAATTCTAATTTAAAACTCAACAAAATAATTATATAGTGATTCACTGCTTCCTTTTACGATCAGTAAGGAAAGTGATCAGGTATTGATAAAAGAATGTATATAACGTATCAAAATTTTTTGTTGAAGAGTGTTTTTGATGGATGATGTTTAGTCTTACATCGTGGAGTGATGGCACTTTGTTGCGTTGTTGGGGTTATATATAGAACCTCACACCCATTGTAACCAATTTAGAAAAATGAATGAAATATCAGCCCTTTGAGGTGGTTCTCCCGCGGTTTCATCATGCTCCTTAGAGAGAAGGGTTCCACGTAAATCAAAGTCTTACTTATATCTTGTTCTTGCTTTGATTTGCTTCCGCAATACTTTTTTTTAACATGGTATCAAAGCGAGTCGATTTTGGGATATTCATTTTTTTATGATATTAAAAAATGTCCTGTTGAGTTTGTTCTTGGAGTTCATGTTAAAGATTTTTTGATCGCCCAATATTATAATTTGTTATGGGGTTTCCAAACTGGAGCCCTAATCTCAACGGCAAATGGCGACGGAAGGTGTTCCCCTGTCATGGTGCAACATCATCTTGGAACCCTACCTCTGCTCCAGGCGAACAAACAAGATCCCAATGTGAATCATTCTCCAGCCCCACCAAAGACCGAGGCGACACCTCCTATCAGTTCCAGGCCCCTCCTCATGGGGGGCCCTTCTTCTTGGCAACCCCTCCTCGCGGAGGCCCCTTCTTCTCGGCAACCTCAAGCTGCCACATCCAAGCGGCCCTCCAAATCCAAGCGACAATGGCGATGCCTTCATGCTTCTTCTTCGCGATCTCTTCCCCAATCAGGCACCATCTCGCATCAGGCAATGGAACCCAACTGCATCCTCAGCCCCTTGGCATCGACAGCAGCAACCCCTCGCTCAGGTTGCTAGCATCGACTCCTCTCGGCCTCCTTCTACCTGAACAATAGCAAGACCACAAGGCGGCGACAACAAGATCCAGATGACGGCAGCGAGACCTCCTTCGAGCCCACTGCCAGCCCAGGCACGTGCCCAGCTCTACTCTCCGGTATCCGCGCTCCATCCTCCCTCCTGAGATGCAGAACACCGACGGCTGCAATGGGTTTTCCCTAGGGGGAACCTAGATCTGCATAAGAGAGGGGGCAAATATCTCTTTTTTTCACTATTTGCAATTACAAAAGAGGAAGGGATTGTTCTGTGTTAAAAAATTGAGACTTTTGTTTGGGCCCATAGTAGGATGCAGTTATAAAAAAAGAGGGAAGAAGAAAGTTAAGCCCATGTTAGATTGGGTTGCTAAAAAAAGGGGCTAAAGATATTGGGCCGGTGTTGTTCGGTTTTTTCACAGTAATGGTTATTGTTTTGTTCACAAAACAGTCAAAACAGTGGGGAAATGTTGAATGGTCAAAAAAAGAAGAATGGCATGATGGGAAAATTGATGGGGGAAATTTGAAAAAAAAAAAAAGAATCAATGGTAAAAGGGGGGAATTGCTGTGTGAGAAAAAAATGGAAAAAAATCAGTGAGGCATTTGTTGGAAAAAAAGAGGAGAAAAGGCTAGCGTACAAAAAAAGCCAGACGAGAAAAAAAATGATTTGTTCAAACAAAAGGAAGAAATAAGAATTTCTTATTGTGATCCTTCATTGTTTCTCCCAACTTGGTCATTTCTGAGAAGTATAGGAGGAGAGGGGGTGATGGATGGAGCATTTTATGCTCTACCATTGTTGGGTAGTGGTGTCAAGCCCTACCATTGTACGAAGTGTTGAGGTTTTCAAGCCCCATCATTATTTTAGGCACTCTATGTTTGAGTGGCCTATTTTTTCGTAGAGTTCTCCAGTGGGAGACTCATTGTATGCTCCATCCTCCAACGACCGTGAACTCCAGTGTGTGTGGATATTCTCATGGCATGTTTTTCCATGGTCGTAAGCTCCACAAGTTTTCACTGCATTCTTTTTGGTCCTTCGGAGCGATGGATCAGTCTTTAGTGAAGACACGTTGTGGGCCGGAGTACTCTGCGATGGAGACTCCTTTTTTAGGGGAAAGGACGGTATCCTGAGATAGGACCCACCACCAATATTATATATAAATCATAAAACTTGTAGCGACCAGGCCGAGCAAAGGGCCTTGTAGTGATCTATTACATTTTCGGTATAAAAAGATTGGCCACGAAAAATTTTCGCATTTCAACCTCCAGTTCCTCCTCACCAGCATGACATGAGAAGCAACGTCCCCGACAATAACCGACATCGCGTATTGAGTTGATATTGTATGTAGTGCCATATATTTTGTGTGTGTGTGAGTGCATTCTTTATGTTTGTCCAAGCTGAGCGTAGCATGCTCCACTTGAGGGGGGTGTTGAAGAGTGTCTTTGGTGAATGATGCTTAGTTCTACGTCGTGGAGTGATGGCATTTCGTTGTGTTGGTGGGGCTATATGTAGAGCCTCATACCCATTGTAACCAATTGAGAAAGATGAATGAAATATCAGCTTTTGAGGCGGTCCTCCTGTAGTTTCATCCCGCTCCTTAGGGAGTAGGGTTCCACGTAAATTAAAATATTATTTAGTTCATATTCTTGCTTTGATTCACTTCTGCAATATTATTTTTCAACAATTTTGCATGCTAAAAACAATATCATAAATTGTATCAGATCAAGCATTGTCCTCTTCGAAAGGAAGGTTGATAATCCCCAATCACATAATAAGTTACATCCTAAAATGATGTCGTAAATGCCAATTCTTCCCCTGAATGATTGATACTAGTTAACAGGTGCAGAAGCAATTACATTTTGAGGTAATGAAATGGGGAAGCAAAAACTATGTTAGCGGTCAACTTAAACAATAGTAGAGTGTTAACGCATATTTAGTTATTGTGTCTTTTCGCTATTTTATTTTCTTGTTATCCTCTTTATGTAATTTACCCATAGGCTACTCTCCTATATAAGAGAGCCTAGGGCTATGGAATAAACAACTCATTCGCGTTTCCCAACATGGTATCAGAGCGACGGTCCTAGACCGGAGTTCTCGAAACCCTAACCCTACCCCGCCCCACCCGCCGGCCTCTCCTCTCTCTCTCTTCTCTCGGCGATCGCTCATAGGCCCCAGCCCCAGCCCCGATCGCTGCTCCAGCGCCTAGGGCTTCTCGCCGTGGGGTCGTTTTTTTTTCGCTGAGCGCCGTGGCTTCTCGCTGAACCCACGATCGCCTGCCTCGCGCTCGCCTGCCGCCTCTTCACCGCCCAGAGCCTCGCCTGCCGATCGCCTAGCGCCTCTCCTTGCGCTACTCGGTGATTGTTGCGCTGCATAGCGCGCATCCTGTGCGCATAGTGCGGTGCGCCTCCTGTCCTGTGCGGTGCACCATCCTGTGCGGCAAGCGTGCATCTTGCAGTGCAATTGTGCTGTGCTGTGCGCATAGTGTTTCGTGGTTTTCTACAAGCGTTCTCTAGGGTTTCTACAATAGAAACCGGTACGTGTGCGGATCGTAGCGCGCGTAGGTCCATGGAGATAGTTGCTTGAGGTCTACACATGCAACTCATCCCGTCTATGTCATTGTAGACAAATATTATCGGTTGCAGGTCGCTCCAGTCTTCAGTATCCAGTATGTCAGAAAACAAGGCAGATATTCCATCCATGGGTGCATTCCGTGGTCCAGCGCCCATTGTCAAGATGGATGGCACGAATTATGAACTGTGGGCAATGCAGTTCATGAGTATGATGAAGTCCACGGGCAAGAAGCATATTCTCACAGAGCCCGAGCCTGCAGAGAAGACTGGAGTCCATGCCTCATGGGAGGCTGACGATGCATATGCAAAGGTGTGGTTATCTGGCACATTGGCTATTGAAATCGCCAATGACATTCTTCATCAGCCCACAGCCAAAGACATGTGGGATATCCTAGCAGCAACATATTCTCAAGCGAGGAATGAGACGAAGATCCTGCAACTTCAACATGATATATTCACAATTAAGCAAAATGGCCGCCCATTACATTCTCTCTATACATCTTTGAGAGGAATGTTTGAGAAGCTCCATAGCTTCATGCCTCTTACAGCCACACCAGAACAGCAAAAGACATACAGGAATGCAACAATGGTGGGTGTGTTTCTCGCAGCACTCGATCCAGAGTATGAGGCAGCACGTTCACAGATTTTGGCGGACTCGACTATTCCTCCCATGGAGGAAGCCTTTCACAGATTGAGCAGGATTACTGTACCTTCAGCAGCCACTAGTCAGAATCCCTCAGCCATGGCAGCCAACAGAGGCCGTGGTTCTCAATACCAGGGCCGTGGACGTATTCCTCGTGGAAGGGGTGGTCGCACTAGGCCAACATGCTCATATTGTCACAGAGTCGGCCATACTGAAGACACATGCTACTCCAAGCATGGATTTCCTGCATCTGCACGAGCTGCTGAGCAGATAGAGCCCCCGTCTGCATCCACGTTGGATCAACGATTTGATGATCTGGTTGCCCGTCTCAGGGGCATTATACCACCTTCTGGCCCAGCACCGTCGACAGAGAATCATACTGATACCGCTGCTTCTGCTTCTGCTTCTACGAGTACTTCAGGTAGTACACTTGCTCTTCACAGTAGTAGATCAGTTACATTGCCGTGGATCATGGACTCGGGCGCTACACATCACCTATGTGGCGACCAGAGTCTTCTTACAGGATATACTCAGATCCCTCCAGGACGGACAGTAGTGATTGCCAATGGCACTCATTCCCCTATCACGGGTCAGGGGGAGATTAGATTGACATCCTCGATGCAGCTCAAGAATGTTTTACATGCACCGCATTTTTCCATGAATCTGTTGTCGATTAGTCAGATTACGAAGGATCTCCATTGTCGAGCTATTTTTGATTCATCTTCATTGATTTTTCAGGACATCCGTACGGGCAACGTGATTGGTCATGGCTATGAGCAAGGAGGCCTTTATCGTCTGAACCAGACCCCGTTTGCCGGAATCACAGCCTCTTCCGCAGAACAAGTATCTCCTCTCCTGTGGCATCTGCGCTTCGGTCATTTACCGCTTCAGAAGTTGCGTCTTGTCCTACCCTATAGTCTGTCTCACACAACTGTCCAGTGTGAGGCATGTCAGTTGGGAAAACATCACAGGTCGTCTTTTCCCAGTAGTCAAGGTCGGAGTAGTAACTCCAAGTTTGAGTTGTTTCATGTCGACGTCTGGGGTCCGAGTCGTGTTCCCGATCATCAGGGGCACAGGTTTTATATTGTATTTGTCGATGATTTTTCTAGAGCATCTTGGGTATTTCTAATGAAAAATAAGTCTGAAGCTGGAGATATTATTATTCACTTTCTAAATGAGATTCAGAATGTCTTTTCCACAACGGTCAAAATTATGAGATCTGACAATGCCTTAGAGTTGTGCACCAACAATCTAGCCAAATACTACTCCTCAAAAGGGATTGTTCACCAAACATCCTGTGCTCATACGTCTCAACAAAATGGGGTTGCAGAAAGAAAACACCGTCATCTTCTTGACGTTACAAGGTCTCTTCTCATTCAGAGTCATGTCCCGTATACCTACTGGGGTGATGCAGTCCTTACTGCATGTTATCTTATAAATCGTATGCCCTCGTCTGTCTTGAATGAACAGGTTCCTTTCTCAATTATATATCCTGACAAGGAGCTGTTCACTCTTACCCCTCGCGTCTTTGGGTCTGTCGCATTTGTCCATCAGTTGTCACCCGGTTCTGACAAGCTCTCTCCTAGGGCTGTCAAGTGCGTCTTTGTGGGGTACCCCAGAACCCAAAAGGGGTACAAGTGTTTTGACCCTGTGCGTCGGCGGTATATGATCAGTGCGGATGTTACATTCTTTGAATCCATTATGTATTTTTCAGAATCCGGGAACATGCAGCCACCACCATTATCTCCTGATACCGTATTCATGGCACCACCAACATCACAGCCGTCACCACCAACATCACAGCCGTCACCACCATTACCACCACCGCCGCCGCCGCCGCCGCCACCAATAATTTCCCCGTTACCATTCCATTACACCCGGCGGCCGAATCAAGCTCATGGTCCTGACCAGTCAACTAGCTCGCCTATGGTATGTAATGAAAATATTAATGTTGATGGATCTGACGACATTTCTCAGCAGGATGCATTACAGGAGCATGGTGATACCACAGAGGATCTGGATGTTCCAATCGCTCTACGCAAGCCGAAGAGAAGCTGTGCCAAGTATCCAGTATCAGCAGCAGTTTCGTTTGAGAGGCTATCTGGACCATTCAGGACATTTGCATTGGCACTTTCAGCTACAGATATTCCACGGAACCACCATGAGGCTTTGCAGGATTCTCGATGGCGGCTAGCCATGGAGGAAGAGATGGCGGCACTTCAGTCTAGAGGAACATGGAGCTTGGTTACTATACCACCGGATGTCAACCCAGTAAGTTGCAAGTGGGTATTTACAGTGAAACATAATGCGGATGGCTCCATTGACAGGTACAAGGCACGCCTGGTTGCAAGGGGATTCACCCAGACATATGGAGTAGATTACCTTGACACGTTCTCCCCGGTGGCTCGTCATTCCACTCTGCGGATCCTCTTATCAGTTGCAGTTACTAAGGACTGGCCACTCTATCAACTGGATGTGAAGAATGCCTTTCTGTATGGGGACCTGCAGGAGGAAGTCTACATGCAACAGCCACCAGGTTTTGTTGTTGAGGGGGAGTGTTCCAAGGTTTGCAGATTACATAAGGATATCTATGGCCTTAAGCAGAGCCCCAGAGCATGGTTCCAGAAGCTGTCAGACCTTTTTGAGAAACAAGGATATAAACGCTCCAATGCTGATCATTCCTTGTTTGTACAGAAGACGGCAAGAGGTATTGTTGTAATCATGGTTTATGTTGACGATATCTTGATTACAGGTGATGATGACCAGGGCATTAAGCAGGCAAAGGAAAGGCTGGGGACCGAGTTTGTAACCAAGGACTTGGGAGTCCTTAGATATTTTCTGGGGCTGGAGTTTGCCAGAAATCCGTATGGATTAGTCATGTCACAGAGGAAGTATGTCACAGATCTACTGAGTGAGACAGGTATGCTAGGGTGTCGACCTGCCACAACACCAATGGACCCTAGCATGAAGCTGTATGATGATGACACAGAGGAGGTTGACAGGAGAAGATACAGAGAGCTGGTAGGCAAATTGTTATATGTCACGATCACTAGGCCAGATATATTATTTGCAGTGAGCCGTGTGAGCCAGTTCATGGAGCAACCACGTCAGGTGCATATGGATGCAATACACATGATACTTAGATATCTCAAATCTTCTCCAGGTAAAGGTCTGCTATTCAAGAAAGGAAAGGGGATTTCTGTCTCAGCATGCGCAGATGCAGATTATGCAGGATGTCCTAAGGATAGGAAGTCCACCTCAGGGTATGCTGTCTATGTTGGAGATGCTCTAGTTTCATGGAGGAGCAAGAAGCAAACTGTGGTAGCTAGATCCAGTGCTGAATCCGAATATAGGGCTATGGCCCAGGCTACTACAGAGATGATGTGGGTGAAAGCGGTGCTGACAGATTTATGCTTAGATATACCACTTCCTATGAACTTGGAGTGTGATAATCAGGCTGCTTTGTTCATTGCAAACAATCCTGCATTCCATGAACGGACCAAGCATATTGAGGTGGATTGCCACTTCATACGTGATATGATTCAGAAAGGATTCATTATCACATCCCATGTTACTTCAGAGAACCAGACTGCAGATATATTCACCAAGGCATTGTTACGTGGCCCATTTCAGAAGTGTGCTTCCAAGCTGAGCATGATTGACATCTATGCTCCATCTTGAGGGGGAGTGTTAACGCATATTTAGTTATTGTGTCTTTTCGCTATTTTATTTTCTTGTTATCCTCTTTATGTAATTTACCCATAGGCTACTCTCCTATATAAGAGAGCCTAGGGCTATGGAATAAACAACTCATTCGCGTTTCCCAACATAGAGCATTTATATTAACAGTAAAACAATATATGAAAATTTCAAAATTTAGGAATTGCTATAATCTCACATGGTGGAAAGACTTGATAGTTTAGAGAACATGTCACTCAAAGGGTCTTTGAATTGATTTCGACTAACATTCCTGCAAGCATCAATAATAGAGACAGTGATAAAGATAATAAAATATTATGCAGAAGCACAACTTTAAAAAAAGGATTACAGCTAGATGGTTTTTAAAATTGTTAAAAGTGTGTTTAAGGACTATGAGGGAACATAACAGGAACTTGTTTTCGAGTATTAACTGAAAATGACAATTATTTTCCCTGGTAGACGACTTCTGAGAGTTTGCACCTCATTTGGTACCAAAAAAACTGACGATTATGTTTATGACCACCCTTGGATACTTGTAATTACCTAATAAAAATCGTGCATAAGTGTAACAAATAAACTTTAGAGAAAAAGTAACAAAATGGTTACTTGAAATCATTACCATGTATATAACTTAGTGTTATAAGGGCTCAGTACATGTACAGGCAAAGGCCTCCACTTATAAGCGTATGCAACAAACAAGCGTATCTGATATTGGGTTACTATCAAATAACATTAACCAAAATACCCATGGCTAACTTTACAGAATTATGGTTTTACAGTTTTGCTTGGTTATTTCTTTCAAAAATATTTAGGTTGGTCGTGTCTTCTTTGACATTTCGAATTGGTATCATACAACAACAACAAAGCATTTTCCCACATTAAGTAGGGCCGGCTACATGGATTCTTTGCCTTCATTCTTTGCTTACATGGATTTTTGAATTGGTACCATACTGAATACAAATAATGGATTCAATAAATTTAAGGGTTTTTATCAGTTGTACCCCTCTGAGATATTGCAATTTCTATGCCCCTTCATTTTTTGGAATATCAGTTATGCCCCTACCTTCTTGCAAAATTCACAGTTTTGCCCTTCTGTTAAGGTAAAGTAAGGGCATAACTGATATTACAAAAGGGCAGAATTGTGAATTTTGTAAGAAGGTAGGGGCACAACTGATATTCCAAAAAAAAGGAGGGGCGTAACTGAAATTGCAATATCTTAGAGGGTGCAACTGATTAAAACCCTAAATTTAAAATGGTCATAAAACTGATGAGTGATGTCAAGATAATAAATTTCTTAAACACATTTGAATTTATTCCTAACTATTCATGTTTTAGATAATAAATTGTTTTTGCCATAAACCAAAGCATGTATATTACAAAACATTCATCACCATATACATTTACTTTACTTAAGGAGATAGAAGTAGGCTGAAAATAGAATAATCCTTGGGTTCCTTCCCACTGAACACTTCGTGTTTTCCCTTTATATAGTAGAAATTGATTGAAATTAAAATGATCCTGGGTTCCCTTCCCATTTAATACTTCAGGTCTTCCATTGATAGAAGTCAATTGAAATTGGAATAGTAGGTGGGTTGGGATAACCTCCTGTGAATAGTAGTTGTTTGGATGGTTATGAGGGTTGAAGAGGGTTGGAATAAGGAATGTGATGTGATGCCACATTGATTTGTGATGAAATTCCAACCCAGGAATGGAGAGGAGTGGGTTACCCCGGGGTAACCCGGTAACCAAACGGATCCATCCCATTTGACTAATCACGACATATGTATTTGAGGAAAGATCTAACCGTTGAACGTAAAACAGAACTCGGATGAAAACCAATTTCAGTAACAACTAACAGGTTATAACAAGCAAGAGCTAGCTCACAGGTATTCAAGTGAAGAAAGGTCGAAAAATGAATAGGGAAGGCCTCCAGTGAGCTGATTCCCAGACAGATCCCTGCGAGTTATCCAAATTACAACATGGCACTTCAAGTCGTGTGGAAAGAAAAACGCTTGACATCTTAATTCTTACAGCCTTTTCAAGTTTGGAGGAAGATGATATTGCATTTGGCCTCCAATATTATTATTGCTCAAATCACTGCAGGAATTTCAACCAGCAACAACTTAGTTGCAAGGAGAGTAAAGAATATCACAACGAAATATTTCCAATGAAAGCATTTATCCTTACAGGACAGTCAGCGACGTGAAGCTGTCGAGATTATAACTCAGCACCCCATTAAGACCCAGATGATCCAAATGCCTGGACAACACAAAAGGTGAATACAGTGATTTCATGTGGTGAACTGAGACTGCATGCTAAACCATAAACAACTTTCAAAGTACAAAGCACGGGCCACAATTAACAAGACAACAATCCTTACAGCTCTATGATCGAAGATCCAGAACATGTGACTCTGATCCATTTTTGCCCGCAAGGATCGCCCTGTGGATCCAAAGTCCAACCAGTAAGCTGCCCAGGAGAATTCAGGCTGCTGAACAAGGTGTTGAGAGCAGAAACTGCAAAAGAAATATATCAATGAGCCTCCAAGAAACAATATTTATTTCACAGAGCAAAAAAACATAAAAGAACAACGTGCGAAGCAAATCATCAAAACGAAAACAATCAAGTACGTGAACTATCGTTAATGGTACCAGAATCTCCTCTTCGATCGGAATTAAGTATCCTAACCAAGCCCATTTAGCACAGTAGTCCTTATTTGTCAAGTGCAGTTAATCATTGGGAAAAAAAGGCTCATTTTCTCCCGCAAGATCCAATCTTCACATCAAAGTTTCCTCTTTCAGACTCAAAGACCGAGAAAGAACATCACAATGCTAAAAAAGGCGGCTCCTTTTGCACCCAAGAGGGCACCGGAACGAGAACCCACAAAGAAAAACCAAGCAGTACATAGCTAGAGAAACAGCAGCATACTATCTGATTGGTCCGTGGCGCCATCAGCAAGAACCAATAACCCCAGAAGTACGCCGAAGAAGACAGACACAACTCGCCGCATCTCCTTCCCTCAGCGATCCCCCACCAGAAAGCGCATGGGACAGTGAAAAGATCCAAACTTTCTGGAAACCCACTTCGGCTTCTGCCTCGGCACAGCGATCTGAGGCATCCCGCTAACATCTGGGCCTCCTAAGCGCGCCCATTGTTCTATAATATGACCAATGGGCGCGGTCAGAGATGGAGCACGGGAAGCCACAGCGGAGGAGAAGAGAACGAGGGGTGGGGGGCGGTTGGGTGATGGGCTGGCGGTTCGCGGTTTCTTACTGTGACCGCTGTGAACTCTCTTTCTCTCTCTGTCGAACTTTCCCGTGATGTGATAGCTGTAGAAGAGGAAGAGGTGAACCGGAGAGCTGAGCTAACGGCGTGAGGCAAACATGCAAAAAAGGGCGTGCCGTTGTGGAGCCGCAAGTGTTGTCACGGCAGGTCGATCATGGGGCTCTTTGATCAACACTGCATTATTTATTTTACCCTTATTAGTATATACTAGTAGGTACCCATGCGGTGAAAAGATATGACATCATTATGTCGAATCAGTCATGAAATAAGATGTTTTGCTGTATACATTATCAAGCTTTACATATGCACAATCACAGTCCCACATACTTGTGCCATTTTTCATTTCATTTGTTTTATTCTTCTTTGACCCTTGCTCACTTTGAGCCTTCTATTGTTTTACACTCATTTTATTTCTTGGTGTTGATATAACGATGGGTATCTTGTAAGTTTTGTGTTTTTTAAATTTAAAGATATACAATAAATCGTGTAATTATTCATCGACACAACTTTATTTTATTGGCGTTAGATTTCGAAGATAGGAAGTTTGTAGGTTAAATTCATAAAATGCAAAATTGTACTACGGTATTGGATACACTATTTATTACTTATTATGTTAAATACACCATAATGTATATTTTTAATGGTAGAATAATAGTTGATTATGTACTTCACATTAAATGGCATAGTTGAAACTAATTTTTTATATAATGGCAATTATAATTTCACTGTCGTATATATGAAGCATAAAAAAACTTAATAATATAACTATTTTTTGTTTCGATATAGAAGTTTCACTTTAGAGTCATTTCTAATATGAAACTAAAACATCTATTCATTGCAAACATTCCATTGGAAAGAATGATAGAAGACAAAGTGGTGAAAGATCGAGGTTATTCACAAAAATATTCTTACACATTACGTAATGTATTCCCCCCAGTTTGTCCTTCTACATTCATATATAAGGTTCTCATGTTCTATTTTTATTTTTTTACTAATAAGCTCGATGTTTAATGTTTCAATTTCCCTTTTATTCATGCAATTTGAAATTTTTTCATGATTGATTATACATATCAAACCGTTGGAATTTAAAAAGAGATAAGAAGTTCATATCAAGATCGAGATATCAATCAGATGATGCTTTGTTTCGGTTAAGCTGTTAAGATTGCAGACGTTTCCTCGTAATCACAGTATTTAGTGATGGGATTATGATGCCTATCGTTGATGGTGTTTACACACCTATCAAGGACCCACAATATCAACTTCATTTTGCATGCGCTTACTAATATCATTTTCACTTCAATGCAAGAACTACCGTGAAGTTGGCTTACGCATGTGATTCTACAAACTCACAATGAATAACTTCTTGTTAATTTATAAGTAGCAACAAATCATGTGAAGATGGTTATTCATTGATTTTTATTCAAGTCCTTACTAACTTAGCAATGATTAGTCACATTTTTAAATGAAGTGATCAATGGATAATTATTGATAGCCGAGGAAATTAGCGATTGTTTTCTTTAAGGTAGATAATATTACTACTCTTATTCTGACTATTTATCATCGTAATCATTCTTTTGTGCTCCTACAACTCTTTATTAAAGACATATCTTACTTTGATTAACCATCTACATCAAGCAAAAGTTATTTCAAATTTTATGATCGAACATAAGAAAGTTTGAATTTGACTTATGTTAATGACGATATATATATAGGTAAAATGGGGCTGCCCTCATGGGGGAGTTAACTTGGCTCCCCCCGTCCTATTTCGTCCGTTTTTATTTATTTTTTTTTTTAATTTCTTCCATGGATTTTCATCAATATATCCCTATATTATGTCATTAAAATTTTATTCGAAATAGAGACTCCTACGGATCCAGACTCTTCAAACTCTCTGTCATGATTTATTAATAATTGTACCAGTGTTATATTATTTTAGATATCCTGGGATCTCTGTTTAGGAAGTACTTGATATCCTCATGCCGATTATCATCCTCAAAAGTAAATGTTTTAGTTTCTATAATATTTTAAAAAAATCAACACCAATCGTGCGCTACATAAAGTCATTACAGAACGAAAATCCGGCCAAGGGAGTTGTGGTTAGCTTAAAAATCTTCTATCTGTGAACCATTCCTGCCGTTGTTTATATTACATATCCTAATCATTTTAATGTTTATACCTCAGATCTCCAAAGCAGCTAGAATAGTTATAGACTTCGTTTAATAGCCATTGGAAGTTGTAACCAAATTAAATTCCAAATACAAAAGCCTGAGTTTCAGCCATTGGACTCATCATGCAAGTCACCAGACTGATCACCTCCTTGTACAATTCGATCTAAAGTCAGAATATGGTTGCCTATACATCGGGATTTAAGAGAAAGATATAAGATTGACCGTACTTAGGTAGAACCACATGCTTTCGACTGCACATACATCTCCATATCTTTGTAATTTTACAAAAAAACAGAATGTCAGCACATGAAAGATAGGATACATGAACAAATCAGAAACTATGAAAATCACGAAACAAAGATATTCACAATCTAATTAAGGAGAAATGAATGGAAAAATGTATTGGTCATCGAGAAAATCCAGATCATAAACAGACACCCAAAAGTAATAGTTAAGATTAAAGAGAGGGATAGTCTGGGTCGGTCACCAGAGAATATGAAGATCCTATAACAAAAGAAAAGAAATCAAGCAAACAAAGGGGAAAGGCTAAATTAGGACGCCCAGGAAAACGAAGGTTCGATTGGAACAGGTGATGTGGACGATGTTGAAGTCAGCGAGGGAGATGTAGGCGCGCTTCCAGACTCAGTAGTGGTCTGAGGGAGAGGCACGTGCAATGAAGAAAGGGGTGGATGACGGAGATCTCGAAGCAGGAGTGTTCAAGGTAGACATTGGGGACAAGGCGGAGGGCAGAGAGGAGGGTGGGAAGGCGGAGGCGCCACCTGTGGAAGGCAGAGAGGTGACGACGATGAAGGAAGGAGAGGGAGCAGGAATGGGCGCCAGACAGAGGCATCCTTGGAGGAGGTGTCGGCCCGGACGGAGAGAAGGTGTACACGTTTGGCGAAGCGGCAACACTGTAGGGTCTGTGCGCGTATGCGACGAGGGGAGAATGAGAGAGGTGCCACAGAGGGGGTTAGCTTTGAGGAATGATGGGTGGTTGCGCGTGTCGAAGTGGGTGCATGCGCGGAGGACATCTGAGTAGGCGCGGCGGTGTGGAAGCGTAGGGGAGATGGCCGATGCGCCAGCCCTAGACGGGATTGGCTGAATGGGGAAAATGAAAAGATGGGTAGAGGCTAAGGGCAAAAATGGGAATTAACGTGTGAAAAATTAATGTCAGCTGAAGCAGCTGACGGCTTTTAATGTATGTTATAGATTATTACTTTATGCAATAATGGAAGTTGCATTAGTTAAATGCTCAGCACTCAGCAGCACTCCCTCCCCCAATGCTCCCCCATCTTTACAAGACGATATTGTTATATGACCCACCCCAATGCTCCCCCATCTTTACATGACGATGTTGTTATGTCTCACCCGTATATAGGTATAGGTAAAATGGAGGTTCTTTGGGGAGTTAACTTGACTCCCGCACCTCATTTTTCTTATATTTTTATTTTTTTAAAATACTTTCATAGATTTTCATTATTATATCTATATATTTTGTCAATCAAATGTCGTGTGAAACATAGACTCCTACTGCCTCCATCCAGACAGAGTCGATTTTAACAATTATGTGACCGTTGAAAAATGATTGTCTAGATGAAGGTCGTAGAGTCTCTATTTTTCACGAAACTCGAATGACATAATATAGAGATAGAGTGATGAACTTACACGAATTCATTTTCAAAAAAATAAAAAAAAATGAGAAGAGTGGGGCGGGGAGCCAACTTAGCTCCCCCTGGAAGCAGCCTCGTTTTTCCAAATATATATATAGGGGGCCTTTCAAATAGGATGCAGTCCTTCCTGAGTTCAGGAAGGCCGGCCCTTTTTGTAGAAAACACGAAACACTTTAGTAGAATACGTACAGAGTTTGTATTATAGGTGCACGTTATAAATACAAAGCCACATACAAAACTACGTATTATAATACGAACATTAAAAATGCACGTTATAATACAAAATTGTATATGTATTCTACTAAAGTCATCTTCTTTTATACAAAAAAGGGGCTAGCCTTCCTGAACTTAAGAAAGACTGAGTCCTATTTTAAAGAAATCATATATATATAGGTTAATGGGGCTGCCCCCACGCTATTTACGGTGTTTTTTTTATTTTTTTTTTCAAAAAATATCGTCATGTATATTCATCTATATATCCCTCCTATATGTCATTTCGAATTTCGTCAGAAACAGAGACTCCAACGGCCTCCATCTAGACGGTCATTTTTTTTACGGTAACATGATTTTTTAAATCGACACCATCTCGATGGAGGTCGTAGGAGTCTCTGTTTCTGGCGAAATTCGAATGGTATATAGGAGGGATATAGGGATGAATATACATGGTTTATTTTTCAAAAAAAATAAAAAAACACGTCGAAATAGGGGGCATGGCAGCCATGTTGGCTAACCCCAGGGGAGCAGCCCCATTAAATCCATATATATATATATATATATGGGGAAAATGGGGCTGCCCCCACCCCATTTTTCGTAATATTTTTTTTTTGGAAAAACATCACCATGTATATTCATCCCTATATCCCTCATAAATGCCATTCGAATTTCGTCATAAACAGATATTCCTGCGGCCTCCATCCAGACGTCATTTTTTCAACGGTCGTAGTATTTTTTAAATCGATCCTGTCTGGATGGAGGCCCGTAGGAGTCTCTGTTTCTGACGAAATTCGAATAGCATATAAGAGGGATATAGGGATTAATATACATAGCGATATTTTCTCAAAAAAATAAAAAAAATTAACAAAAAATGGGACGGGAGGGCAGCCCCATTGACCATATAATATATATATATATATATATATATATATATATATATATATATATATATATATATATATATATATATATATATATATATGAGGCCGGGGAGGCTGTTCTGTGTAACAGCCAAGTTGGTTGTTACACGGAGCAGTTTCCCCCATTTTTTTATTTTTTCAAATTTTTTTCATGTATATTCATCTATATATCCCTCCTAAATGTCATTCAAATTTCGTGAGAACCGGAGACTTCTAAGCCCTCCATATAGAACAGGTCGATTGCAGCAAAATTCAGACCGTTAAAAATTTACCCGGTCTTGATGGAAGGCTTAGGAGTCTCCGTTTCTCACGAAATTCGAATGACATGTAGAAGGGATATATAGATGAATATACATGAAAAAAAATTGAAAAAAGATAAAAAAATGGGGGAAACTGCTCCGTGTAACAACCAACTTGGCTGTTACACAGAACAACTTCCCTTCTCTCTCTCTCTCTCTCTCTATATATATATATATATAGGGGTGAGGAGAGGCTGCACCGGAGGGTGTACCTAACTAGCTGCATTCGGCCATTTTTTCTTTGATTTTTTGTGTTTTTGAAATTAAACCTAGGGGGATTTAAATCGCTATATATCACCATGATATCATACCAATTTCAACTAAATTCGACATTTCTATCATCTCCATCAAGGCCATGACATTTTAATGGTTTCAGAATTATTGAAATTGACCATATCTAGATGGGCATGCTAGGAGTGTTTGTTTTGCATGAAATTTGAAACACATATTCCACCTAATAAACTAAGTAAATCCCATAAGTTTTTTTCAAAAAAATAAAAAATCAATGAAAAAAATGGTCGGGTGCAGCCAGTTGGCTGCACCCGCCGGTGCATACTCCCTTTTCACACACACACACACACAGACATATATATATATATATGGGTAAAATGGGGTTGCCCCTATGAGGGGGGAGCTAACTTGGCTCCCCCCGCGCCATTTCACCCCCTTTTTTTCGAAATTTCTTCCGTGGATTTTCATCAATATATCCTTATGTCATTAAAATTTCACGCAAAACGGAGACTGCTACGGCCTCCATCAAGAAGGGTCGTTTTTAACAATTCTGTTACCGTTAGAAAATATATATCTGGATGGAGGTCGTAGGAGTTTCTGTTTCACACGAAATTTTAATATCGTAATATAAGGATATATTGATGAATATTCACGGAAGAAATTTTCAAAAAAAAAATAAAAAAACCGGCCAAAATAGCATAGAGGGAGCAAAGTTAGCTCCCCCCAAGGGGCAGCCCTATTAACCCTATATATATAGACAGAGAGAGAGAGAGAAATGGGGGGAGGGAGAGGGGGGTTGATCCTGTGAGAGCCAAAAACTGTGAGAGCATGACATGAATGATTCTGGACCACTGGATTCTGTCATCTCTATCCTCATTGATTGCAGGAAGAGGAAGAAGAGCAGAATCTAGTGGTCCAGATTCACTGTTCTCATGCTCTCACAGATTTTGACTCTCACATGATCAGCCTAATATATATATAGAGAGAGTGTTTAATGGTGCTGCCCTCATGCCATTTTCAACGGTTTTTTTTTATTTTTTTGAAAAAATATCACCATGTATATTCATTTATATATCCCTCCTACATGTCGTTTCCAATTTCGTCAGAAATAGAGACTCATATGCCCTCCATCTAGAACAGGTCGATTACAACAATTCTAAGACCATTAAAATTACATGTTCTAGATGGAGGACATAGGAGTCTCTGTTTCTGATGAAATTGGAATGGCATATAAGATGGATATATAGATGAATATATATGATTTTATTTTTTCAAAAATAAAAAATAAAAAAACGTCGAAAATAGGGGAGGGGCAGTCATGTTGGCTGCCCCAAGGGGTAACCCCATTAAATCCATATATATATATATGAGATCTTTCAAATGGAACTTGATCCTTCCATCCTTAAGGAAGGTCAACGATCCCATGCATCCGTAATTGATCTGACGGTTATTATAAAAGGTATGTTAGTAATATATTTAATTAACCACAAACCTATTTTGGTCATTTTACATTATCTAATATAATATGTAACCACCTAAAATATCTCATCATTAATCTCTCTCTTAATCTTTCCTTTCAATTTTGAAATCTTGCACACAAAAGGGGCGGCGGAGGCATCTTCTCCAGCGATAATGGGCGATCGGGACGCGAGACGATGCTCAACGTGATGTTATTCCTCCTCCAGGCGGTTAAGTGGACCGGATCTAATGTCGAGTGTAAGGAGGCGAGCAACGAGAGGAATCGAGCGAGATCGTACGTCGGATCGTACGATGCACGCGGCGGTGTTGGAATGGAGCACGGGGGAAACGAGAGGAGGAATGGACGCAGCGCGGCGAGGAGCGTCATTGTGCATAGCATGGTCCTCGTCTCGTTCAACTCGCGGGTCTCTTAGCGGAGGAGGGCTTCTTCATGCTCGGAGGCTTCCCAACGTTATGTGTGGCCTCATCGGCAAGGCGGTTCCCATCAACATGAAGATACAATATTGATGTGTATTATACACTATTAGATGTGCACTATACAATTTAGATGTATATTATAGATATTTGATGTGTATTACACATTTTCGATGTGTGTTATACATTTTGAATGTGTATTATATATTTTTCGATTCTATTTTACTCATTGATTGAGTGTGAATGACTATTGCATTTTTACAAAGAACCATACAAATTTTATTCTACAAAGAACCATACAATAAAAATAAAAGTAGTTAAATTTAGTATTTTGAAATATTAATTAGTGTGCATAATTAATGCAAAAGTTGATGACCAAAATGCTCTTTTGGCAAATAAATTTATGATGCCATTAGATTTGAATCTAATTGTTACAATCGTTGACCTTTCTTAAGGATGGAAGGATCAAGTCCTATTGGAAAGCCCCCCTATATATATGGGAAAAAAGGAGTATGCTCCCTAGGTGTTGCTAACTTACATGCTCCCAACCCTTTTATTTTTTATTTTTTTGAAACGAAACATATTGGAATTTAGATCACGATATGTCACCATGGTGTCATTAAAAATTCGACTTAATTCGAGACTTATATCTCCTCCATGAAGACTGTCAAGTTTTAACGGTCTGAGAATTTCTGAAATCGACCCCCTTCAGATGGAGGGCATAGGAGTCGTTGTTTCTGATGAAGTTAGAATGACATGTTAGGGGCATATAGTGATGAATATAAATATTTTAATTTCAAAGAAATAAAAAAATATGAGGAAAACTGTAAAGCCTTAAACTTGACATATCTTGGATCCTATATAATAAGATCTGACTCAGCAAGAGAAAACTAACGGAATTTGTTTCATGTGAATCAGACTTCATTTCGATTTGTTATGATTTTCGGAAGAAAGAGAAGTAACGAGGGTTAAGAAGTCATTAACCCATAATGACTATCATTAAGACTAATTAAATGTGATTAAAGAAACTGATGATGGATTGAAAACTGTTAATGATCATTAGCAAATACTAATCAATAGTTAGTAGAAGATAAGCGTAAGCCGCGAAAGTTAAATCGCGATTAGTGAAAGTTAATCACGATTAGTGTTAATTAAGCATCATTAGCGAATCTAGACTCCTCTAGAATGTTCTAACTTAAGCCCCAAGTTTGGGATAAGTTTTGGTCAAAACCATGGGACAAAACCATGGGTCGCTAAATCATGCTTAAGGTATAAACCATGGTTTTCTAACCATGGTTAGTGATTTTCTGGAGCCTATAAATACTCCCTCCCTACCCATTCATTCTCTACAATTTCCGCTACCACCACCACCCAAGGGTTAGGGTTGAGAGGACGGGAGGAGGAGTGGGAGGCGGGGAAGAGCGCTAGCGAAGCGCTACCAGGAGAACGAGGAGAAAGGTATGATCCTCTCTTAGTTTGTTTCGTAAGCTAGGATTTCAATTTATCCTCTTTTCTTTCAAGCTTTGTTCTTGATTCATCTTTCTTTTCAATTCGTTTTCTGTTGTGGTTCGAGGAAAAATCTGTGTAACACCCTACTTAGGTGCGGGCGGCTATTTCCGTCAGTGAACCCTGTGATTCGTCACACATTCACTCATCTAAGACGCGTGATGTCTACCGATTCTCTATTTCTTGTGTTTCTATTCTTTCAATTATACTTTTCCAGTTATTTTGATGGAGAAATATGTGTAATACCCTACTTAGGTGCGAACGGATATGCACGTCAGTGAACCCTATGATTCGTCACACATTCACTCACCTAAGATGCATGGTGTCTACCGATTCTTCATATCTTGTTGTTTGAGTATATTCTTTCAATTGTTGTTTTCCTCACGATTGATTTTATAGAGGAAACTCTTTTCGTTTTTATTTTGAAATATGTTCCTATATAGGGGGAAACTCTGCCGAAATTTTCTGAGAAATATGTCTTGATATAAGGGGAAACTCTGCCGAAATTTTCCTAGATATATCACCCCGTATAAGGGGAAGCTCTGCTGAAATTTCAAGATAAAATATGTTCTTGGCGTTCTTCGTGTTATTCATGTTCTTCACGTTTTTCGTATTCTTCGTTCGTTCTTCGTGTTCTTGACACGTTCTTAACGTTTTGATACTAAAATGAAATTCGATCTTTTCAGGAGCCTTGAATCATCTTTTCTGAAAACGAAACACGATAAAGCACTGCATACGCGAGAGAGATCTCGATTAGATAACGAAAATCCTTCCTTTTGATGTTGGGTTTTCAAACGAGATTATTGAAATTCTTGATTTTATGTTGTGTGCTATGAAGAACCCTAATTTTGACTATTTTTGAAAAAGTCTGAACAGTTGCCTTGTAATTCCCACTAAAATAAGATTTAAGCATCGAATCGATGCAGTGGCTTTGAAAGTTAGGGTTGATAGTTAAAATAGGCATAAATACGAGTATATATGCATATGAATAATATATACGCGAGTCTATACTAAGTGTTGCTGATTATGCAAATCGAAGACTTAACGAAAGAATTATATCATGGGAATTGATATATTTTGAGTTGGATCCTGAAAAGGATTGTATGTCACGCTAAGGATGACTGGGAGTAAAACTACAGGTCGGGCATGCAAACTGTAGGGTTATCGGAAGGAACCCGTTATTAGCGTTTCCCTACCTAAGTGGTACACAGTTCTTATGTTATGATAAGTGCGCACGAAATGAATGTTTTGCAACGCGTGGTAACGAGAGCCAATATCTTCGGATTGAACGACGGAAGATGTGGTCGTGTCATGTGGAGGCACGGGTGTTTCAATATCGACTGTGTCACGATAATATGTATTTAAAGTCGCTAGGTTATATGATTAAATGTTAGCCTGAGGTTTTAAGCAACCGAGTCCTCGAGGACGGTGTGTTCATTTGTTTTCCAGGCTAAGGGTTTGAGACCCTGTTTAATAAAAGAAAAGGAAATTGTCAGGGTAGTATTGGAGTATTGGTTGAGGTGACGTGCGGCAGTATAAGCTTACCAAGATCAACACAATCTCCAATCCCAAAGGGTCCACAGCTTCGGAGTCCAAGAATGAAGGGGTTCCCCTAAACTAATCCCTGAAATGGAATAGAAAAGGAATAGGACTTAAATTAATGAGAAGGAATGAAACTTTTGTGATAACAAGTTTGAAAAATTAAATAATTTGTTTGCTTTTCTCTTCTTCGTTACTTAGCATTCGCTAATTTTTATCCTATGATTTATGGAAAAGCCAACAAGTGTCGATGAGCCATCGCAAGGACTTTAAAATCCATGCAGCTTATATATTAGACATCCAGTCCGCTACAATAGCTTTACTTTTGTAAGGTAGTTAGTAATCTTTTGTGTATTTTCCTTTAAAGTTGATGTACATGTAAATGGTTATAGTGGGATAATGTATCATCTGAACTTTATTTTGTGAAATGGAAAAATGTTGAAATACTTTCTTCCGAATATACTTTATTTGCAGTCTGTTTATGAATGTTAGTTGTGATTGTTAAATAAATTATTTTTGAGTAATCAGATCCGATTATGAGAGGATCCGACGACAGGGAATTGGGATCGCGATATATTGGTATCAGAGCTTGGTTACTCCAGTAATTTATTTATTAATTAACAACTATGAGCGGTATTCAGAAAACTAAGGTTGTATTAAGATCCTTTGATCTTAATAATTGACTGCAATAACATTCAGAAGTCATTGTCCCTTACGTACATAATGTTAAGACAAATAAGACTTAACCTTTGGCCTTGACTTATCTCAGGATCATGGCCGACCAAGATGTGTCTAGATAATTAGCAGTTATAATGACAATGCTCCCAAGACATGGGACAAAGGAAACAAGCATTGGAGGAGAGGCTTAATGCACAAGCTGAGAGACCCGAGGCATCTAAGCTTGCTGATGCTAGGATTAAAGGTTCTGTCCATCTTTCTGAGGAAGAATCTAGCTACCATCCTTCAACTGAGTCTGCTCCTACCCCAGCTGAAGGAGCAATAGAGAAGGCCCTTCTTAGACACCAAACATTACTAGACAATTACCGAAAGGGAAAAATTCCTCGATTTAAAGGCATAGAGACACATGTTGAGGCAGAACTATGGCTTGATAACGTCAGCAGGATGTTGAGGATAATACACACACCAGCAGATACTTGAGTGCACTTTGTTGATTACTCCTTAGCAGACTACGCAATACAATGGTGGAGAGTCATTTTCAAGAAATTAGTAGATCTTGTTCCATGGGATATTTTTGAAGAAAGATTCCGAGCTCACTTCTGTCCCTCCCATTGGGAAGAATTGAAGAGGAGGGAGTTACCTTCTTTGACCCAAGGATCCAAGAATGTACGAGATTATCATATTCACTTTATGAAGCTGCTATATTACTCCCTGGCTTTAGAAGCTTCACCACAAGAGTGTCTTACCAAATTTGTTAGCGGTCTTCATGGAGATTTGAGAGAGAAGCTTACATGTTTTAGAGTCACCATTGTAGATGAAGCCATGGACATCGCATCTCGTATTGAGATGGAGAGGGATGCAAACCACCAAAGAAGAAACTTCCACTTGACTGGTGGACCATCCAAACGTAAGGTGAACTATAACCGAAGAGACAATCGTTATCATCCAGTCGGATCTAATATAAGCTCGCCACAGACTTTAGGCCAAGATTTATCTGAAAGAAGGGGTTTCTCTAGACCTCCACTATATCCTCGCGAGTCAGCAACAGGAGCTACCACCTCTATGGCTGGGTCTTCAGCTCAAACAAGACCACGCATGTGTTTTTACTATCATCAGAAAGGTCACATCAAGAAAGATTGTCTGAAGTTGAGAGGGTCAGGGTTTAAACTAACCCCAAGTAACAGTATAACATCCACCTCGAGCAATTGAACAACACGCAGAGGAAGACATGGTAGAGGTCGTGGCTCACAAGAAGCGTCTCCTACACAGCAACCACCACAAAGTGTTGCGGGTTCTAGCTTTCCTATTCCTAATGGCCAGCTCAATGCAATTACTGAGTAATAAGTCTACAACTCAGGCACGGTCGTACGAGGTACTGTTACTATTCAAGGCTTTTCAGTACATGCCTTATTTGATTTTGGTGCTTCATATTCATTTATTGCTCGACGGTTAGTATCCACTTTGGGTAAGATACCAGTAGAAGTACAACAGTCCTATCTGATTAAGGGACCAATATGACAAGTATTCATAATCCAAGAAATCCTGGATAATTGTATAGTACTGATAGCGGGACATCAGTTACATGTTTCACTACTACTAATAAAAATGGAAGACTTTGATCTTATCCTAAGGATGAATTGGCTAGAAAGGCATCATGCATGTCTTGACTGTTTTCAGATGATAGTAACTTCACCTTTCCTAACTCGATAGAGTTCCAGTTCATTGGAAAGACATCCAATGATAATATCGAATATATCTCTACATTGAAGGCATAATAGTTGTTAGAGCAAGGGTGCCAAGGCTATTTAGCCCATGTAACCACTACATCAGGGTCAGACAGAATGATGGAAGAGGAACTACCTGGATTACCACCTGAGCGAGAGATAGAATTTGAAATATCTCTCATACCTGATACTCAGCCTATCTCTATCCCTCCGTATAGGATGGCACCAGCTGAGTTACGAGAGTTAAAGGTAAAGTTGCAAGAACTGTTAGATAAAGGATTCATTCGTCCTAGTACTTCACCATGGGGTGCACCTATCTTATTTGTCAGGAAAAAGGATGGGTCAATGCGGTTGTGCATTGACTATAAACAACTAAACAAGATGACCGTAAAGAACAAGTATCCTCTGCCAAGAATAGATGATCTCTTTGATCAATTATAGGGTTCAACCGTGTATTCCAAGATTTGATTTAAGATCTGGATACCATTAGTCAAAAATTAAAGATACAGATATTCCAAAGACAATTTTTCGAACTAGATTACGAGCATTATGAATTCTTAGTTATGCCTTTTGGATTGACAAATGCCCTAGCAGCCTTCATGGATCTCATGAATAGGAGTATTCAAGGAGTTCTTAGATCACTTTGTAGTAGTCTTTATTGATGATGTGCTTATTTACTCCAAGGATAAATACCTGCATGAACATCATCTCAGGCAGGTACTTGAAACTCTAAGGAAGAACAAACTATATTCTAAATATAACAAATGTGACTTCTGGCTATCTGAAGTATCTTTCTTAGGCCATGTTATTTCTGGGAAAGGTATATCAATTGATCTTACCAAAGGTTAGTGCGGTGATGAGTTGGGAACGCCCGAAGATGGTCATAGAAATACGATCTTTTCTTGGATTAGCTGGATATTATAGAAGATTTTGTGAAGAACTTTTCACGAATAGCATTGCCAATGACTAGGTTGACCTAGAAGGAAGTTCCATTCATAAGGTCAGATGCATGCAAAATTAGTTTCCAAACACTGAAAGAATGCCTAACATCTGCACCCACCCTTACTCTACCCTCCGGGAGTGAAAGGTTTACAGTGTACACTGACGCATCTAAAGAAGGACTTGGGGCGGTTCTTATGCAATATGGTAAGGTAGTTGCGTATACATCACGACAACTCAGGAGACATGAGAAGAACTATCCAACACATGACCTTGAATTAGTTGTCGTAGTTTTCGCTTTAAAGATATGGAGACACTACCTGTATGGTATTACTTTTGAAATCTTCACCGATCATAAGAGCTTGAAATATCTGTTTGATCAAAAGGAGCTCAATATGAGACAGAGGTGGTGGCTAGAGTTGTTGAAAGACTATGATTGCACTATCTCCTACCACTATGGTAAGAGGAATGTCGTAACAAATGCTCTTAGCAGAATAACTTTTTCACCTGGGTTGTTGAGTGCTATCCACTTCTGGGGTTTACTATCAACGTTAAGTGAATGGAAACCATTTGATAGTAGTGCCGATAATATAACTATTCCTCACCGATACAAACCAGAGATCTGGGATAAAATAAAGAAAGGACAGGAGGATGATTCAGTTCTTAAAGACTTGAGACAACAACTTGAGAAGAATGAGATAGAGGGATTTCATATACAAGATGGGTTACTATATAACCATCACAGAGCTTGTGTACCAATATACCTAAACTGAGGAAAGACATCTTACGTGAAGCTCATTGTTGTAGATTATCTATTCATCCAGGAATTACGAAGATGTATAAGGATCTTCATTCATACTTTTGGTGGCCAGGAATGAAGAAAGATGTTGCTGAATTTGTGAATTCGTATTTTACTTGCCAGCAGGTAAAGGCTTCACACCAAAAGCCACCAGCATTATTGCAATCCCTCCCTATACCTGAACGGAAATGGGAAAGCATTTCCATAGACTTCGTTACTGGCTTATCTCAGACAACTAGTAGTAAAGATAATATCTGGGTTATAATAGATCGTCTGACAAAGGTAGCACACTTTATTCCGATAAACTTATCTTTCACTCCAGACTAGATTGCTGAATTATATATTACACATGTGATTCACCTCCATGGTATCCCGAAGGATGTAATTTCTGATCGAGATTCACGATTCACCTCACATTATTGGGAGAACTTCATGAAAGCCTTAGGTACACAACTATGCTTGAGTACAGCATATCATCTACAAACAGATGGTTAGTCAGAACGTACGATTCAGATACTAGAGGATATGCTACGAGCATGTGCCTTAGAATGGAAGGGATCATGGATTAAACATTTGCCTCTTGCAGAATTCACCTACAATAATAGTTACCATACAAGTATTGGCATGGCACCATTTGAATCACTATATGGAAGAAGGTGTACTACTCCTTTGGGTTGGCAAGAGGTCGGAATAAAGAACTTTATGATTCAGATAGACTGCAAGAGACATGGGAAGCTGTAGAGCTTGCTCGAAAAAGACTATTAACTGCTCAAAGTCGCCAGAAAAGTTATAGTGATACCAGGCGAAGAGACATTGAATTTTAGGTAGCTGACTTTGTATTTATCAAAGTATCACCTATGAAGGGCGTTCAGAGGTTTGGCTTGCGTGGGAAGTTAGCACTGAGGTTCGTGGGTCCATTTGAAATTATTCAACGGATTGGAATAGTTTCCTATAGACTTGCGCTTCCTCCACATCTTTCGGCAATACGTGATTTATTGAATGTATCAACTCTGAGAAAGTACGTTAGGAATCCGGAGCATAAGATAAGTTATGATGATTTACATGTTGAGCCAGACTTGACATTCCAAGAGATACCTGTGCAAATACTTGAAAGGGATATCAAGAAGTTGAGAAACAAAGAGGTGCCTCTAGTTAAAGTATTGTGGCGGAACCAAGAGTTTGAAAAAGCACATGGGAACCTGAGGCAGAAATGAGAGAGAAATACCCATACTTGTTTGAATGATAACACTATGTATTCTGTATATGTTCATTATAAATGAAAGGATGTTCATTCTTTTTAAGGTTGTTATGTTTTAATCCTCTTTAAGGTTGTTATACCTGCATTTCTAGTCTCGAGGACGAGACTTTCTTTAAGGTTGTTATAATTTTAAAGTCTTGAACTTGGCATATCTCGGATCTTATATAATAAGATCTAACTCAACAAGAGAAAACCAACGGAATTTGTTTCGTGTGAATCGGACTTCGTTTCGATTTGTTATGATTTTTGGAAGAAAGAGAAGTAAGGAGGGTTAAGAAGTCATTAACCCATAATGTCTGTCATTAAGACTAATTAAATGTGATTAAAGAAACTAATTATGGATTGAAAACTACTAATGATCATTAGCAAACACTAATCAATAGTTAGTAAAAGATAAGCGAAAGCCGCAAAAGTTAAATCGCGATTAGTGAAAGTTAATCACGATTAGTGTTAATTAAGCATCATTAGCGAATCTAGAATCCTCTAGAATGTTCTAACTTAAGCCCCAAGTTTGGAATAATTTTTGGCCAAAACCATATGACAAAACCATGTGCCGCTAAATCATGGTTAAGGTATAAACCATGGTTTTCTAACCATGGTTAGTGGTTTTCTGGAGCCTATAAATACTCCCTCCCTACCCATTCATTCTCCACAATTTCCACTACCACCACCACCACCCAAGGGCTAGGGTTGATACGACGGGAGGAGTGGGAGGCGGGGAAAGAGCGCTAGCGAAGCGCTGCCGGGAGAACGAGGAGGAGAAAGGTGTGATCCTCTCTTAGTTTGTTTCGTAAGCTAGGATTTCAATTCATCCTCTTTTCTTCCAAGCTTTGTTCTTGATTCATCTTTATTTCCGATTCGTTTTCTGTTGTGGTTCGAGGAGAAATCTGTGTAACACCCTACTTAGGTGCGGGCGGCTATGCACGTCAGTGAATCATGTGATTCGTCACGCATTCACTCATCTAAAACGCGTCGTGTCTATCGATTCTCCATCACTTATGTTTCTATTCTTTCAATTATACTTTTACAGTTATTTTGATGGAGAAATCTATGTAATACCCTACTTAAGTGCGGGCGTTTATGTACGTCAGTGAACCATGTGATTCCTCACACATTCACTCACCTAAGATGCGTGGTGTCTACCGATTCTTCATCTCTTGTTGTTTGAGTATATTCTTTCAGTTTTTATTTTCCTCACAATTGATTTTATAGAGGAGTTTCTTTTCATTTTTATTTTAAAATATTTTCTGATATAAGAGGAAATTCTGCCGAAATTTTCCGAGAAATATGTCCCGATATAAGGGAAAACTCTGTCGAAATTTCCTAGAAATATCACCCCGTATAAGGGGAAGCTCTGTTGAAATTTCAAGAGAAAATATGTTTTTGGCGTTCTTTGTGTTCTTCGCGTTCTTCATGTTCTTCGTTCGTTCTTCACGTTCTTGACACGTTCTTAGCGTTTTTGATACGAAAATGAAATTTGATCTTTTCAGGAGCCTTAAATCATCTTTTCTGAAAACGAAACACGATAAAGCACTGCATACGCGAAAGAGAGCTCAATTAGGTAACGAAATCCTTCCTTTTGATGTTGGGTTTTCAAACGAGATTATTGAAATTCTTGATTTTATGTTCTATGCTATGAAGAACTCTAATTTTGGCTTTTGAAAAAGTCTAAACAGTTACATTGTAATTCCCACTAAAATAAGATTTAAGCATCGAATCGATGCGGTGGCTTTGAAAGTTAGGGTTTGGGAGTTAAAATAGGCATACATACGAGTATATATACATATGAATAATATACACGTGAGTCTATACTAAGTGTTGCTGATTATGTAGATCGAAGACTTAACGAAAAAATTACATCATGGGAATTGATGTGGTTTGA
Source organism: Ottelia alismoides (assembly GCA_037367405.1). Lineage (NCBI taxonomy): Eukaryota > Viridiplantae > Streptophyta > Magnoliopsida > Alismatales > Hydrocharitaceae > Ottelia > Ottelia alismoides. The sequence continues at coordinate 197,883 of JAZKJV010004087.1, forward strand.
GTTGGATCCTGAAAAGGATCATATGTCACGTTAAGGATGACTGGGAGTAGAACTACAGGTCGGGCATGCAACTTGTAGGGTTGTCGGAAGAAACCCGTATTGGCGTTTCCCTACCTAGGTGGTACACGGTTGCCCTATTATGATAAGTGCGCATGAAATGAATGTTTTGCAATGCGTGGTACCGGGAGCCAATATCTTCGGGTTGAACGTCGGAAGATGTGGTCGTGCCATGTGGAGGCACGGACGGTTCAATAGCGGTTGTGTCACGATAATATGTATTTAAAGCCGTTAGGTTATATGATTCAGTGTTAGCCTTAGGTTTTAAGCAACCGAGTCCTCGAAGACGATATTCTCATTTGTTTTTCAGGCTAAGGGTTTAAGACCCTATTTAATAAAAGAAAAGGAAATTGTCAGGGTAGTATTGGAGTATTGGTTGAGGCGACCTGCGACAGTATAAGCTTGTCAAGATCAACACAATCTCCAATACCGAAGGGTCCACAGCTTCGGAGTCCAAGAATGGTGGGGTTCCCTTGGACTAATCCCTGACGTGGAATAGAAAAGGAATAGGACTTAAATTAATGAGAAGGAATGAAACTTTTGTGATAACAAGTTTTGCAAAATTACACAATTTGTTTGCTTTTCTCTTCTTCGTTACTTAGCATTCGCTAATTTTTATCCTATAATTTATGGAAAACCCAACAGGTGTCGGTGAGTCATCGCAAGGACTTTAAAAATCCATCAAGCTTACATACTAGACATCCAGCCCACTACAATAGCTTTACTTTTGTAAGGTAGTTAGTAATCTTTTGTGTATTTTCCTTTCAAGATGATATACATGTAAATGATTATAGTGGGATAATGTATCATCTGAACTTTATTTTGTGAAATGGAAAAGTGTTGAAATACTTTCTTCCGAATATACTTTATTTGCAGTATGTTTCTGAATGTTAGTTGTGTTGCTGAATGAATTATTGCTGAGTAACCAGATCCGGTTATGGGAGGATCCGACGGCTCGGAATTGGGGTCGCGACAAAAATAGGGGTAGGAGTAGCCAATAGGCTACACCCAATGCGCAGCCTCATTTAACCACATATATATAGGGAAATTATCCAATGAGCCCTATGCCCATTTGAGATGAGATGATCCCACTCATTTTTTACCATTATTTCCTATCATTTTAAGCTTAATAGTTATTTATTTACAAGTGTTATATCATATTCTTACTACTAGTAACTATTTTCAGAAAAAAACCTTAAATTCATACAAAATGATTGTATTATTATTCGTATTACTAGTGTCGTTTTTATTCCTACTAATGACCATTTCTTGTGAATCTAAGGTTTTCTTTATATGAAAATAGTTACTAATAGTAAGAATATGATATAACAACTGTAAATAAATAAGCATTGAACTGAAAATGATAGAAAATATTGGTAGAATATGAGTGGGCTCATCTCATCTCAAATGGACACAAGGTCCATTGGATAAGTCCCCTATATATATATATATGGGAAAAAAAGGAGTATACTCCTCGGGTGTAGCTAACTTACATGTCCTACCTCTTTTCTCCTGTATTTTTTACTTTTCTGAAATGAAACCTATTGGAATTTAGATCACAATATGTCACCATAGTGTCATTAAAAATTCGACTTAATTCGAGACTTCTATCCCTTCCATCAAGACTGTCAAATTTCAACAATCTCATAATTGCTGAAATTTATCCCCTTCAGATGGAGGGCATAGGAGTCTCTGTTTCTGATGAAATTGGAATGACATGCTAGGAGGGATATAATGATGAATATACATATTTTATTTTTCAAAAAAAATAAAAAAATTAGGGGGAAAATGGGTGTGGGAGTAGCCAATTGGCTACACCCTGGGTGTAGCCTTATTTAACCCATATATATATGAGGAAAATGAGTATGCTCCCTGGATGTAGCTAACTTACATGCTCTAACCCCTTTTCCCATGTATTTTTTTATTTTTCTGAAATGAAACCTATTGGAGTTTAGATCACAATATATCACCATGGTGTCATTAAAAATTCGACTTAATTTGAGGCTTCTATACCCTCCATCAAGACTGTCAAATTTTAACGGTTTCAGAATTGCTGAAATTCACCCCCTTCGGATGGAGGGCATATGAGTCTCTATTTCTGGTGAAATTGGAATGACATGTTAGGGGGGTATAGTGATGAATATACATCTTTTTATTTTCCAATAAAATAAAAAAATAGGGGGAAAATGAGGGTGGGAGCAGCCAATTGACTACACCCATGGTGTAACCTTGTTTAACCCTATATATATATATATAGAGAGAGAGAGAGATGGTTTATATAATGTACTATGTGCTTATTAGAGATAAGATGAACACACATCATTAGCCATCAGATTCTAATCATGTGATTATACGGATTCCAAATTTAGCACTAATTTGTACTTCTATAACATCTCCCTCAGCACTCTCCTCACAGTTTAATTTTTGTTTTTGTATCTGATTACTTCTCGTCATTGCGTCATTCTCATTTCCAAAATTGCAAAAATCATCTCCTTCTTTTTCCAACAACAATGACAGAATAACTATCGAGTCACACCTTATTTACTGATGTAACTTATTTAATTACTCATAATACATCGAGTGTTATTGATAGCAACACGTAAGTTACTGATCTTGTATTTTCCTGTAAGTATTCTAGAATTACTGATTCTATTATCTTCTTTTACTAACAATTTGATACAGGTTTCTGATGCTTCTCTCAATTTACTGATTTTATTCTCTGTTTTGAATTACTATCAAGCCACCCCTTATTTACTTATGTAACCTATTTAATTACTTATAATACATCGAGTGTTACTGATAGCAACATATAAGTTATTGGTCTTGCATTTTTTATAATCATTCCAAGTTACCGATTCATTTGCCTTATTTTACTTACAATTTGATACAGGAACTGATGCTTCTCTAATCTTACTGATTCTATTCTTTGTTTTGAATTACTGTCGAGCCAAGTCAGCCAACCCTTATTTACTAATGTATCCTATTTAATCACTTATAATGCGTCGAGTGTTACTGATAGCAATACGCAAGTCACCAGTCTTACATTTTTTATAATTATTCCAAGTTATTGATTATGTTGTCTTCTTTTACTTATAATTTATTACGAGATATGATGCTTCTCTCAATCTTACTTATTCTGAATAATTACTTAGTACTTCTAAATAATTACTAGATAATTCAACACCACCATAACCAACAACAAAGCTTTTTCCCACATTAAGTAGGAGCGATAATTACATGGATTCTTTACCTCCATTCGAATCTATCTTAGGTCATTCTCGAGCTTAGATCTAAAAAACTAAAATCCCTTTTGTATAGTCTCATACCAACACTTCTTGGGATTTCATTGCCCTATCTTAGCCGGCTCAACATTCCAAATCTCGCATCTTCTCATTGGTGCATCAACTGATCTCCTTTGTTAATGGTCAAATCATCTTAAGCGATTTTCTCGCATCTTATCCTCGATCGAAGATACACTAACTTTCCTTCTGATTGCATCACTCCTAATCAGATTTTTACGTGTGTGTGTCCACTGTAACGGATTGACTTTTTTAAGATAAAAAAGAGACCACAATAAAATCCCCACGTTATCTTTCATAAGATAATCAAATAACAAAAATAAAATTAAAAAAAAGAGATGATAAATTAGCAACAACGTTACCTAATTATCATATTTATCCTTTAATTAAATTTATTTTATTATTGTTGATTATCTCATTATTGGTACCTATAAAAAAGGCATGAAGCCCCTCCATTAATCTCACCATATACTGCATACACGTGAGGAAGAGAGATTTCTAGAGAGAGAGAGAAAGAGGAAGAGAGAGAGATCGTCGACGGCATATTTCGTTTCGGCAACAACAACCTTCGTCGTCGACATCGAAGTTGTGATTCGATGAAATTGAAGGAACAAGGACGTGGTCGACAACGTCCAGATTGGTCGACGAATTTCTTGCGTCGGCGAGGTATGTGTTGAACACATAGGATCGTTAAGTGATGTTTTGTGTTGATCGTTGGTTTAAAATTACGACTTATAGATGTATGTGTCAAACCCCATAAGAACGAGACACAAGATTTCTTTTGTGGTTGTATTAAGCATTAGTTGAAATTAGAACACTAATGAATAATTTCCTAATTTAGAGGAGGATTATTTCGTATAGGTGTGCTAATCCTTTCGATAATTGTGTGCACATTTCAATCGTCAAACTTAATCCGTAGGAACCTGTTTGTAGTCTATATGAACTTATAATTTCTTTTTATAATCTGGCAGTGCATTTGCACATTTTAAATCGATGTATGTGCACCTCTACTAAATCTGTTTAATAGGTTCTCATATTTTAAGATAATACTCTTTTGAAGTTAATGGAATAGATTATTGTACGATATCCAGTTCTGTGAACATCGAGTGTAATTGGTTGATTACAGGACATTAGAAAGGATTTAACCTTTGCATCAAAGATAAAATTTAACCCTCAATTTGTACGCATCAAAATATGAGATAAATCAGAAAGAAAACATGTTAATAAAATCTGTATTCTCACTGTTAAAGAAATAATGTATGCTTAAATACTCAAGATAATTATAAGATATTGATACCGACTCGAACTAAGGGATCGTAAGGGCCTAAAGGGCCAACACCTTCCGGGGACGTGAGGTAAAAGATAAGTCCTCTACAGTTGTAGCTACACTGTCATGTTATGTAATGTTATGAACCGCTTGTGCCAGCGGTAAGCCATCAAAGTCGCCTAAGAACTAACAATCAAGACCACTCTAAACATGAAAAATATCATGGGCATATGTGCAATATATGTTAATATTACGTGCATATATGCAATTATGTTACTACTATGGACTTATGTCTAAGTTCTGTTAAAGTTAAGTGCATGACATATATGCAAATTATGTTAATGGTATGTGCATATGTGCAATTTATGATAATTTTAAATGTACATGTGCAATTATGTTATTGTTAAGTGCATAAGTGCAAGTTATGTGAATATTATGGGCATACATGCAAATAAGGTAAAACTTGTGGGTATATGCGCAAATATGTTATGTGATTCATGGTTATGAAGGGAATTTAGTTATATGCATTAAATAAGTTGATTTATGAATCATATGATAATGGCTTTTGTGACTTGTTTTCTACGCTAGCCGGTTTGACCCCAACTCGGCACATACTGAGCATTATGCTCATAACATATATTGTCAATCTTTTTCAGGAGAACGTGAGGACTAGATCATTACCAATTTACGGGAGATGACACAGTCTTGAAGAAGTAGGAGAGGTATGGAACTACTGTGGTTTTGTTTGGGAGGATGTCTTTTATGCCCATTGGAATAAGGAAATCGTGGATACGATTTCATCTAGTTTATTTATCTTTTCTTTAATTAAGGAACTCTTGGAATTGTGACCTTATTATGAATATAGAAAAGTTTTTTTAGCTGATTCTTTACTACTCTTTTGTGCTATGATTGATGATATGAGTAACGATCCCGAGATGTTCGCTGAGTTTCTCGCTTCCGCAATATTCTCGGACGATCAGGTTCGTTACAGGTGATATCAGAGCAGGAGTTCCTCTGGGCATAAGATATCCGACCAATTCAAACTTAGGTCCATTAGTTTTAGAAATAAACATTTGATCGTAAATTTCACATGTCATCATTTCAGGTGGCCTCTCGTCGTGGGAATGAGACGAACGGAGATCGTGACTCTTCGTCGACCCAGGATATGGCTATGGACATGCAACATCAAATGTTGGAATTGATGACCATGATGGCTCAACAACAAAAGCACCAAGGGCATGGTTCTAGTGGATTGACCATGAAGACTTTCATTCAGCATGATCCACCTATCTTTAAAGGAGAACCTGAGCCGGATAAAGCTGAGCATTGGTTGAGGGAAGTGAAACTTGCCTTTGAGGCGACCGATTGTCCTGAGGAGAAGAAGGTGATATTTGGCACCTAGCGTCTACGCGACAACGCAGAAGAATGGTGGACTTCTTGTAAAAGCATACACTTTGCTGATAAAATCACCATCGAATGGAAGGACTTTAAGGAACGATTCACCGAGCGTTACATTCCTCAGCATGTTCGAGATGCAAAAAGATTGGAATTTATTGAGCTTCGATAAGGGAGTTTATCCGTTGAACAATATGCTTCCAAATTCTAAGAACTGGAAAAGTACGGAAAGAGAATATGCGAAAATGAAAGACAACGTGCTAGGAAATTTGTTGAAGGCTTGAATTCATGATTGGGCATGAAGGTGCTCACTAGAGGACCTCAGACTTTTTCGGATGCAATTTCAGTGGCATTGGAGATCGACTCAGCATATAAAAGGATCCAACAACAAGGTGGTGGAAAACATCCCCATTCTGCTAATAATAAGAAGGGTAAGTATGATAAGGATAAAGGAAAGAAGCCCAGAATCGAGAATGCCATGAAAGATAAACCGGTATGTGTCCTTTATGCCCTCACTACGATAGGAGACACATGGGAGAGTGCTATAAGCTTACAGGAGCTTGCCTGGCTTGCGGACAGAAGGAGCACTTTTTTAGAGATTGTCCTAAGAAGAAGGAACAAAACTCTGGAGATCAAAAGAAGCAAGTCAAAGGACAGGTGTTCGCTCTACCTTCAGGAGAGGAGGAAGATGGACACACCACAGTGGAAGGTACTCTTTCTATTGCGGATCATTTGAGCTATGTTTTATTTGATTCTGGTGCATCGCATTCTTTTATCTCTCATCGATTCGCCAACAAGTTGAATTTTACGGTTATTGAACTTCCATATACACTTAGTGTGACTTCACCAATGGGTGAACACTCTACTTTGGGAACCTACACGACGGATGTGCCTGTCCTTGTTGAAGGACACAATCTACCAGCCAACTTGATATTACTACAGATGAATAACTTTGATGTTATTTTGGGTATGGACTGTCTTTGGGAGCACTATGCAGCCATATATTGCAGACAAAAGAAGGTGGTTTTTAATAAATCATACATGATAGAATTGGTCATTCGCGGAGACAAAAAAGAGAAGTCAGATGATTATATCAGCTCTGAGAGCACACCGATTGATAGCTACCAGGTGCACGACTTATTTGACTAGCATAATAAGTACAAAACCCTCTATGGTGCAACTTGAGGATTTGGACGTCGTACGAGATTTTCCAGATGTTTTTCCAGATGACCTCCCAGGTCTTCCGTCTATAAGAGAGATTGACTTCACTATTGACATAATACCGAGTACTACACCCATCTCTAAGGCACCTTACAGAATGGCTCCGGCTGAATTGGATGAGATGAAAAAGCAATTGCAAGAACAATTAGATAAAGGGTTCTTGAGACCAAGTGTTTCTCCTTGGGGTGCTCCTGTATTATTCGTGAAAAATAAGGACGTGTCCCTTAGGCTCTGCATTGATTACAGGGCATTGAATAAAGTCACCATCAAAAATAAGTACATGCTACCTCGCATTGATGATTTGTTCGATCAATTGCAACAAGCATCGATCTTGTCCAAGATTGATCTTCGGTATGGTTACCATTAGCTCAGGATCAGGGATGAAGACATATCAAAGACAACTTTCAGGATAAGATACAGGCATTATGAATTCTTAGTGATGCCTTTTGGCCTCACAAATGTGCCTGCTGCATTTATGGAGTTGATGAATAGGGTATTCCGAGAATACCTGGACAAGTTTGTGATTGTCTTTGTTGATGATATTTTAGTTTATTCACCAGATATCGAACAACACCAAGTGCATCTTCGATTAGTTATTGAGACATTGCAACAACACCAGCTTTATGCTAAATTATCCAAATGCGACTTTTGGCTTCAAGAAGTTGCATTCCTTGGCCATGTTGTATCTAAGAATGGTATTTCTGTGGATCCCGCAAAGGTGGAGGCTATTTTAAATTGGAGTCAGCCCAAGAATGTCTCTGAAATCTGCAGTTTTCTAGGACTGGCAGGATATTACAGGAGATTCATCCATAATTTTTCTAGGATATCCTTAGTCTAACCCGATTGTTGAGAAAGGATATAAAGTTTGAATGGTCTCAAAAGTGCGGGCAAAGCTTTCAAGAGTTAAAGGAAAGATTGACGACTGCTCCTGTACTCACGCTACCATCTGGTAGTGGTGGATTTGTGGTTTACACTGATGCGTCAGGCTCTGGTTTGGGATGTGTCCTCATGCAGCATGGAAAAGTTGTGGCTTATGCATCCCGACAGTTGAAGGAAGCTGAAAGAAATTATCCAACACATGATTTAGAAATTGTAGCGTTAGTTTTTGCACTAAAGATATGACGTCATTATTTATATGGAGAGAAATTTGAGATATTTACTGATCATAAAAGCCTCAAGTATATCTTCTCTCAGAAGGATTTGAATTTGAGGCAAAGATGATGGTTGGAGTTTCTATCAGATTATGATCTTTCCATTGACTACCATCCATGAAAGGCAAATGCAGTTGCTGACGCTCTAAGTAGAAAATATGAAGGGAAGGTCGCAAGTATGAAATTACAATGGCAGCTAATGAAAGATTTAGAGGAATGGAACCCTTTTATTGAAAGAAAGACTAGAGTTCTTATGGCTGGAATAAAGATCCACTCATCTTTGGTAGAGAAGGTTATCTTGGCTCAGAAAAATGATAATGACCTCCAAAGATTGATAATCGCTTCTCAAAAAGAAGGATCTAATTTTTCAATCGGGATAGATGGAGCATTGAGGTTCCACAATAGACTGTGGGTTCTTGATAATACTGAATTAAAACAAGAAATTCTTGAGGAGGCTCACAGGTCCATGTATACCATTCATCCCGGCACTACAAAAATGTACAAAGACTTACAACGGAATTTTTGGTGGCCTAAGATGAAGAAGGACATTACATAATTTGTGTCGGTTTGTCTTATTTGTCAGCAAGTAAAGATTGAGCACCAGAAGCCTGCAGGTCTGCAATCACTAGAAATCCCCGAATGGAAATGGGAGCATATCACTATGCATTTTGTTTGCGGGTTGCCAAAAACAAAGAAGGGGCGCTTTGACACTATTTGGGTGATTGTTGACCGTTTAACGAAGTCTGCACATTTCTTACCCATCAAATTAGATCAATCTACAGAGAGCTTTGCTGAATTGTATGTGAATGAGATAATAAAATTGCATGGTGTTCCGGTATCGACTGTGTCAGTCAGAGACACGAGATATACCTCCCGATTATGGAAGAGCGTGCAGGATGCTTTGGGTACAAGTTTGAAGTTCAGCACATCATTCCATCCTCAGACTGATGGACAATCTGAAAGAACAATCCAGACATTAGAAGACATGTTGAGAGCTTGTGCCCTCGATCTTGCTGGAAATTAGGATAGACATTTGCCTTTGGTTGAATTCGCTTATAATAATAGCTATCATGCAAGTATTAAGATGGCTCCTTTTGAAGCATTATACGGCCGACCTTGTAGATCCCCATTGTACTGGAGCGATGTCGGGGAAAATACATATTGGGACCTGAGTTAGTCCAAGTTTGTACGAAGGGTGTTGAGGTAATTCGGAAGAGACTTGTAGCCGCTCAGAGTAGACAAAAGTCTTATGCTGATTGTCGAAGGTGGGAATTAAATTTTGAGGTAGGTGACCATGTGTTCTTAAAGATTTCTCCTACCAAGGGAGTAGTGCGATTTGACAAAAAGGGAAAATTGATCCTAGATATGTGGGACCTTTTGAGATAATAAAGAAAGTGGGAGAAGTAGCATATCAGGTGGCTCTTTTGCCTCATTATTCCAAGTTACATGATATTTTTCATGTATCAATGTTAAGGAAGTATAATCCCGATCCATCGCATGTGATCGAGCATGAAGTTCCAGACATTCAACCGAATCTAACATATGAAGAAAGACCGGTTCATGTCGTAGACCGTAAAGAGCATCAGCTGCGGCAACGCATAGTTCCGATGGTCAAAGTACTCTGGCAGCACCATTAGAGGGAAGAACCGACTTCGGAGTTAGATGATGAAATGCGTCAACATTATCCACATCTCTTTGGTAAGTGACTTTTTACAGTATAAATTTCGAGGACGAAATTTCTTTAAGGAGGGTAGATTGTAACGGATTGACTTTTTTTAAGATAAAAAAAGAGACCACAATAAAATCCCCACGTTATCTTTCATAAGATAATCAAATAATAAAATTAAAATTAATAAAAAAAGAGATGATAAATTAGCAACAACCTTACCTAATTATCACAATTATCCTTTAATTAAATTCATTTTATTATTTGTTGATTATCTCATTATTGGTACCTATAAAAAGGGCATGGAGCCCCTCCATTAATCTCACCATATACTGCATACACGTGAGGAAGAGAGATTTCTAGAGAGAGAGAGAGAGAAAGGAAGAGAGAGAGATCGTTGACAGCATATTTCGTTCCGGCAACAACAACCTTCGTCGTCGGCATCGAAGTTGTGATCCGACGAAATTGAAGGAACAAGGACATGGTCGACAACGTCCGGATTGGTGGAGTCTTGGTCGACGAATTTCTTGCGTCGACGAGGTATGTGTCGAACATATAGGATCATTAAGTGATGTTTTGTGTTGATCCTTGATTTAAAATTACGACTTATAGATGTATGTGTCAAACACCATAAGAACGAGACACAAGATTTCTTTTATGGTTGTATTAAGAATTAATTGAAATTAGAACACTAATGAAAAATTTCCTAATTTAGAGGAGGATTATTTCGTATAGACATGCTAATCCTTTCAATAATTGTGTGCGTATTCCAATCGTCAAACTTAATCAGTAGGAACCTGTTTGTAGTCTATATGAACTTATAATTTCTTTTTATAATCTGGCGGTGCATTTGCACATTTTAAATCGACGTCTGTCCACCTCTACTAAATTTGTTTAATAGGTTCTCATATTTTAAGATAATACTCTTTTGAAGTTAATGGAATAGATTATTGTACAATTATCCAGTTCCATGAACGTCGAGTGTAATTGGTTGATTACGGGATACTAGAAAGGATTTAACCTTTGCATCGAAGATAAAATTTAACCCTCAATTTGTACGCATCAAAATGTGAGATAAATCAGAAAGAAAACATGTTAATAAAATCCGTATTCTCACCGTTAAAGAAATAATGCATGCTTAAATACTCAAGATAATTATAAGATATTGGCACCGACTCGAACAAAGGGGTCGTAAGGGCCTAAAGGGCCAACGCCTTCAGGGGGAATGAGGCAAAAGATAAGTCCTCTACAGTTGTAGCTACACTGTCATGTTTTGTATTGTTATGAACCGTTTGTGCCGACGGTAAACCATCAAAGCCATCAAAGCCGCCTAAGAACTAACAATCAAGACCACTCTAAACATGAAAAATGTCATGGCCATATGTGCAATATATGTTAATATTACGTGCATATATGCAATTATGTTACTGTTATGGACTTATGTATGAGTTTTGTTAAAGTTAAGTGCATGTATGAAATTTATGTTAATATCATGGACATATATGCAAATTATGTTAATGATATGTGCATATGTGCAATTTATGATAATTTTAAAGGTACATGCACAATTATGTTATTGTTAAGTGCATATGTGCAAGTTATGTGAATATTATGGGCATACATGTAAATAAGGTAAAACTTGTGGGTATATGATGAATCTCCATTTCATCACCTTTATTCTATCATTTTGGCCTTAAAAACCCCAGCAAATGCATGAAAATAGCATTAATTTGTATATAATAGCATTCATTGTCCTTGTATTTATTGTACACTAAATAAGGTTTTTAATGCCAAAATTATAGAATAAAGAGAAGAAAAAAAGGAATAAATATTGCAAATATTTTATGACCCTAACCCCGAGACCAAGGCCAGCATGGAATTGGTCGACAAGGAATAAAGTAGGGGGAGATAAGGGCCAGTATACAATAAAAACTTCATTTATTAATTCATTTATTTATGCATTTTTGGCACCTATTTTGTACATATTTATTTATTCATCAAATAAAGAAACTTTGTTCATAAAAGTTGTAGATAATAATATAGATAAAAATACAAAATTGAGTTTGTGTAAAAATAATACACAGTGAACATTTTATGCACAAAATAAAAAGCCAAAATCTCAACTTCACAGACCCATATCTTGGGAAATAAAAACTCCAAATCACCCAAACTCACCTTTAATTGTATATAGCATTTCATAAACTATTTTATAAAATTGGTTTCATAATTTTTGGAGTCCATATGCAGAAGTTAGGTTTTTGGCCTTTCTTGTATATAATACCTGATTAAAATATTCATTATATTCACTAATCATTATTTTTATAAATTACTATTTTTAGAATCTTGTAAATAATGTATATAATTCATATACATATTAGCCTTAGAATAAAACCAAAAAGAATATGTAAAATAAAATAAGTCTATATAGGCAAAATACCTATGAGAAGGATGTACATAAATAAAAAGAGAAAAGCATTCTTTAATTATTTCATTCTTTTATATTTTTTATAATAATTTATATATTATATATATTATTAAAAATACCAAGCTAAAATAAAAACAAATAAAATCCATTAAATAAATACAATGTATATAATATATAGGTAAAGTACCTATAAATATACTTACATATACATAGACCTATTTATTTAAAAATACAAATAAACTTATAAAAATCAAACAAAAATATCTTTATACTCACAAAAATAAACTATAAATTTATAAAATAAGCCAAGAAAATAATAAAAGAAAATAAATAAATTAAAAATAAAATACCCAAAAATACATGTAAATACATACATATACACATTATTAAAATAAAACTATAATAAAACACCTCAAAAAATTCAATAAAAATCATAAACAAGTACTAGATGAAATAATACACATTTTTTATTTTATGAGAAAAAATTAATAAAATCATTTAGGGCGTCAAATAAATCAATCTTCCATCAGGTCCTCTATTTTGGCGTTTAGCGGCTGAGGTGGACCAACCAGGTCCCTCTGCGAGTTGACTCTAGTCAACTTGACCTCCAGCCGCCCGATGTGACGCAGCCCGTCTCTTCGCCCATCTTCTCCCATTTTTCCCGGACACACCATCCATCAATCGAGGATGCTTCCTTCACAAGAATTAATCCCTAATCATCCATGATGCCCGCCGATTCTTTGGATCAACCTAATACTCTTTAGATCATGCAATAATCGCCGGTCAATAAGGCCACTCGCCAATGTTTATAAATAACAAGCTCCGCCTCCTTCCTCAGATTTGGCCACTTTTATTCCAACCTAAAGCCTAGATCTCGTTCCTGGAGTGTTCCTCGTGACAGGGGGAGCAGCCCAGCGCCGTGACTCGGCCGGAGGGAGGAGATTTTGACGCGGCGGAGCTCCGGCGTCCGCCCTGCTCCCTGGAGGCCCCCAGGTATAAGAGCTGCCCTTTTTATGCATTTTTAGTTAGTTTTAGATGTTAGCTTTTCATCCCAGTCAGTAGATTAGGTTTTAATTAATGTCTGTAGTTTAGAAATCGAAATTCGAAGTTCGCCGGAGCTCCGCTCCGGCGACTTCTCCACTGTGGATCTGACTGTATCCGACCGCCCCGTTCACCCCATTTCGAAGCCCAACGCTTCCTCCATCTGTCGCACGCATTTGTTCAACCCAGGACCCTAGGTCCTGGCGAATCGGGGCTCCTCCTCCGCCGTTCGTCGGAGCCCCTCCGCCCATCTCCATTGTGCACCGTAGCTTCAAAACCCCGGGTCGAGGAGCAAGCTCTCTCGCCCGCGGTTCTTCCTGTGCAGGTACTTCGAAGAATCGAGCCCAACTGGACTCGCACGGATCCGGGAAGAGGTTCCTGGGGGCCCTTTTCTTCTCCGACCTCGCTTCATCGACTCGGACCCCCAGGAGCCATGAAAATGCCATCAAGCGACGTGGGACGCTTCCAGCTACCTTTAGAACACTTCAGACTCACCGGAGAACCCTGGAGGAGCCCACGCTCTTCGATCCAAGCTCGCCAGCTCCGAGCTTCTTCCCAGTTCTTCCAGGAGGCTTCAGCGCCGTCGGATCAGGAGAGCTGCCCCAGATTCAACAGGAACCGTCCGATGGAGCATCGTACCCACCGTCAGATCAGCGGGGCTGATCTAATCTCAGCGCTCCATCGGCGAAGCGTCATCGAGCGTCCAGGAGACGACGCGTGGCAAGTGAGAGGAGCAGAACCGTCGGATGCCACGTTTTTATTAGGGGTAAACTTCACATCCAACCCCTCTATTTTTTGTATTTAGCGTTTAATCCCAAAAATAAAAGTTTTAGTTGTAAATAAGTTGTAAAAATTGCAGTTGGACCCCCTGATATTTTCATATTTACACTTTAGTCCCTCCGCGCCTCACGTGCAGCACCCACGTGAGGCGCGTGAAATTTGCATCTAAACCCTTCCGGGTTCCTGTATTAATTAAATGGTCCTGAAAATAAAAGTTAAAGTGTATTTTTGTTGTAATTTTTGCATGTATGCCCCTGCCAACTATTTTATTTGCAACAATACCCCTGCTAGGCCATTTAATTTTTGAAGGCTTTGTCTATTTATTTTGTGCTTCATACTAAATCGAAAAATCTTGCAAAAATAAACTTAAGCTCCTGTATGGTCATGCTTGAACGCCATATTTTTAGTTTTGCATTTTGTTGCATTTTTGCATTTATTAAAAATCAAAAACAGGTCTTTTATTCCCTGTCTAACTTATAAAATCCAAAAAAATATGAAAATGCCTCGAAAAATTCCAAAAAAATTACCTATGCGTATTTTAACCTATATTAGTGTCAGTCCAAAAATCCCTAAAATTCTCAAAAAGAAAACCTTAAAAATTCAAAAATACCCAAAAACTTCAAAAAAATATAAAAAATCAAAGAAAAATCAGAAAAATATAAACTCAGGCCCTATTTATGCTATATTTTATTATCGTTATTAGAAAATTAGTGTGGAAAATTTTTGAGGCTGTTAGCTATTTTTAATCTCTATTTTTGTGACAGCCAATACCTAGTCCACTGTTTGCTATTATTTAGCTATTTAAAAATACTAAAAATGTTTGCAAAAATACCCAAAAATCATAAAAATAGTAAAAAACCATGAAAATTCCAAAAAAGACCCTTTTCCTGAATTTTTGACTATTTTTGAGTATTTTTTGTGAAATCTTATAACACCCCCTTTATGTATACATATCTATATATCCTAAAAAAAAGAAAAAAAATACTATATATATATGTAATTAATTATATGTATTCTCATTAATCTTAATATATATATATACTTATTTTATAATATTTATATATACCTATATATATTATATGTATTAGAAGCAATATACTTACCCTCTATGGGTATACATAATTAATATATTTATATTATATACATTTATATACATAATACTTAATTATTATATTTTAATAATATTAAAAAAAATATAAAAAATATAAAAATCAAAAACCCACACAAGGATGACTGTGATTGACCTGTAGGCTATTGCATTTTGTGTTGCTCTCTGTGGTTCGACCTCTACATACTTGTCATTATACATTTTATGGTAGAGTAAATAAAGATTAATTCGCATTTATTTTTGAGCTTGATTGTTGTATTCTTTGGATTGTGGGTTAATTGCTGATCGACCCCCATATTCTGCGAGTGGTTGCCGCAGCGACACCTTTGTATTATTTATTCATGGTGACCCTCGTGGTCTGTGGGTCGTTTATCAGTATATGTGCAAATATGTTATGTGATTCATGGTTATGAAGGGAATTTAGTTATATGCATTAAATAAGTTGATTTATGAATCATGTGATAATGGCTTTTGTGACTTGTTTTCTACGTTAGCCAGTTTGACCCCAACTCGGCACATACTGAGCGTTATGCTCATAACATATATTGTCAATCTTTTTCAGGAGAACGTGAGGACTAGATCATTACCGGTTTAAGGGAGACGACACAGTCTTCAAGAAGTAGGAGCGGTATGGAACTACTGCGGTTTCGTTTGGGAGGACATCTTTTATGCCCACTGGAATAAGGAAATCATGGATACGATTTCATCTAGTTTATTTATCTTTTCTTTAATTAAGGAACTCTTGGAATTGTGACCTTATTATGACTATGGAAAAGTTTTTAGCTGGTTCTTTACTGCTCTTTTGTGCTATGATTGATGCTACGAGTAATGATCCCGAGATGTCCGCTGAGTTTCTCTCTTCCGCAATATTCTCGGACGATCGGGTTCGTTACAACTCATCCACCTTAGCATTTTCATTTCTGCTATTGCCATTCTCTGCACATGTCTGTGGTTCATAGGCCAACATTCAGATCCATAGAGCATAGTAGGTCTGGTGGATGCTTTATAAAACTTTCTTTTCATTTCAAAAGAATTTTCTTATCATAGAGACAGTAGAGGCTCCTCTCCACTTTTGTCGACCTACATTTATTTTAATTAGTAATTGATGAATAGCCATTCGTCTACCTTTATTCTTTCATTTTGTATTTAAATCCTTAGCAAAATACTGGTAAATAATACTAATTTATACAAATTAATATTTATTATAAAAGTAATATTTTTTATTTATTTGTAATTAATACATAATTATATTTATTTAAATTCAAAATAAAATAATAAAAATAAATGAAGTATCAAAGATATTGAATGACCCTAAACCCTGAGACCAAGTCAATATTGACTTGGTCGACAAGGAATAAAGTAGGGGGAGATAGATGAACTATTGTACAAAAATATACAGAAACCCTAATTAGTCTAAGTACAAAATACACTGTAGAAAGCTCAAACTTCTTCTATTTTATTTAATATTTTACACGCCTCAAATAAATATATTTTCAACATGAAACTTGTACATGTTAATGTATAGAAAATAATAAATTTTTTGGCAAAAATATACAATGCACAAGTCACTCTATACACTCAGTTGAAAAAAGTTGTAAACAGAACTTCCTTGCTCAATATCTGCTCCATATGATTTTAATTGAATCAAACTCACCTCCATTATTTTTTAAATTAAATCATTTATCAGGTGGCTTCACTTAAATAGGAGTTAAGATACAAAAGCCGACTAATTGGGGTACATAGGTACTTGTACAATTGTATTCTATGACAATACATTTATTATACATATTTTTAATCTCTTTATATTTTTAAATAATTATATATATATATTATATAACATATATTAAAAATACAACACAAGTTAAAATCTTTAAAAATACCTAAAATAAACAATAAAGCCCAACACATAGGTATATTATACTTGTAGTGTCAAATACATGTATTTATTTAAGCCTATAAACAAAATTATAAAAATCCCATAAAATATGGAAATATGTGTTAAATCATACTGTAAATATATAAAAATATATGAATATGATAACAAAATTTAAGCATACAAAATAAAAATAAAATATACAAAACATAGGTATATATATAATTATACTTGTAAAAATTAATCTATCATAAAAAAAGTCAATAAAAATAAATAAAAATCACAATAAAGTAGTTTATAAAATAATGAACAGTTTTTATGTTTTAAGTTTTTATTAATAAAATGCCTAGCTCTTTTATTTAGGTTTATTTCCCTATTTATTTTTTATTCTGTCCTGACTTGGTCCTACATGGACCAATCAGGAGACCGCCTTGGTTGACCCACCAATCAATTGTACCAAGCTACCTCATGTAGTTGTCAGAACCATTGAACATCGATTTTTGCCCAGTTTTTATATTCGTCCCACTGCTCAAAATCGGCTGATCCTTTGATGAATTCTCTTCATGGAACCCTGGACTATCACACCAGATCGATAGCTCGGTCTATGACGCATCGATTCATGCAAAAACCCTATTCAAACCTCCCTCCTTTATAACATCGTCTCTAGACACTTTCTGAATTTTAATTCCTCTTTGTCTATCCACTTCCCTTAGAATCCTTGACTAGAGCTAGCCCTTTCTGACAGGAGGTGAGCGCTCCTTGATTCACGGCGTGGAAAAGGGAAGAGGAGGTAGTTCACTATCACCAGAGAAGCTTCTCTAGGTGATTTAGCTTCCCAAGTCCTCCGACCAAGTGGAGCCTTTATTTTAGGTTCTTTTGTTTCACAATTCAATTTCTAATGTACCTTTGCCTTCTACTTTGTTGGGTTTCCTCTTAAATCACTTAAAATTCAAAAACATAGTTTGTCAGAGCACTAGGCTCCAACCTTCTGTTCATTGTCCAAACTTACTATTAGTCCACGCCGACCACTCCACGTGTTTCCATGTTCACTTCTACATTTCCAAATCCCCTCTACCCCTCGATCTTGCACAGATCGAGCGAATCAAGCATCCCCCTCTACCGCATCATCGGAGACTACCATATCACCTCATCCCTCTCATTTTCTGCTAACCATTGCGTCGATGAGAATCATCCTTGAGCCCTGAAGCTTCCCGTGCAGGTTTGTGCTGCAAGGGACCCCATCTAGGGGTCGATCTGTTGTGAACTTGCAGCTCCAGGTGCCCAACTTTCCTCGACCACCAAACTTCTCAACGAGGTTAGGAGTTTTTTTTGGCTTCCAACAGTTGCGGAGGAGCCCCGGCTCCATTTTGGAGCCTGTAGTAGTTCAAGTGACCACCAGAGGTATGAGATACACTCAATCGAAGTGGTGATAGGGAGTCGTTCTTCCATGTTCTTGTTGATCCATCCATCATCGTTCGATCAAGAACACCTCTCCAAGTGTTGCATCAGTCGCATGATGAAGTCCAACGCAACCCTCTGATCAAGCCTCGAGATCTAATCTCGGCACTCCATCTGCGAATTAGTATCCTCACATCTCGGCAGTCCATACGCTTAAGTGAATCCATACCAGCCGTTGATGATCATGCAGATAGGGATAATTTTCAGCTGACCCCCTCCACCTTTTTGGCTTTCAGTTTAGTACTGTAAATATTTATTTCAATATAAAATAACTTCTAATATTTGGGTTCTGGACCCTAGTCTTTTCCTTATTTGCCTTTAAGTCCATTCCAGATCACCTTACGTGCCCATGCATGTGAGGCACCTAGATTATTTGTAGGCATCCCCTCAAGGGCTTTGTTATTTAGATTTGGTCCATTATTGTGTTGAACCAGTGTAACATTGTTGGACAAATTCCATGTAAGCTCCAGGAAGTTATTTTATTTGCAAAAATATCCCCTACAAGTGCGCATTAAATTGAATATATTTGGTAATTTTGCATGATTGGCCTCTGGATTTAGTCTGAATGTTATGAAGTGAATAATAATTCCTAAAAATTGCATCTTGATCCTTATATTCCTGATTTAATTTCTTGTTTATGTTCTAATTATTAAAAATAGTATTTTGCATCCAAAATTGTAGAAAAGGTAAATTAAGTGTTAAGAATCCCATTTTATCACATATATTTTTCATAAGGCATTTAAAATTATTTTTCTATTTATAAAAAATATAAAAAACCTTACCTTTTCTCATGTTTGTTATTTAAAAATTCATAAAAAATACAAAATATTTTGAAAAATTTCAAAAAATCCTCTCAGCTTATTTAGTCATGCTTCATCTCTAGTCCAAATAGTTTTGAAAAATATAAAATAAAACTCCTAAATTACAAAACCCTAAAACCTTATAAAATTTTGTAAAAATTCTAGAAAATCCAAAAATATTATTTTTATTTCTTAATTTTCTTTGTGATATATAGAATACATTAAAATCAGTTTAGGAATATTTTGAGGCTTATAAATATTTCTTTAACCCTAAACAAGGCCATCGATTTTGCATATTCATTATTTTGACTTATTTCTATATTTAAAAGTCCATAAAAATACAAAAATCCCCCAAAATCACTAAAAATAGAGAAAAAAAATTAAAACCCAAAAATATTTTATTTGTTGCATTTTGAGTTTACTTATCTTATTTTAAAATCCAAAAAACATCTCTTTTCTATACATTACTATATAGTATATTTATTATCTATATTATTATGTATTTTATTTCTAAAAATTAAAATTTTATAAAATTTAAATAAAAAATATTGAAAATAAACCATTAATAAAAAAATTATATATATATATATATATATATTAAAAACCCATAAAATTTTGCAAAAAGAAATGACTTCAAAATTTCTTTTATGATTCCTTCACCATTGCTTCCATCAAAATTACACTCCATATAGTTAGTCTTAGCCTTACTTATACAAAATCCTTTATTGGTCTCCAATGCATGTCTCCAGACCTTAATCTTCCCATTTACTCGAACTCTAGCCTCATCAATCAACGCAACATATATCATCCATACACCAAGATATCTCATCCTGAATGTGACTTGTCAACTTGTTCGTTGTCAAAGTAAAAAGGAATGGACTCAAAATTGAATCTTGATGCAGACCATTTGAGAGTCGACACCAGGAAGTTCAAAAGAAGGCTTGAGTATAGTACTCGGCCTAGTGTTATTCATGCAATGAGTGTTCTCCCCCTACGTAAATGGGGGAGATGGAGAAGTTTCTCCTATGACCAAGCTTTAGTCGGAGGTTGAAAGGATACGAAAAGATAAGTGAAGAAGTGAATATGAGGCAGTTGAAGTGAATCAAGCAGGTCATCAAAGATATTGAAATCTGATGATTTCTATTACACAAGCTTAAACGAAGAGAAAAACTGAGGAAACAGTGATGAGAGGTACAAAGGTTTACCTGAGAAGGAAGATGAAACATTGATAGGTGTTGGTGTTTGCCTTGCGAAGGAGATACACGCTCTGATCATGGCTTTGATAGGGGAAACGTAAACCTCCAGAAGTTGTATGGCTTAGATATACTTCGATGGTGGTTAACGTACAAAAGGATCAGGCCTCCAACCAGTCCTCGTCATAATGGCTCAATGACAGCAACCTTGTCGCATATGCTTAGAGCTAGAGAAGAACACAACTTGTTGGCAGATCGTCTATCAATCTGATGCCTACTTCACTACTCTAAGAATTCAGGTTGTGACCACTCAAATAAACAAGAATGATTCTGTAATTCGTTGACATGTCAATTAAGCGGCCAAGGGGCATTCTGGATGATGTTATCGTTACAATCCAAGGGATGCAATTCCCTGTGGATATCCCAAACATGGAAGCCTTGGCACCCTTACTCCATACCATGATCATATTAGGATGGCCGTTCCTTCGAACAAATCGAAGTAGTAGCTGACTACGACAACGGAAAGATCACCTTTCGCACAAGCAGCGACATGGTCCTTATTGATACGATCCAAGTACTAAAGCCAACAGAGTCCATATCAAATGAGAGTGAGCCTATGTATAATGAAATAGAAGACTGTTATTTTCTAGCAGAGATCAAAGACACCACATTATTTTGGATGATGTTGAGACCTAGTAATTCTTCTCAAAGGAGGAAGGTTGGGAAAACACAATCGAGTTCTCCCATGTCCTTGAGGATGAGTTGTTTGTTGATGAGATAACTGAGTTGCCCGAGATTCATCCATCCCCTTTAGAATAAGATGAATTCATTACCGATCTTTATGATATTGTGTACTCAGATCCAGAGGTAACCATGGTGGACAGTATACAATTGATAGATCTAACACAGACCACAGTTGCAGAGGTTACCACTGAACTGATTCAGACCCCACCTGAGCTGAAACAATTGCCGTCATCATTGAAGTATGCCTTGATGAATACTCATTCATCACTCTTTATTCTTATATTTTAGCTACAAAAACCTTTGCAAATGCATGTAGATATGTGTAAATACAAATAATTACCAAAAGCATGCATTGTGTAAAAACCTATAATTAGCATGTTTTTGTGCAAAAATAAAAGAATAAAGATTAAAAAGAAAAAGAGGGAAATATTTAGAATAAATATTGAGCAACCTAACCCAAGGGAGGGCTCAGCATGGGCCTGACCGCATAAAAGCCAAAGTAGAGGGAGATAGGGGCTCATGGGTGTAAATACTTATGTAAATAAATAAAAGTATTTTACTCACAAAAATAGACTCAAATTGCTTTGTAAATATTTGTATATATTTATAAGTATAAAAACAAAAGAAAAAGATAAAAATAAAAAAGAAGATAAAAACATCACTCATCATGTACATAGACCACCCACCTTTATATTTATTTAGCTTTATAAATAAATAAAATTAATTTCCAAAATTTTTGTAAATATTCTATATTATATAGTGTAAATAAATAAAAAAATTAAAACAAAAACCAAATAAAAATAACAAAATTAAAAACATAAAAATATAGTGTAAATATACCATGTATATAAATGTACATATGTATTTATTTCACCTATGTATATAAATAATAAAAATAAAATAAAAATGTCTTTTTATTCCTTATTTTATAATATAAATAAATAAAATATAAAATGGGAATAAAATTGTATAAAAATAACAATTAAAAATCAAAAACTAAAAACCTATATATTGTATATATACCTATATCTAACCCTACTATGTAAATATTTTATTTTTACTTTTAAAAAATTAATTAAAAATCACTAAAAAATAGAAAAAAATAAAATAAAAATATTTCATGTTTTAACTTTTTGCTAAATCGGCCCGTAGCTACCTTGAATTTCACTTCCAAACTTTCGCCACGTGGCCGTTTCCTACTGGTCCCGGGATTGTTGACCGCTCGGTCAACTACCCCCCCCCCCAGGACCACTTCCCACGGGTCCTTAGCGGGTACCCGACTTCTCGGATTTTTCCCAGCAAAACCTGATCATACCTTGCCTAAACCCCGGGTCCGAATCATTAATGCTACATCCGAGACCTTCGCCGGGGTATCCACATCGGGATCCGCACGCTTCCATGCCCTACCCGCGCCTGTCTTCCCGGACCCTCACCCATACTTAAGCTGAGCTCCGCCACCTCCATTTCCTATCTTTGGCCATTCGATTCCACCCCCAGTGAGCTCCAGCGTGCTCGTGAGAGTGACAGCTCGCGTCCTGTGCTGTTGAAGCGAGGAGAGGGAGCGTGACCACTGATCCGGCGAAGCTTCGCCGCCTTGCTCCGCCACCAGCAGGAGCTCGAGCCTCGGAGGGAGACGCTCCTCGAGGCGAAGGCCCAGAGCATCCTTAGCTCATCCCCAGTCTCGTCAGCCACCCAGGTAGTCCCTTAGGCCTTTCTTTTCCTTTGATTTTCCATTTCGCCCAAATCGTTGCTCCGCCGTCCTCCGCCGATTCCGATCGATTCCGACCACCATCCGACCATCGGGCTTCACCATAGCCATCGCCTCCTTCCCGCGCACCTTCTCCATATCCCCATCCAACCCAGCTCGCACAGGAGCTGGGATTCGAGCTCCTCCGTCTACCCCCCTCGCCGGAGCTCGCCCATATCGCCCCACAGACCACCGTCACCCGCCTAACTGGGTCGAGGCAGTTTGCCCTCGACCCGTGAGTCTTTTGGTCTACTTTGCAGGTGCTTCCCAGCCCGTCTGAGGGGTTGGGCCATTCGGACCAGAAGTGCTTCCTCCGCCGACCTCGCCGGAGCTCCTCAGAGCTCGGCAGGGTCATCGGAGATCACCAGCAGCTGCGGAACGACATCGCGGAGCTTCTCTGACCTTCACGAGCAGCAGGGAGGTCCACAGCGCACGCACGAGGCCGGCGAACTTCGCCGGCCAACTGTTCTTCCGATACCTTCCCCGACCGTCCGATCATCCTCACCCTCCAGGTCGCAATCTCGACCGTTCACTTGAGGAGGACCCGTCATCGTCAGATCCATCCACGAGGCGATCTGGACCGTCCGAGCCGAGAGGGATAGCCACCGATACCCTCAACCGCTAGATCAGACACGTGGCTACACCTTCGCCGTTGGATGCACCCGAGGAGTTGAGCTGTGCAGCGCCAGTCCCCAGTCACCGTTAGATGCTCCACGTGGCGCGCATCCATCGGCCGCATTAATAAAGGGTAAACTACCCTTAGGCCCTCCTGTTTATTTCATTTCGCATTTAGTCCTGTAATTATTTAGTATAGTTGTTTAGTTTTTGGAACTTTTTCATAGAGGACCCCGTACTCTGTTTAGTTTGCATTTATGCCCTTGTGTATGGTCTGACACGTGCATCGACACGTGAGTTTTTGGCTTATTTGCATCTCACGCCCCTGTAGTTTGGACTGTTAATGAATGAATGAAAGTTTTTGTTTATTTGCATTTATACCCCTGTGCGTATTTTAATTGAGCATGTGCGAATATTTGTGGGTATTTTGCAGATAAGCCCCTGGGCTTTTGGTACCTGTTACCAAATAGCCCTCGGGACTTATTTTCATTACATTTGGGTCCCTGAGTGCCCCAAGCACGCGCGACGCACATGTTTTGCTGGGTTAATTGCACCAGACCCCCCAGACTTCCGGGTATTTGCACATAGGTCCTTGTGCACAGTGCCCCTCTTTATTTTTGAATAAAATAGCAAATTACCTCCAAATCCAACGAAAATTGGACACATGTCTCCTGCCATAGTGTAAAATTTTCAAGGATTTTTGGAGACATTTCTGAGTTGATTTGTTATTTTTTAAAAATCAAAAACCTCCATTTTCGTTACTATCTAAGTTTAAAAATCACAAAAAATATTAAATCATATCTAAAAATTCCAAAAAAAATTGTCTACTGCTTGTTTTGTTGCGTTTGATTTTCTAGCCAATTTTGGCTATTTTTCATTACTGAAAACCACTAAAAATTGAAAAAACACTTGAAAACTTATAAAAATTCTAATAATTAAACCAAAAACCCAAAAATAATAATATAGGTGCCTAAATTTTCTTTGTTTAATTCTCTTTACAAGAAAATTACCTCCCAGCTAATTTGGGGCCTTTAGATATTTTATCTAGGCCCTTTTAGCTCGGCTGGACAGTACCTCTCATTTCAGTCCTTGTTTGATTTTTAGCAAATTAAATAAACATTAGAAAAATCCCAAAAATTCACCAAAAACACTAAAAATTATAAAACACATAAAAATATTTTTGTTAGAATTTTTGGTTGATTTTTAGTGCATTTAATAATTTGTTGAAGTGTGTAGTTTCCTTGCTTTTCTTATTTCCTTAATACCTTAAAAATCCAAAAAAAATATATAAAATAATTAAAAACCACCAAAAATATTTTCTTCTTTTATTTTATTTCCTTTTTGACTACTTCGTAGGCCGCAAGGCCAATCCGTGCTCCTTGTGATCGACCCTGGTCGCTATACCAGGTTAAATTAATAGCGGGACCACTAGCTTGTTTTTGATTGATTTTCATTCTATTGGTGGTCTAATTTTTCTTGATTGATCGAGTCCAAGTGATTGGGGTCGCAACGACCGATTGATACCTTTACCTTGGTCATTTGGACGGTCATCACTTCCTTGTAGGTGAGCCGAACATGTTTCTGATCATCATCAATTCTCAGCTGACTGAGGACCAAGAATCTTGCTTACTCAAGGTTTTAGAAAGAAATCGCAAGGTGATAGGCTGTAAAATTACGGATATCCATGGGATAAACCCATCACTGTGCTCGCATCATATCTCCTTGAAAGAATACAACAAGTCATCCCGTGAATTCCAACATCATCTGAACCTTAACCTTCAGGAGGTTGTGATGAAAGAAATCGCAAAGTGGTGCGATGCATGTTTCATCCATCCCATCTCTGATTCAAAATGGGTAAGTCGGTTACATGTGGTTCTGATAAAATCCAGAATCGCGAATGTAACGAATGATAAAGGAGAGGAGATTCCAACCAGAGTACCTACACCATGGCGCTGTGTAGATTACCGATGTCTGAACCTATCCACCAATAAGTATCATTTTTCGTTGCCCTTCATTGACCAAATAGTCGAAAGACTTGCTGCGAAGGAATACTTCTATTGCTTGGATGGGTACTTGATGAATTACCATTCATGCACATTTCATTTTAATATTTAAACCCTAGATAAATGCATGTGTATATCACTAACATACCTGAATTAACACTTGAATCATAACCTATATAGTGTGTACAAATACCCGTAATTAAACTCTAAAATGAAGGAATAAATGAAAGAAAAGAAAATTAAAGGAGATATCATAGATATTGACTGACCCCAACCCTCTATACCAGGTCATCTTGATGACCTAGTGGACAATGAATAAAGTAGGGGGAGACAAGGACCAACAATTACACAAAACCCTAATGTTTATTCTTGAATAAATATATTTTGGGACCTTTTTTTTCATATTTTTGTATCACAAATAAATAACTTTGAACATGAACATTGCACGTAAAAATACAAAGAAAAAAATTATTTCATTCGAAAATAATGCACGGTGTGCCCAAGACAAAGAATAAAACACTACAAAGAAAACTTTCCAGACCTGTATCTTCAACACAGACTCAAAATTCACCAAACTCACATTTTTTCAGAAAATTAAATTATCTATTTAATGAAGGTGGTTTCATTCAATTTGGAGTTAAGGTACAAAAGTTGATTTTTGAGCCTACATTGTGTAGTTTACTTGTATAAAATATTCATTATATTCATTCTTTATATTTTAGGTTCTTATATTTTTATAAATTTGTAAATATTATCTGAAATATATGTACATAATCAAAATAAAACAAAACAATCAATACTAAAATAAAATAAATATTATACTTTAATATATTGGTAAAGAATACTTGTAATATACCAACATAATACATAAACTTGATTATTTAAGTACATAAATAACCTCAGAAGAAATAAAAAAATATGTACATATATGTATTTAAATAAGTTATAAATATAAAAATTGTGTATATAAAGTAATAAAGTATAAAATACAAAATAAATATAAAATATATCATATATAGGTATTTATACATATGATTATACATGTAAAAAATAATACCTAATAAATTAACTTGTAAAAATGAATAAAAATCACTATAGAATAGTTTATTAAATATGGAACATTTTTTATGTTTTAAGTTTTTATTAATAAAGCCATTTTTTGTTTTATTTTGAATTTTCTTTTATTTTTATTTCTGTTTGCCATTTTTTGCTGACGTGGACCAATCGCAATGGAAGGGATGAAAACGAATACAAATATATTTGTATCCTTCCGTATCTGCAGTCGTTAAATAGAAGATATGTATGTCTTTTCTCCTATCTGGCGAATACGAATGTGAATACGAATACAAATGTTTAACGTTTGTCGAATATGAATATGAATACGGATATGATATCCTCAATTCTGATGAATACGAATGTTCAAAAACTTGAGGATGCGAATACGAATATTCGTTTTTTGAAGGATACAAATATAGATACACATACGAGTACGAATATGAATGCTAAAATTCTAGATGATACCAATACTTACATGGTACACAAAGAAGTATGTTTAGTAAGCTTTCTTTCATTATTTAGTTGTATCTATGTGCTTCATTTTCTTATTTAGTTATTTTTGTACACATATTCATTATTAAAATAGTCAATATACTTTTTATACCTTGGAAATTGTTATGAACCTAAAATATTTATAGCTTTTAAGTAAATTTGAACATTTATAATATTCATGTAGTAATTTGTATTTGTTGTCAAATATCCGTATCCGAATTATCAATATATATTTTGCATTCGTATTCATATTTTGAGGATATGACTTTATATTTTACATAATCATGTGATATTCATATTCGTATTTGTATCCAAATTTTGAAAAGGATGAGGATATGGTAACACCTATATTCATACCCGTATCTGACCATTTTCATCCATGGCTAGGAGTGTTGACCCTAGGTCAACACCCCCCCTTACGCCTCTACTCCTGTCAAAGCTGGTCGGTCGCCCCTTTTCTCAAGTTTCTAGCACCAAATCCTTTCTCTTCTTGACTCGACCTCTTCTTACTTTTTGTTGATCAGATCACCTTGATTCACACCATATATTTTTTATTCGATTTCATTGAGTCGTTTGGTCGAAACCCTAATCGCATTTTCACCCTTTCCTCGCATGTATAAAATATTCATCTCACTCCTCCTTTGATTTTTGATAGCCACCTGTCGCATGTAGATCCTAGGTTCATTCATGATGACTACCCCTTGTGACAAGAGGTCGAGGACTCTGATCTGAGGAGTGGACAAAGGAAGAGGAGGTTGAATCCAATTCACGAGAGACCCTTTTAGTGAACCTCTGATTTCGGTCATTTTTGGTCGATGAGCTGCATTTTCTTTGCATCTTTACATTCTTTGTTATTGCAGTAGATTAGCTGTAGTTTCCTTTTCCTTTGATTTCTTCTATATCTACTAAAAAATCCAGAAAATTAAAGTGGCCGGAGCTTGAAGCTCCAATTTCTGTTCAACCACTCAATACCATTTCCTTCGCTCATTTTTCCTCCATCAATTTCCTCATCACTTCTTCAAGCTCCCATATCACACCCTCCCCTTGATTTGCCCGGATCAAGTCGATCAGGTCTTCTCCTTCGCCAGTTCACCAGAGACCCCCCACCCCTTTCCATTCCACTTTATTTCTGCTCGTTTTTGGGCTGGGAAGCTTAGCTTCCATGTCCCATTTCCATCCCTACAAGTAGTAGCTGAAAAGGACTCCATTTGGGGGGATCCAAGTCCAGAAGAATGTCTTAATGCACTTTGAGCTTCGTAGGACCACTAGGATACTATCGATGGGTCATGGATCTCTTTTAAGGCACTTGTAGCTGTGGAACCTTCATACGCATCGGTTGAGCACTACATCATCTGGATAGACCACCGGAGTTGCGCATTAGCCTCGATCGAAGCAACCCCACCCACTTTTTCTTCCATGTTTATCTAGGATTCATCTTCACCATTCGATCAGAGGCACGTTCCAGGAAGTGCAGCAACCGTTGGATCAGCCATCCTCTCAACCATCAGATCCATCTGAGGATCTAATCATAGCCATCCAATTGCGAATCGGTATCAGCGATTCTCCACTGTTGATCACGTAAAGTGATCTCATCTCCATCATCCATTTGTGCACAAAGGAGTAGGTATTTTGCTACTGTACCCCTATGCTTTTTGCATTTATCGTTTGGACCTGTAAATATTTAATGCAGTGTTAAAAACTTTGGATGTTTTGCAACTTTAACTCTATGTTTTCAGCTATTTATTATTTAATCCATGCCATGTCACCTCACGTGCCATCCCACGTGAGGGTTTTGTGGGTAAATTGCAGGGTAACCCCTATACTTTATTGGACCTGTTATGAAATGATGAAAATATCTTGTGAAATTGCATTTTAGTCCTAACCGGTTCAAATTAAATTCGTATTTAATTGGGATTTTTGATTTTGTGGCCTTGTACTTCATTTTAGTTGCATAAATACCCTGTCAAGCATTTTTAAATTATATATTTAAGTGGATAAATTGCTGAAACCCCTTGACTTTGTTATTTTTTTAAGAAAACATGCTTAAGGTTTGTTTATTTTCAGAATAGTCCTTGTATTATTGTATTAATTGTATTTATCTCTTCTAATTAGATTGATTAGCTAATTAACTTTAAAAAATTCTAGGAAAATTATTTTAAATACCTTATATGATATTCTATCACACATATTTTTATTAGGGTATTATTATTATTTTCCTATTTATAACAAATAAAAAACAAACTATATTATCTTGTTTTGACTTATAAAAATCATAAAAATTCAATATATAGCTGTACAAATTCCCAAAAACTAGAGTACGTGTATTTTACACGTTACCTAAAATTCATTAAAAAATACAAAATATACACCTTAAAAATTACAAAATACAAAAAAATTTAAAAATCATATAAAATCACATAAAAATAAAAAAATATGTTTTAAAGCTTTATATTTTCTTTCTGTTGTCTACTATATAGGAAAATTAATTTTGGGTCCTTTCTGATATGATAGATATTTATTAGGCCCATTTCAAGCTCCTGTATTTTCTGTTTAGTTTATTTTTATATTTTAATTTAAAAAAACATAAAAAGTTAAAAAAACCTAAAAATACCATAAGCAAAGAAAATACATAAAACGCAAAATATTTTATTTTGCATTTTGAGTTTCTTTACTATATTTTAAAAATATAAAAAGAATCCCTTTTTATCTCTCTTTTATATTTCTCACATATATTACTATATATCTAATATACAAATTGACTAAAAAAACATTTGCAAAATTACAAACTCATAATATATATATATAATCCAATTAAAAATCACATAAAAATCATAAAAAATTAAAAATCATAGAAATAAATAAAAAATATAAAAGGCTACAAAACCAAGAAAACACTTTGTTTAATTGTTTATATTAGGTTCTATTTTTGTGATCTATTCATGTTTGCTCCCGTAGATGATACTCTACATGCTTGCTTATACAGATTTTATGTAGAGTTAAAAAATTTCATAACTCACATACTTGGATGATATCTTTACACACACATGTGGGTTTTGATCATTGTTGATTCATTTGATTGTTGATATTCGAGAGCTGAGAGAGGTGCCGATATAGTGATTGCTAGACCCAACTTGTCGGGCACCGTGCATGCCCTCCAAGACCGGACGTTAGGATCCTTCACATAACAAATTGCATTCCAACAGTAATCTGGATATAATCAAGTTATTATTTCTCTTGAAGACCAAGAGAAAACTACGTTCACTTGTCCATTTGGGACTTACGCCTTCAGACGGATACCGTTCAGATTGTGTAACGCGCCCCCTCTACATTTTAGAGATGTATGTTGGCCGTATTTGCTAACATGGTGGGCGGTTTCCTTGAGATTTTATGGGTGATTTCTCAATCTATGGATACAGCTTTGATACATGTTTGACATATCTGGACTGAGTACTTCAATGTTGTTATGAAGTATATTTAGTTCTCTTGTGGGAGAAGAGTCACTTCATGGTGATCGAAGGAATTGTATTGGGCCACTTCGTCTCCAAGCGAGGCATGGATGTTGACCGGACTAAGGTAGAAGTGATCTCTGAGCTTGAGCCACCTACAACACTAAAGCAAGTTAGGTCTTTTATATGACATATCGGTTTCTACAGAAGATTCATTAAAGACTTCAGTAAGATTGCCCGAACCTTGACTGAGCTGCTAGGAAAAAACATGTTTTATTGTTAATGACAGAGTTCTCCGTGCCTTTAATCATTTGAAAGATATGATTACTCACGCTTATGTCCTACAACCATTGAATTGGTCTCTTCCATTCGAGATCATGACAGATGCTTCTGATTATGCTACCAGGGCTATTTTGGGATAGTGATGAGATGGATTGGCATTTACAAATCATTATGCTAGCAGGACATTCGATTAGGCCCAGAAGAACTAGACAGTCACAGAGAAAGAGCTGTTAGCGGTGGTGTTTGTACTGAAGAAATTAAGATCACATTTACTTGGGGTCGAAAGTTATTGTTTACACAAACCACTCTAACATACGGTACTTACAAAGCAAGAAAGATGCCGGGTCATGTCTACTTTGCTGGATCCTTCTACTCTAGGAGATTGATTTAGAAATACATGATTATCCTGAAGTTAAAAATGTTGTGGCAGATCATATTTCCAGAATCATTGATTCTGATATTCCTGAACAAGCCACTATCCCAATAACTGAAACTTTCCCAGATAAGGTGATCATGTCTATCACCTCACTCCCATGGTATGCTAATATTGTCAACTATCTTGTCTCCATGTAAGTTCCGCAAGATTGGCCAAAATTAAAAGTTGATAAATTCTTGCTGAGATCCATTTTTACCAGTGGGAGGACCCACACTTATTTCATGAGGGTGCATATTGCATCTGGAGAAGGTGCATTCTTAAGGAGGAATACACAAGTTCCTAGAGCATTGTCACAAGCTGAATCAGGAGGACTCTCTTCTAAGAAGCATACGGCAACAAAAGTTCTTCAATGTGGCCTTTGGTGACCGACTCTTTTTAAAGATGATACTGATTATGTGAAAGGTTGTACTGATAGCCATAAGATGGGAGGTGCCATTAGCTCTAAGGATACCATGCCTCCAAAGTATATTCGGATATCAGATATCTTTGATGCATGTGTGATGAATCTCCATTTCATCACCTTTATTCTATCATTTTGGCCTTAAAACCCTAGTTAATGCATGTAAATAACATCAATCTGTACAAAATAACATCCATGATTTACTACATTTATTATGTATATAATAGTGTTTTTAATGCTAAAATTAGAGAATAAAGAGAAGAAAAGAAAAAGAATAAAATAACGAAGATATTTTATGACCCTAAACCCTGCGACCAAAGCAAGAATTGAGTTGGTCGACAAGGAATAAAGTAGGGGGAGATAAGGGCTAAAAATACAATAAAAATCTTTTTTATTTATTCATTTATTTATTCATGTTGACACCTATTTTATTCTTTATAATTTATCCATCAAATAAAGAAACTTTGTACATAAATAATGTAGATAATAATGTAAATAAAAATACAAAATTGAGTTTGTACAAAAATAATATACACTGTTCAATTTATACACAAAATAAAAGGCCGAAAACCCAACTTCATAGATCATATCTTTTGAATAAAAACTCAAAACATATCCAAATCATTCTAATTTTATATAATTTTTCATAAGCTATTTAATGGTGGTGGTTTCATATTTTTTGAAGTTACTATGTGAAAGTTAGGTTTTGGGCCCTCATGGTACATCATACCCGATTAAAATATTCAATTTATTTATCCTTCATTATTTTTACAAATTCATATTTTTATAATTTTGTAAATATAATATATAATATACGTGCATATTAAAACTAGAATAAAACCAAAAAAATGGAAAATAAAATAAGTCTATAAATACAAAGATAAAAATACCTCTGTTCTACTTGTATGTAAATAAAAGGAAATCATATTATTTTATTCTTTATTCATTTATATTTTTACAATATTGTATAAATTATTCACATTCTATTAACAATATAAAACCAAAATAAAATCTAATAAAATAAATTAAATTAAAAAGATGTATATAATACATAGATAAAATACCTATAAATATTCCTACAAATTATACATATCTATTTATTTAAGTGTACAAATTATATCATAAGAATAAAATAAAAATATATTTATACTCATAAAATAAGTTATAAATATATAAAATAAAAGAATAAAAAATAAAATAAAATATATAAAATAAAAATAAAAATGTACAAACATAGATGAATATACCTATAAATATCCTATTAAAAAGTAACTACTAATAAATAAAGTCAAAAAAATAAATAAAAATCATAATAAAATTATACATTAAATAATAAACATTTTTTTATTTTTTACACAAAAAATAATAAAATCATTTTAAAATAATTATTATTTATTTAATAAGCATGTTTTGTCGTGTAATGTGCTGACCTAGACTAATAGCCGCCTCCCGCCTGTTGACCTAAGTCAACTATCCTGCCTCCAGCCACCCAGCGTGTCAGACGTCCATCACCCCGTCTTCTCCGAATTTCCTCTTCCAATCTATTGATATTCTCTTCTCTCTTCCTTTATGAAAGACCTTCTGCAATCCATCCTCAAACACGCCAGCTCCTTTCCATGGTCAAACGCTCCTCGATTCGAGCAGAAACCCTAACCTAATAAGCCCTCGTCGTGCTTGTCTATAAATAATCCTATTCTTCTTCCTTTTGAGTTTGATCCCCTTTTGAGCTTCATCCAGTATTCTTGTGCGTGTGTTGAGGACCGGGTGACAGATGCGATCTTCCCTGCGCTTGGAGATGGTGTAGCAAGGATGAGGGGTGGTCGAAGGTGGAGCTCCGACGATGTATCTACTCCCTGGTCTTTGTCCAAGTAAGAGCTACGCGTTTATTATTTCTAGGTAGTTTCTCACTTTGTGTTTTCATTTCAACAGTTAGTTTAGTGTAGAGATTAGTAATAGCAAGGGTTAAGATTCTCGATCACCGAAGCTCTCTGCTCCGGCCACCTTCCAATGGACCCAGGCTGTCTTCCGACCTCGCTCTCACCCTCATTTCATCATCCTTCATCTTCTCGTCATCCTAGGCAGTTCATCTCACCCGAGGTCCATCGTGGATCTGGAGATCAGCTCTCCCTTCTCCGCCCATCACCGGAGAGCGCCGCCCACCGTCATCCCTTCATCCATTCTCCTTTATAATGAGATGAGGTGGTTTGCCTTCGTCCCTAGTTTCGTCCTATGCAGGGTAGACGTGCAACGCAACATCTGGGGATGGTCTGGACACTTGTCGGAGATACCTGGGGCGCCACTTCTTCCTCGACCTTGTGGTGGGACTCCAATGTCCCTCCGACCATTCTAAATCCCCCAGCCGATGGAGACTTTGCCCAGGCAACTTTCTGGACATTCTTGAGCGTCGATGCCCGACGGTGGAGAGAGTTTTGACCGGAGGAAGCTCGCCCAGGCGGGGCTTCTTCCATGTTCATCCAATGCATTCCTCCATCGTCAAATCGAGACCCGTTATTCCCGAGTAGTAGTAGATGTCAGATCGAGTCCCGCATCAACCGTCAGATCACTTTCAGTGATCTAATCTCGTGCGTCGAAGCTGAAGCGTCATCGGGCCACCACAACACGACACGTGGATAAGTGGATGACGCCCTGACGTCCGATCTCATCTATTTGGGGTAGTTTGCATATCCAGCCCCACCCTTTATGTATTTACTATTTAATTCTGTAAATAAAATATAGCATTTAAAAATAAATGGACTTTTGGCATTAAAGACACTGAACTTTATGTATTTGCATTTTAGTTATTCCTAGGCGCGTCACGTGTAGTCCCATGTGATGGCAAATTTTACACTATACCCCCTGATATTTCTGTAAATTGATCATTAGTCTAATAAAATGATTTGAGTGTTATATATTTTCGGCATTTTGCATCAAGACCCCTGTCATTTATTATATTTGAAAAAATGCCCCTACTAGGACATGTATTTTGTTATTTTTTGTCTATTTATTAAATATAATTATTATGCTCCTAAAAATACACAAATAGGATTAAATGACTTGTGCCTTATACTTTCACACCACGTGTTCACTTTGCATTTTTGGGCATTTTAAATATTTATTAAAGATGAAATGGAACATATTTATTCCCTGTTTAACTTATAAATTACTAAAAAATCTAAAAAAGTGTTAAAAATTCCAAAAAAATATATAGTTTATTTTATCTTGTTTTATTCACAGACCAAAAATCACTAAAAATAGAAAAACAAAAAGCCTAAAAATATACAAACACCAAAATCTTTTATAAAAATCTGAAAAAATCCTTTAAAAATCCAAAAGTTTGATTTTCTATCTTAGAATTTTATTTACATAAATATTTATATATTAAAATTAATTTGGGTAATTTTAGGACTTATTTACTATTTTTAATATCGAAATCAATTTCGGGTATTTTATTTATCCCTTATTTGGGACATTTTTGACTTTAAGAACACATAAAAATTAGCAAAAATTCCAGAAAAATAACAAAAAATAAGAAAAGTATGAAAAATCCAAAAAGAATTTATTTTCTAAATTTTATCTATATTTACTAGCAGTTATAAATACATTATTGTATACATAAGGCCTTATGCATGTTATATTGGATAAAAGAAAAAGTAATATGAAAAATATAAAAAATATATAAAAAAGAAAATATAAAAACAAAAAAAATTAAAAATTATATACAAAAATATAAAATATAAAATATAAAATATAAAATATATATAAGATTAAAAACTCACAAAAAGATCTATATAAATGAATGAATTGGTTGTACATGAATAACCTTAGGCTACCATTTTGCTCTTTGTGGTTCGACCTCTACATGCTTGCTTGCTATGCATTTTATGGTAGAGAAAAATAAATCTTAATTCCACATTTTTGCTATTCATTGATTTATGTATATTGTGGGTTGATTACTGATTAAACAGAGATTTCGACTGAGGTCACATCAGCGACTGTCTATCCACCTTGTGGGTTGACGCGACTTCGACAAAATTCTTGTTTATCAATGGGATATCAAATTCATGGGCCCATTTCGTAACATTCAAGTATTTGAGTACATCCTGCTCATCGTAGATTATGTCAGTCGTTGGTTGGAGACTATCCCCACTCAATCTGCAGACATCCACATAGTGTGTCGCTTCTCAAGGATAGTATTATATCATAGTTCGAGATTCTAAAGATTCTCGTATCTGATGGGGGAAGTCATTTAATCAATAAATAAATAAAGAATCTTGTCAAGGAATACAATATTAAACATCGTATCACATCTCCTTACCACCGACATACCAGTGGCTTAGCTGAGATTTCAAATCGGGAGATAAAAACAATTCTACAAAAACTTGTACGTCCTGATAGGAAGAACTTGTCTTAGTTGTTAGACTTAGTTCTATGGGTGTATTGTATGACGTACAAGTCTCCTTTGGGTTTGTCTCCCTATCGATTGAAATGGTAAGCCACACCATTTGACATTGGAACTCATTCATAACTCTTTATGGGAAATCACTATCTGTAACTTGGATTCAAAGAAAGCCAGTAAGAACAGAAAGATTGATTTGAACTGATTGTTAGAATTTCGAGACTATGTATATGGTAACAGTTTGATGTACAAGGAGGAAGTCAAGAAATGGCACGATAAGCATATCATGAGAAAGACCTTCGAGCCCAATCAGAAGGTGTGGTTGTTTGATGCAAAGTTAAAATTATTTCCAGTCAAGCTGAAGAGCAAATGGACATGGTCGTTCTTAGTCACAAATGTGTGTGACAATGGTAGCATTGTTATATCAAGATTGTCCTCTAATGCACATTCATTTATAGTCAACAGACAATTGCTGAAGCTGTATTAGAACACGATACATTCCTATCTGTTGTCAATTCGATATAAATGATATTTCAAGAAGAGCTTCCAGAAGCAGAAGGATTAGACACATGAGCTCCAGTAATAATTTTCTCTTTTCTTCTTTTCATTTCTTTTTCATTTATTCCCTTCTTCAGTTTATTCGTTCATCCCTTTCATCAAGTGTTATACTTAGGATGACTAGATCCTACGTAAAGGGGGGATGGGTGACTTGAGTGTTCATTCTTTGATCCTTCGTTTATCTCTCAACTTGTTGGTATTATGTTCTATACTCAGGGATCCTTCACCCTCAGTATAGAGTTAGACAAGTTGAGCCATTGATTTTGCATATTCCAACCCTGATCATCCTTGTGCAGTGTATAATATGTTATACTTATGATTAATTTATACTAAGTACAGGGGGGCGATCGACTTCTTATTCTTTCATTCAATATTTGTAGTATAAGATTCTTTTATACTTGACACGAGTTATGTCTTCCTTGAGTGTTCTTTTGTCATTACGAGGACATAGTTCACATTAAGTATAGAGGGGTCATATATATTGCATATATACTTTAGGCCTAACTCATACTGTCATACATTTTTAATAACATGGCCTTTGAAATACTGGGTAATGGTTTACAAATAAATCAAATGTAAAGAATAAGTCTTGTAAATTTATATAAAAAGTTTTCAAAAAATATTTTTAAAATTGGTTTGAAGCTATTTTTTGAAGTGATTTGGAAAATTGTTATAAAATATCTTGAAAATATTTTGAAAAACTTTGAAAATCATTGTAAAATATTTTCAAAGCAATTGAAAAGTAAGCTCTTTGTAATTGTTTGCAAAAAATTGTAAAAATTGTTTGCAAAATATTTTTGAAAAATTCTTTGTAAAATTATTTGTAAATCAGTTTTCAAAATGTTTGAAAAAAATTTGCAAAAATATTTTCAAATTATTTTGAAAATCACATAAATAATACCCTTGCAAAATTTATTCAAATAAAACATGTACATATCTATACCAGATTCCTCATGTACTTGTATAAAAACCTGTACATAATTTTCATAAAATTCTTTGACATTTTGTGAACTTGTGAATACATCTATTCCACTAACCCCTTTCCAAAAATTCCACAAAAAAATTGTAAAATTCCAAAAATCCTAAAAAATTGTAAAAATATTTTCAAAACTCCAAAAAAATTTTGCAAAACTTTTTGAAAACCTCACAAAAAGTTCAAAATAAAAAAATAGTTTCACAAAAACATTTTCTTGTATTACATAAGCATTTTTTTGAATGATTATGACAATTGTACAAGTCTAAGTAAAATCTGAAGATTAGATCTTGGTCTAGACCTTAATCTACCTAATTTCACTGGAACCTTATAGGAATTGGAAACATGACTTTTCATGTCAATGAGGCTTAATTATTTGAGTCCATTAGACTATGTTCACATGTCATCTTGATTAGCTTAAGTAGAATATTTCGAAGCGCACTCACGACTCTTGATGATAATGACCTAACTTGGATGGTACATTCTGCATTTAACTCAACTCTGAGGAGGTGGTGAGGGTAGGATTCTTTAGCTTGAGGAAGCATACATGTGGAAACATACATCGCCCCAATAGGTGGCCAGTGCCCCCAACTCGTTCTAGTGGCATGGACATCTAAAGATAGGACGTTGTGGGTTGTGATAAAGCTTCAAAAGATGGATATTCTACTAGCTCAATAGGAAAAATCCTTATGTAAATGATGTTGTATATAGTGCCAAAAAATGCAAAATCAAAAATTCTAAAAAGAATAGATGGGTAAAAGTCAATGAAAAATTAAATCTCGTCGGAGTATCTATGATGTAAACAAGGCATTATGCTTCAAAGTGAAGTATCTCAAGGTTTCCTACCGCAGGAGACTTGGATAAAATGGTCAATTTCTATTGGATATGTGACTATGCTGGTCACAATCTATTATTCTCTCTACCCCCTCTTCTTAAGCCGATTGTACTTGAATTTAGAAAGGAATACCCCGATACTCGAGGAAAGATTATCTATATTGGGGAATTGGAGTTATCTTGCTAAGGGAGACTGTTCCTTGCTATTTCTGATGAGAAGAGCTACATTTCACATACATTGTACAAGTAAGACTCATAGTCATAAGGTTTGCTGACTTATTCTGGTCTGGCTATTGAGGCGAATTGAACAAAAACTTGTAGAACTTGAGGGCTTTTAAGTTTTAGATCCTATTCCCAATAAGAATCCAAACAACTAACAATCCAAAGGTCTTAACTGAGCTCTAAACTTTGATCTTGTGGAGAAAAGTCTAAAAGTTATAACCATTCTACACTCTTTATTTTCCTTTTCTTTATTTTCTTTTCTTTGCATCACTTATTCTCCTAATAAGTGTTTATTAGGGACTAGCAAAGGTAAGTATGGGGGGAGGGGGGTGATGAATTATCATTCATCTACCCTTATTCTTTCCTTTTGTATTTAAATCCTTAGCAGGATGCTGGTAAATAATACTAATTTATTAAAAATAACATCTTTATTCATCTATAATTAATACATAATTACTTGTATTTAAATCCAAAATAAAAGAATAATGAAAAGAAAAGAAAAATAAATTAAGTATCAAAGATACTGAATGACCCTAAACCCCAAGACAGAGTAAATATTGACTTGATCAAGAATAAAGTAGGGGGATATATGGTGAATTATTGTACAAAATACACAGAAAACCGTAATTAGTCTAAGTACAAAATACATTATAAATAGCTCAAACTTCTTATATTTTATTTAATATTTTACACATCTAAAATAAATATATTTTTAACATGAAATTTGAATAATTAATGTATAGAAAATAATGAACATTTTGGTGAAATTATACATTGCACAATTCACTCTATACACTCAATTGAAGAAAGCTATAAATAGAACTTCATGACTCAATATCTGCTCCATATGAATTCAACTTCAATCAAACTTATCTCCATTATTTTTCAAACCAAATTATCTATCAAATGAAAGTGGTTTCACTTTAATTAGATATAAGATACAAAAGCTGGATAATTGGGGTACAAAGGTACTTGTATAATTGTATTTTAGGCCAATACATTTATCATACATATTTTTAATCTCTTTATATTTTTAGGTAATTTTACACATTATATAACATATATTAAAAATACAAATACAAGTTAAAACCCTTTACAAATACCTAAAATAAATAATAAAACCCAACACATAGGTATATTATACCTATAGTATCAAAGACATGCCTTTATTTAAGTATACAAACGAAATTATAAAAATCCCATGAAATATGGAAATATGTATTAAATTATAATGTGGTATATAAAATATGTGAATATGATAATAAATATTAAAAATACAAAATGAAAATAAAATACATAAAACATAGGTAAATATACCTATAATTATGCTTGTAAAATTGGCATATCATAAATAAGTCGATAAAATAAATAAAAATCACAATAAAATAGTTTATAAAATGATGAACAATTTTTATGTTTTAAAGTTTTTATTAATAAAATGTATAGCTATTTTATTTGGATTTATTTCCCTTTTTATTTTCTTTTTTCCTGACTTGGTCTTACGCGGACTAATCAGGAGCTCGCCATGGTTGACCCGATGATCAACTGTACCAAGCTACCTTATGTAGCTGTCAGAACTGCTAACCATCGATTTTTTTTCTCAATTTTCCCATTCGTCCTGCTTCTCAAAACAGATCGATCCTCTGAAGAAATCTCTTCAATGAACCTTAGACTACCACTGTAGATCGCTAGCTCGATCTGAGATACATCGATTCAGGCACAAACCCTAATCAAATCTCCCTCCTTCATAACATCACCTTCAACCACTTTTTGAATTTTAATCCATCCTTTCCTATCCATTTCCCCTAAAATTTCTTGTTGGAGCTTGCCATTCGTGACAGGTAGTAAGCGCTCCTTGATTCGCGACGTGGAGATGGGAGGAGGAGGTGGTTCACTATCGTTACAGAAGCTTCTCCATGTGGTTTAGCTTCCCATGTCCTATGACCAGGTGAGGCCTTTATTTTAGGTATGTTCTTTTTGCAACTTTATTTATAGTGTAGATCCACCTTTTACTTTGTTGGATTTCCTCTTAAATCACTTAAAATTCAAAAATATATTTCACCATAGCACTAGACTATGGCCTTCTGCTCACCTCTAAACTCATGCTTCGCCCACGCCGATGACCCCATCTATTTCTCCATTTGCTTCTCCATCTCCAGATCCCCTCTACCCCCTCGATCTTGCACATATCGAGCGAATCAAGCCTCCCCCTCTGCTCCTTCATCAGAGACTACCATATCACCTCATACCTCTCATTTTATGCTAACCATTACATCGAGGAGAATCGTCATCGAGCCTTGAAGTTTCTGGTGTAGGTTCGTGCTTCAAGGGACCTCATTTGGGGGGTCGATCTATTCTGAACTTGCAGCTCCAGGTGCCCGAATTTCCACAACCACCAGACTTCTCCTCAGCGAGGTATAGAGCCTTTTGTGGCTTCTAACAGCTGTGTAGGAGCCCCAACTCCATTTTGGGGCTAGTAGCATCTCAAGTGACCATCGACGGTGCAATATACGCTTAATAGAAGTGGGAACATGGAGTTGTTTTTCCCTGTTCTTGTTGATCCCTCCATCGTTGTTCGATCAAGAACACCTCTCCAGGTGTAGCACAAGTCGCACGCTGAAGCCCAATGCATCCCTCTGAGCAAGCCCTGAGATTTTTTATCGATGCTCCATCTGCGAACTGGTATCCTCACATCTCGATCATCCAAGCGCTTAAGAATCAATCTCGGTCGTTGATGATCGTGCGGATAGGTAATTTTCATCTGGCCCTCTACGCCTTTATGTTTTTAGTTTAGTATTGTAAATATTTATTTCATCATAAAATAACTTGTAACATTTGCGTTCTGGACCCTAATCTTTTCCCTATATTCCTTTAAGTCCATTACAGGTCACTCACATGGCCATGCATGTAAGGCACCTGGGTTATTTATATGGATCCCCTCGAGGGTTTTGTTATTTAGATTTGGTCCATTATTGTGTTGTCTCTTGGAACTTATTTTATTTGCAAAAATACCCTTATCATTGTGTATTAAAATGAGTATATTTGGACATTTTGCGTTATTGGCTCTTGTATTAATGTTATGAAATGAATTAATAGTTCATGGAAATTACATTTGAGTCCCTATTATTGATTTAATTTATCCCTTGTGTTCTAATTATTAAAAATAGTATTTACATCCAAAAATTGTAGGAAAAGTATATCAAGCGCATGGAATCCTATTTTATCACATATACTTTCGTAATGCATTTAAAATTATTTTCTATCTATAAAAAAATACAAAACATTGCCTTTTCTCATGTTTGCTATTTAAAAATCCATAAAAATTACAAAAAAAATTGAAAAAAATAAAAAAAATCTTATGAGATTATTTAGGCATACTTCATCTCATGTCTGAATAGTGTCAAAAAATATAAAACAAAACTCCTAAAAATGCAAACCCCTAAAAAACTTATAAAAATTTATAAAAATTCTAGAAAAATCCAAAAATATTATTTTCTATTTATGAATTTTCTTTGAAATATAGTATACTAAAATTAGTTTAGAGTCAATTTGACACTTATAGGTATTTGTTAAACCCTAAACAAGGCCACTAATTTTGCATATTCACTATTTTGACTTATTTCTATATGTAAAAGTCCATAAAAATTACAAAAATCTCCAAACATCACCAAAAATAGAGAAAATATTTAAAACCTAAAAATATTTTATTTCTTGCATTTTGAGTATATTTATCTTATTTTAAAATCTGAAAACATATATATATATATATTTAGCTTATTTTAAAATATGAAAACATATCTTTTCTATATATTATGTATTTAGTATATTTATTATCTATATTATTATATTTTTTATTTCTAAAAATTAAAAATCAAACATATGCAAAATTAAAACAAAAAATGTTGAAAATAAAAAAAATCATAAAAAGTATATATATATACACACATTAAAACTCACAAAAATACACAAACATAAAAGACTTAAATATTACAAAAATAAAAACACAAAATTATTATTAAGTATTTAATAATCATTTTTATCCTCTACTCCATATTGTCTCTATTGTTCGACACTCTACATACTTATACTATACACATATTTTGTAGAGTTAAATATAATAAATTTTGACTCACACATTTA
Source organism: Ottelia alismoides (assembly GCA_037367405.1). Classification (NCBI taxonomy): domain Eukaryota; kingdom Viridiplantae; phylum Streptophyta; class Magnoliopsida; order Alismatales; family Hydrocharitaceae; genus Ottelia; species Ottelia alismoides. The sequence continues at coordinate 240,961 of JAZKJV010004087.1, forward strand.
TATCACTTATCATTAACTGTGGCTCGATTGTTGCTTATTCGAGAAGTAGTCAACACAACGATTAGGGTTCTGACCTTGTTAGGAACTCTAGATCGGTCCTCTCGGGTGAACAATAACATCTCCATCAATTTACCCACCATGTTGCAAAATAGATCCCAAGTATCTTAAAGAATTTCTCTTCTGAATATTATTGTCACCAATCTTCACCTCGATTCCTTCACCATTGCTTCCATCAAAAGTGCACTCCATATATTCAGTCTTAGCCCTACTTATACAAAATCCTTTAGTCTCCAATTCATGTCTCCCGACCTCAAGCTTCTCATTTACTCCATCTCTAGTTTCATCAATCAACACAATATATATCATCGGCGAATAACATACACCAATATATCTCATCATGAATATGACTTGTCAACTTGTCCATAATCAAAGTAAAAAGGAATGGACTCAAAGATGAACCTTGCTGCAGACCATTTGATATTAAAATAGTCAGTCTTCCCAGACTGTATCCTTACACAAGATGAAGCCCTATCACACATATCTTTTATAAGGTTAATATATATGACATTTACTTATCTCTTCTCCAAAACTCTCCATAATACCTCCAGTGGGACAGAATCATAAGCCTTCTCTAAATCAATAAAAATCATATGAAGGTTCTTCCTTTTAGCTCTATAAAAATCCATTGTTCTCCTCAACAAGTGGATGGCTTCAATAGTTGATCAGTCTGGCATGAATTCGAATTCGTTTCTTTTACTTTGAAAACTTGCCTTAACCTTCTTTTGATTGCATGCTCCCAAATGTTCACAGTGTGACTTATTAGCTTGATACCTCTGTAATTTGAACAATTTTAAATGACTCCTTTGTTCTTGTAAAGAGGTACCCCAATGCTTCTCCTCCAATATCTAGGCATTTTCTTGCTTCGTCAAATAACATTGAATAAATTTGTAAGCCGAGTCAAACCATGCTCACTAAAAACTCTCCAAACTTCTATATGAATGTCATCAGATACTACACCTCTCTCATATCTCATAACCTTCAAAGCCTCCTCTACTTCCTTCCTTTGTATTCATCTATAACTTGCATGATTCAAGTAACTTTCACTATCGGCTAGATCTCCCAAAGTGATTTCTCTATTTCCTTCCCCGATGAAAAGATTATGGAAGTACTTCTTCCATCTACTCTTTATATCCTTATGAGTAACAAGCACGTAACCTTACCTCATCCTTAATGCATCTCGCTTGGGAAAGGTCTTTGATCTTTCTTTCTCTTGCTTTAGCCAACCTGAATATATCTTTTTGGCTCTCCTTAGAGTTGTGATTCTGTACAAAATTTCATAGGCTTTTGGCTTAGCTTTGCTTATATCCTTCTTTGCTTCCTTCTTTTCTATTTTGTAGTTTGTGACAGTTTCATCTGTTCTATCCTTAAACATAGCTTTAAAGCATGTTCTCTTAATTTTGAGCTTCTATTGCACCCCTCCACTCCACCACCAAGAGTCCTTTTGGCATGGAGCTCCTCCCTTTGACTTGCTTAACATCTCTTTGGCTACCCTTCGGATACAAGATGCCACCGCCTCCCACATCTCGTTTATTCTTCCATTGCAATCCCAATATAAGTTTCTAAAACCTTCTCCCTGAAGCTTGATTGCTCTATATCCAATACTTTTTATTTGCCAATTCCTCCTATTTTGTGTGTCACTTTAACTCTTGTCTGGGATTTCTTACAAAACATTGAGAGAAAATTTACTTTGATCAGCGAGATTAAACTGGCTACCCATTATCAATACATGTTTATTAAAATATTTTTAACCAACTTCAAATAAAAAGTTAGCATAAAAAATATATTAGTCATAAATATATTCAATATAGCGTAGAAAATATCACATCACATTTATTAATCCAACCTCCCTAACCATCCAAACACTTACTTATTACTCCAACCCATCCATGTTACCAAACATTATATCTCTCATAGGAAACCCCATATATTGTATTATGTAGGTATACTGCAAAATGGAACATAAATGCCAATCGCCGAGTTGACAAAAATGACGTAGTTGTCCTCTCAAGAGTCCATGTTTAAAATTGATGCCTTAGAGTTATGCATTATATGCATCATGTAGAATTGGCGAAACTCCTGGTAAAGTCGAGAAATCGATCGGGTTGAATGAACTGAGGTTCCAAACTGCCCTATCATAGTTGTGCTTAACTAGCCCACATACTATTTCAAGGTCCATACTCAATCTATGTCTGGGTTAGATCATCTCATGGACTTTATTTTTCTTCAATTTGTTATTATCTTACAAATATAAATAAACCTTTTTATTTATTTAACATTTTTAAAGCTAGTGCAATTATTATAGTTGTCATTTGAAATGTACACTATATAATTACTAATAACAATGCAAATTAGAATTCTGAAGTAAATTAGAAAAAAATTATTATCTTGTTTTTAACACACACTTTTATTTTTTATAGTCTAAATCACATATAATACACGCCGATGCCCCTCCATTTAATGGATGAATCAACAAGCGGCTAGATTAGATTATATTGCAGATTATTTGTCCAAAGTCCATCCATATGTGAGTTGAGCGGATGAGCTCCCAATACACTAGTTATATCTAGTGTCATATAAAGGATCAATACATACCCTAGGGCGTTTATATAGTTCTCAAGTACAACTGAATCTCAGAAACAAAAGAATCCAATTGCCTAAATAGAATCTTGTTTCAAGTAGGGGACGTTGCCCCCACATGCCCACAGGGAGGGAACACCTGTTCCCTCCTAGATTCCTCCAAGCTCGCTAACCAATCAATGAGACCCATGTCCAATATGGCGGACTTCGCACGTCCTTCTTGTGGAGGATGTAGAAAAACGAATATTCAATCGGGTTCAACAAAAAATTGATTAGGATTCAAGGTATACACACACACACACATGTACACACACATACATACACACACATACATGGGAAACTTCAAATGTGGTGAGGTCTGACGGGTCGCTAAATCGGCCCTTTAAGAGTGCGGAATTAGCACTTCAACATGTCGTAGCAGTCGGGCCGATTTTGGTCATCAAAGAGACCACCTCATTGATACATGTCAAATAAGAATGCGATGGCCATTATTTTTATTTTTACTTGGAAAGAAACCAAGGTCGAACTCAGGGACACGAGCCTTTCTTTAATTATCTGGACTTCTATTTATTTAACTAGGTGTTGAGTTAAAAGCCAATATAGGTCAAATTAAGCGAGCAAGTACAATGCATTAAAATAAACATGCATTTTTTTAAACATTTTTATCATGCAAATAAATGACGAGAAATGCAATGCAAATATGCCCAAAATCAGAATAAATATCATGAACAAGTTAATGAGAGTCAAATTCAGATTTATTTGATGTGTCCGAGCTGATAGACAAAGTGAGCAAGGCATGGGTACATGATAAGAGCCACTTAGCTAACATAATATTTCATTAAAAATCAAGTCTCTAAGATGAAAGATTAACCATGCCATTAGAAAGTACATCGAACAAGCTCTCAAACGAAACTGAAATCAACTAAAACAGAGGTACGGTGCTCAAGATATGCAATATGGAAGACAAGGGCATAAATGCAATAAAACATGAAAAAGATAACTACAAATAGGTCCCTGGGAGGGACTAAAATGTAAATATGAAAAGTACGAGGCCTTCCCTGTAAAATACCCATACGCACAGGGGTATTTTTGCAATTATGAAAACCCGCGAGGGCATAATTGCAAATTACCCAAATGCATGTGGACTGCACGTGCTCCAGGGACCTATCTGCAAATTGGAGAAGATGGCAGGGCGTCTCTGCAAATTGCCCAGAATAGCACGTGCGAAGCACGTGCTATCCTGGCTCGGAAGTCAGGTTAGGCTCGGCAGAGGCTCGGAGTCAGCTTCGGCTAGGCTCGGAAGGTTGGGGGCTCGATGCAGGCTTGTAGAGGCTCGAGAGCGACCAAGCCTGGAGGCTCGGACGCTAGGCTCGGGGATGCTCAGGCTCTGACGCGTGGCCGGCTGGAGTCCATCCGATCGTGACGATCGGGCGGCCGTTGTGCGATCCTGGAGTGACGATGTGGCAGCATAAGAACCGTTGGATCGTGTGGATCCAACGGTTGATGGAATCGATGGCGTGGCCTCCTCTGGGCCGTTGGATGATCGCCGAGAAAGGATCATCCAACGACCGCTGTTCCTTCTCCTCCGTCCGTAGCTGGCGGCGAGTTTGGAGCTCCGGCGGAGGAGCTCCTCCTCCACCGCTCGCTCCCGGCTACGGTGGACTCCCCCAGAGCTAAAGGACCAGTCGTCGATGAAGTGGGTAGCTCGGGGAAGTCCCAGGACCCTCTGGCGTCGCTCGTCAGAGCTCGGATGGGCACTGCGAGGTCGATGAAGTCTGCTCCGACTGGGCTCCGGCCATTGACGCTCACGAAGACCTGCAGCGTTAGACTCATAGCCGAAGTGACAAGGAAGTGCGTGCATGCAACGTGGAGTGAAGTGGGAGCTCATCAGGGACGAAGAACATGGGGAGCTCGAAGCTCCTCCGCCGCGAGGGCGGAGGAGATGGTCGGAGGGTGGAAGAGGTTGTGGATGATCAGAAGGATGGTAGGAGAGTGTCGCGAGGAAGGGGGATCGATGGTGGAGCTTAGGCGATGATCGTCGGAAGGTGAGGACTACTCAAGTAGCCTAGAAAATTGAATAAATTTAAAGAAAAATGCATAGGAAGAAGAAGGAGATCTTACCTGGTCGGAGCGGAGCGGGTGGCTTGGGTTGGGGCTCGAATCGAGCCCCGGGTCTTCGTTGGACACGGCCAGCCGGTCCGTGCAGCTCAAGTGGGCCTGGGGCACTGCAACGCCGTCGTGATTGGCGGCGGGTCGATGATGAATCCACGATTCATCATCTTAATATCTTGATCTTAGCAAAATCCCCGAGTAAAATCCCTAATAAATGTCCATAAAATACATAAATTAACAAAATAACTCTTGTAAATAAAATACACTAATTATTGTATATAAGATTGTACAAAATGAATTAACAATAAAAAGCCGCAAAATCAAAGGAGTTTTATACCTGTAAATAGCCCAAAACTTCATTTATTTTTTATAATTTCATTTCAACTCCTTTTTGCCTAATTCTTTCTCTAACTTGTTTATAAAATTGTTTATAAAAATACAAAAATACAAAACAAATTTTACTTCAAATAAATGCTCCTAGATCCCAATGGGAAAAAGCCGTAAAGACCAACTTTCAAGCCAAATTCCCGCTCCGTATGAACTCCAAATTCACCAAACTCACTTTTAAAGTTCAAGTTAGAAAATTATCTATCCAACGGAAGTGGTTTCATTAAAATCGGAGCTCGTTTGCAAAAGTTGGGTTTTGGGACCTAGATGTACATTGTATATTATGTATATATTCTTTCTTTCTTCATTTTTTATTTTATCTTTCTTAATTACTAAAAATCCAAAAAAATCATTGTGGTGTTGTATTTTGATTGTACTATTTTATTGTATTTTCCTATTGTACATATCTACTATTAAAAAGACAAAAAAAAATATAAAAAGAAAAGCAAACAAAAAAATGTACATGTTGTATATCTTCTTTTTGTAAATTCCCCACTCTTTTTCTTCTCTTTATTTTATTTTCTCTTTTTAGTAGCCTACTTTATTTCATTTCATTTTTTATTTATTTAATAACATTCTCTACAATAACTTCCTTTCTCCATTAACCTCCAAGTCTTCTTTCAACCTCCATTCCACTCCATATTCTTCATATAACCTCCCATTCAACTCCACCAATAATCTAACTTCTCATTCAACACCACCACCTCTCTAACTCCCATTATTCATCTCTTTATAATCATCTCCACATCCACATTTTTCCCCCATCCACCATTCTTATAGAATAAGGAGAGAGCTTGGAGTGTTTTGTTGGTGACAGCTGCGAAGCATCGTCCTCAAGCGACGACCTCCTTCAGGTGAGATCCGCGGAGCTCCGCTTCGCGTCACGAGTTCCCCGTCGAGCTCGCGTAGCTTCTCCGATTTTTATCTCGCCAATCGGGTCGAGGTGACAACAGGAGTTTAGCGTAGCTACTCCGCCAATCCGGCGAAGATCAGGTAAGTATTTCTTCTTATTTTTCTTGTTATTTTATCTTGTCTAATAGTTTGTTTCATTGTTGTCTCATCATTTTTATTTTTATTTTTTTTAGCACACCATATCCAACCCACCATCATTTTATTCATCATCACCACATTCCCCATTACATTTTTACCACCATTACCACCATCTTCATCTTTTCCACCATTCCCCTCTACCAATTTTTTCCTTCTTTTTTTGTAAACATCCACTTTTGTTTCCCTGTTTAAGAAATCAAAATTTAAAAAAAATATAAAAGAGTTAAAACAAAAAAAACCTTTTGCTTTATTACAACAGAAAAAAAGGAAATTCAAAAAAATTTACAAAAAAAATAAAAAAAACCGGAGCAGTAGAACCGCCGCCCCCTTCCCCAAGGGCAACGGCTCCGCCGCCCATCTCCTTCAAGGGAGTAGCAGCGGCCAAGCCGTCGCCGCCCCCTCCCTCCGCCGCCATCAGCGGCGACCCGCCGCGAACCGCCGGCCGCAACCAGCGGCGTCCCCAGCGCACCGCCAGCCGCAAACCAGCGGCAGCCACCGCTTCTCCTTTCAAGCCGCACCGCCCGCCGTCCTGAGTCCAGGCGCGGCCCCCCAGCAGCGGTGGGAGCCTGCGCACCCGCCGACCCCCGCGCGCGGCTGCCGCGCGGCCCCCTTCCGCCGCCGCCGACCTCATCTCCAGTGGGTTCTCCTTCCACCTGCGGCTCCATCGTGAGGTAGAAGGAAGGTTCATTTTTTTTCTATTATTTTATTGTAAAAATTGTATATATTTTTCGCAAGGTTTCTGTAATTACAACCAAGCCCTTGTACATAGTTGTCTTGTTTAAGCTTATTTTCAGAATTGCACTGATTCCCCTCTGTTTGTGTGATACCATTGGGTTGAGCAACTTATTCTCTATCATCTGAGTATTTATTTATATTTTTGTGGTCTTTGGGTAATTTATTAAAATTGTTCAACTGAAATATTGCATATTTTACCCAAACCGTGATCTTAAAATTTTATCTCACACACGGTTGCTCTAAAAATTCCATAAAAAAATATATATGATGTCTTGATATGTGATAAACGTTCTGTCCAAATTTCATCTACAATGGAGATGTCTTGTGCCTAAAATAAATTGTAGAGTGTTTTTAGTGTTTGATTTTTAATTAAATCCACATATATTCTTTTTGCGAAATTTCAACTCTCCTGGATTCTAGATCTAAATATATTTCTGAGATAATTCGCATTCTTATTAATTTGATAACATGGATTAATTAGGAATTAATTACTCACTGTCACTCTGTTTCCACTAAAAAATACATAAAAAATTCATATTTTGTCAAAAAATTCTAAAAATATTACTGTAGCTTTCTTGCATCATGTTTTACTTCCACTACTTTTTTCATAATTTTTGCTTATTGTTTGTGTGAAAAATTGCGAAAAAACCCATAAAAAGTGTGCATTTTTATTTATTGCATTTTAACTCCTAAAATTTAAAAAAAATGTGTTTTGTGTTCATCTCTGGATTAGAACTCTAGGAAAAATACGAATTGGCTAATTTGGACTTCTTTTCCATTAAAATTAATTTGGCCTTGTTGTATGTTTTCTTAGTGTTGTAATTCACCCGCATTTTGTTTTTGGTATTCTACTTGCATAAAAAATCTAAAAAATACCGTTTGGATATCTAGATCTTAAATTTGCAAATTAAACCCAAGTTGTTCCTTTGCCTCCCTGAGTTCGACCCCGGACTTGCCCGGGATATAAATTAAAGCCGAGACACTCTTCACGGAGATCTTCTCTCGGTTCTGACCGAATCGCTAAGTACACGTATTACAACGAACACGAATTAAACAACGTATTTAGCGACTCGTCAGATGGCGCCGTTGCCGGGGGTTCGCCCAGCCCTCCGCCACCTCCCAGTGACAGGGGGAGGTGGCCGGATTGAGCGAAGACGATGATACCCCCTAGTGAGACCCTCCGCCGCTCAAAGAGGAGCTGCGGCGCTAACGCGACCGCCCGAGCTGCGTCAACCGGCTGCTGACGTCCAGCGAAGACCCGGGCATCCTCTGTGATGCCCAGCCCAAGCCCTCCGCCCCGCTTCCGACCAGGTAAGTCCCTCCGATCTTCCTTCGTTTTTTTTTCGATTTCTTAGAATTAATTAGGCCTCTCCGCCCATCCCCTCACTCCATTGCTCCTCTCCTAAGTTTCGACTTTACTCCCCCTTACACGCGCTACCCTCTACCACCTTCTCTATCCATCGCAGCCTCAGACCACTGTCACCCACCTCCTCCGCCACCCACGGCGGAGGAGCTCCGAGCTCTCCACATTCTCCAACCGCTTGAGCTCTCACTTCACTCACGCACGCACTTTAGGCTTCGGCTATTCGCTCCTAACCGCGCAGGAACTTCAAATATGCAATGGCCGGAGCCTCGCCGGGGCCAACTTCATCACGGTCGTCCTCAACATCCGAGCTCCGGCGACCCGAACCCAGATGTCAGACGCATCCCTCGAGCTCACAGCTTCTTCGATGACCTGTCCTTGAGCTCGGGGGAGGTTCACAGTGCTCAGATGAGAGCGGCGGAGATGGAGCTTCCTCGCTGGAGCTCCAAACTCGCCGCCAGCTACGGATCGAGGAGAAGAAGCAGCCACCGTTGGATGTCCCTTCCCCGGGGATAATCCAACGGCCCAGAAGAGGCCGCGTCATCAACTTCAGCAGCCTTCGGATCATCTCGATCCAACGGCCTCCAGTTCGCCACGTGTCGACACCCGAATGTCCCCGAGCCTAGCGTCAGAGCCTGGAGGTCCGTATGCTCCGAGCCTCCGTCGAAGCTGCACCGAGCCCAAGCCTAACACCGGGCCTCCGAGCCGTCCCGAGCCGACTTCCGAGCCTAGAAGGTGCGTGCCTTCTGGGCAATTTGCAGAGACACCCCGCCGTCTTCTCCAATTTGCAGATAGGTCCCTGGAGCACCTGCTTTCCACGTGCACTTGGGTAATTTGCAATTATGCCCTCGCGGGTTTTAATAATTGCAAAAACTACCCCTGTGCGTATGGATATTTTACAGGGAAGGTCTCGTAATTTTCATATTTACATTTTAGTCCCTCTCAGGGACCTATTTGTAGTTATCTTTGTTTGTTTTTATTGCATTTATGCCCCTGCTTTCTTTTGTGCATATCTTGAGCTACATAGCTCCAATCGAGTTGATTTCAGTTTCATTTTGAAGCTCTTCTCATCCTCTTCATTATGGCGTGCTTAAATTTTAGATTTGACACTAAGATCAGTAGTGTATTATTCTATTATCTAAGTGTCCTGAATGCTTTATTTGACATGCTCATTTGCTTATTAAATGTGGAATGCTTCTTAATGCCAACTCAGTTTAACTCGCATTTTTTTCTATGGCTCAAGTGACTACGATTTTGGGGCATTTCATTCGCTTTGCATGATCATTTATTTGCATTATAAAAATTGATAAAAAAATGCATGTTTATTTTGTTTTAATGCATTGCTTTGTGTTGTATCTCTGCAAGTTTTGACCTATATGCCTTTAATTCAACACTTAATTAAATAAACTTAAATCCGATTAATATGAGAGAGGCTCGTGTCCCTGAGTTTGACCTTGGTTTCTTGCCAAGTAAAATAAATCACGATCACCTCATTTTGATTTATTATTGCATATCTTTAAATGAGGTGATCTTTTGATGACCAGAATCGGCCCGACTGCATCGACATGTTGAGGTGCTAAAAACGCACTCTCAAAGGGCCGATTTTGCGGTTCGTCAAATGGCGCCGTTGCCGGGGAGGCAAACGGCTTAGGGATTAGTTTAAAAATTTGGATTTAGTTTTCCATTTACTCGGGTAGTCTGACCCCCGAGCCACCTTGTATTTATTCCATTTTTTTAATTATTTCTCTTCATATTCTTGTATATATTTTGTTTTTATCTCTCTAACATAAATTTTATTTTTTCTTGCGAGGGCCCGGTGAACTTGGAGTGCATCGAAGGTCGACGGACGCGAAGCGCGCCGACTGCTGAAGAGCAAGAAAATCAATTTATCTTCGAGAGAATTTTTATAAAATTTTGTAATTATTGTGTTGTAATAACTTAGGTAATTCGCTCTTTCTAGCGGCTCTTGTTTGAGAGCTCGCGTTTGTATCCAGACTGGACTTTGGACCCGCTCGTGGTCGTGTGGTTGATTGACGTAGAATAGGACTTGCACTCGCAGCTCTTAGAGCATTTTTATTAGATTATCTTGATTACTTGTGCTCGTAACTTTTAGGACCACACATCACATTTAACGAGGCACACTTAGACCGCTGGGCTATTAGTCAAATTTAACTTGTTCATCACTCGCTAATAGAACTGCTTGTCTAGGAACGGTTTCTCGTTTGCATTCATTTAGTATAAAATTTCAATTCTGCCTTGCATCCCGCATGTAGAGCGCGAGGATCACTGTAAGTCTTCTGAACTGGGCATGCATCATTGATTTCATTATTTGCATCGGTTTTTCTCGACTCCCTCCCCTTGGTTTTTGAAATTTAGGTTAAAAGGAAATCGGGACTGATCGTTAGGCGTGCTTTATTTGGTGGACTAATCAAGTGATAACCAAACATAAAATCGGGACTGCTAATCAGAGTTGACCAAAAAAATTGATTAAAACTAACACTTGTTTTGGGAGAGCAAAACCCTCATTGTATGCTTGGCTAATTGTGATTGTTGAGAGGAGAGGACGCATCCCTAGGATAGTGCCAAAAACCTACTTTTGAGCCTTGCGTAATTGTATTGATATCTTGATTTATCACCTAATTAAAACTGAAAAGATAAACGGTCGGACTTTTGCGACCATCACTGTGTTGAGTAGGTGAACTCAGGGTTTGCTCTTGTGTTTGTTTGTTTTGTGTGTTATTCGGTGCACTTGCACGCTTTCTTCCTCGATCCGCTTCATTTTCCCATCTCCCTTCCAAGATGTCAGAATTTTGGTCATCATATCCAAGTCATCCTTCTTCGACCATATTCCGATCATCTCCCACCACTTATTCCTCTTCATACCCACACCCCAACCGCGAAGTCAGAACTCCGACTGACTTCTCCACTTCTTCGTCCTTCTCACCTACCCCACATTCTTGCACCCCTGACCCACAACCACCTTGGATTGATTCACTATATTCTTGTCCGCTTGCTGGAATCAAGGAACAAATCAAAGAGCAAGCGACCTCTGAGATGAATGATTGGCATAATCAGTTGACCCCACATACCTCACTTTCACCTCGAGTTGGGACAGAACAACAATTGCCATACACACATCCCGAATTAACCTTAGGGTACAACATGGTCAACCAGACAAACCGAATGGAGAGGCCTGCACCGTACGATCTTCCTGACTTGATTGACCTGAGTGATAGAGACCACATTGACCAACCTTTATATCACCCATTCGGAGAGCCGACATATACAGGGGATTGGATTCATGCAACTGATTTACAGACCCCCTGTCTACTAACTCCGCCTGATGAGGCTCCGACCAACAACTGCCATACATATGGGCCATACTCAACCCAGTATTGCACACCCGAGTCAAGGTGTGTTGAGTATAAGAGCCCGAGTTCTCAGCAGTATCCTCCAATTGCGTTGACTTCTCTCATGATGTGTCATGAGAACTTATTGGAGGATGACATCTGTAGACCGATCAAGAGTCCATGTAGGAATGTGGATCGTGGATTTCGCGGATTGAATCTTGAAAACCTGGAAGACACCGGATTGACCACTTGTCATGTACAGCTGGAGTCCCTTCTACCTCCCTCTTCTACTAACCACTTTCCCTCCAAATCAGAGTCTGTACATTCTCCTAGTCCTCCTTCACCTACCAAAAATATCATAAAAATTGAAAAAGGAAAAGATCTAAAAAAATTGGATCCTGCGGTTAAGGAAGCATTGGATAGAAAGTTGATTTTTGAGCTTCCCTTAATAATGGCCATTGAGCACTTTCGCGACCTTAAAAGATTTGTGAGAAGTAAATTGATGCCTAAAAGGTCGGGCAATAAGAGAACAAGGACTGAGATACATATAGTGTCTATGGCCACATCTTTGATGATAGGGAGAAAAACCAAGAGCCGCAGAGTAAAGCGGTTGCCTAGGTTTGATTGTGAAATCAAAGATACCACATTCACCCATGCAAGAATCGATGATGACTTACCAATTAATATCCTCTCGACCTCCGTGTTTGCAAAGCTCAAACTCGGATCTGCCAAGAAGTCAAGAGAGATCATTCAGTTGGCGGATCGATCTGTTAAACGGTCAAGAGGAACCATTTCAGTCATCGTCACTTTCCAAGGTGCTCTACTGGAGATAGAATTCACGATCATTGACATTGAGCACCGAGGAGAGTTCACACAGTCTCCGATCATTCTTGGGAAGCCGTTCTTAGCCTTGGCTAAGGCAACTATAGATTGTGAGACTCGGGAGATCGATTTCTCTGCATTGGGAGCACTCCGACCTCACCCGATCTTTGAGGACACACGATATTCCAAGGTAACCCGTAAAGTTGCAGACAGTCGCGATCTTCGAGAGACAGTTGAGTCCCATCTCTCTACTACACCTGAGATACCGACTGTCCAGACAACCATTGGTTTAGACACTTCCTACAACCACACACCGCCTACTGCATGCACCACCACCACGACAGCTTCTAGAGAGGACTCAAGAGCAGAAGCTATCAGTGAGTCGGACATGACCTTTGTGGATTGCCTTGATCATTTCGATGATCCGACACAAGAACACAACAATGTCAAGCCAACTGAGAACACTGTGCCTTATCAGAGACGTGTGCTGACCTTGCAGGAGTATTACAATGCATATGGTGACTCATCTGATGATGAACCTCTGGTCAGAACCTCACACACACCACATCCAGGACATACATCAAAGGAGACAACTGGGACCAAATTGACCAATCTTGATAAATCGGTTGCTCCATCCTCTAGTCGGTCATCTGGTAAGAAGAAGACGGGTGTTGATTCCTTGAGGTGTTCCCCCGAACTCCTTAAGACGTATCAATCTCCTCTTCCTCTTGATGCTTCAGGTTCTAGAAAACCGACTAAGAAGGTTACCTTCGATGTTTCAGAGAAGGAACTTTCTGAGGAGTCCTCATCAGGTCCGGATGAGGTGATCTACATGAGTGAGCTTAGTTCGGCTTATCTGAAGCCATATTTGAGCAAGCAGCCGTGTGTCGACCCCCGTTGGACGTTCCCCACACCTCACTATTATTCTTCGGAGGACGATGCTGACAGCGACACATGTGTATACTACCCACCCCATCGCTCCCGCAAGAAGGTCCGTCACAAACCTTCTTGATCCTTGTATATTCTCCCTCCTCCTTGTACATATTTTCCTTCCTTTATTCACCTCCCTCCCTCATGATTCGCATCACTCGCCCCGGTTCCGTATCGTTTTCATTTTGTGGCTATACTTAGGATGACTAGATCCTAAGTATAGGGGGGTGAGTGACCCGATTTGCTCCTTCTCTTCTTTTTATTTTCTTTTTGTATATTCTTTCCCATTCTCATCGGTCTTCCATTCTTGTGTTCTTTCCAATACTTAGGCTGACCAAAGCCTAAGTATAGGGGGGACCGATGCCCGCCATGTGTATTTACTCATCATTTCTCCTCTTGACCTCGTCTGCCCCATTTTTTCTCTTCTTCTACACTTAGGCTGACCAGAGCCTAAGTATAGGGGGGGCGGATCGACTTCTATACTTTTTATTGTTTTAGCTTTCCTACGCTTAGTACGAGCTATGTCTTTTTGTCACCTAGTGCCATGAGGACATAGCACACGCTAAGTATAGGGGGGCGTGTATATATTACATATATACTTTACCCACACCTCGTACTTTCACGTATTTTTGTATATATTATACAATAATTATGGGGTGGGTAAAAACAAAAAAAAACAAAAAAACAAAAGTATTTTCTTATTTACCTATCTTTTTCAAAAAAAAGCAAAACTTTTCTAAAAAAAAATTCTTTACCTTTGTTTGTAAAAAAAACTAAAAAAAAACTAACTAATAAGTTGGTTTAATCCCTGACACAATTCACTTTCACACAAGACTAGTGATGTTCAAGAACACTTGGTTTACGAGCTCTTGAGATTTTGAGTTAACCGGCCTTTTAGTCATTAGGGTCCTTGACTTAATTATTCACATTTCTCTAGTTTGAAAGATTTGTGTGCTATATTGCATGCTTAGTCTCTACCTTAAGAATATGATCAGCACCTCACATACACGACTGCAGTTATGATGAGATGAGTTGAAATTTCACTTGAGGAACTGGGATGAGGGATTTGAGTTTGGACTTGATTTGATGATGCTCGAGGATGGGATAAAATCAATGAAGGCTTCATGAAACCTGAGTGTCAGCATCTTTAGCCAGTATGAGAACATGGTTCTTGTATTATCTCTTGATATTTACCTATGTGCCAGGGTGTGATAAAATAAAAAAAATGTTGATCAGTGTGCGCCAACTCTTGGTAAAAGAAGTGGAGCTAGCCACAAATACTACAAAGCAATGAAATGTCAAAGAAAAGCTCTCATTCCACAAAGTCAATTATCAAAAGAGCTTCCACCAAAGGCGAGCGCTCCCAACCATTTCAAAGTGTCCACTTGGACCACCGCTATTAGGACCAGGAGTCGGGCTTGCACCAAAAAAGGGCTCTGCATCGTAAATGCTACAAGTCTGGGTGTAGAAGGTACGATAGGTACTCAAAAAAGGCACACCCCGGTGTACTCCCAGGAAAACAAGTGCAGACGGCTCCAACTTCTCTTGATGGACGCACTGATCAACACCAAAAAAATGCGTTGCGTAATAAGGCACTCGAGAGGATCCTTGTTCCAATGAGAGGGAGAGAAGAAATGATACAATCCCATCCCTCCATCAACTGGCCTTCCATCTACACTTTGAAGTCTGACAACTAAAGAGACGGTGAATTGGATGCAAGAAATGGTTTATTCCCTAGTGTTGAGGATTGGGTCCATAGGAGAGTCTCTTGGACTGGAACCTTGGGTGACGTTGTGACTCTACTCTTGTAACTGCAGTCAACACTTAAAGTCATATCCCTTATATATACGTATACAAAGAGAGTCTGATGATTAGGGAAATTGGGTACCTTTTGACTAGAGCTTGGTTCAGCTTAGAATTTTAGGATCTCTAAAACCGAGAGTTCTTGAACGGATCAAGTCTTGTATTCACATGCACAGTCAGGGGTTAATCCAACTTATTCATTCTTTATTTGCTCGAGGACTAGCAAAGTTTAAGTATAAGGGAGTGATGAATCCACGATTCATCATCTTAATATCTTGATCTTAGCAAAATCCCCGAGTAAAATCCCTAATAAATGTCCATAAAATACATAAATTAACAAAATAACTCTTGTAAATAAAATACACTAATTATTGTATATAAGATTGTACAAAATGAATTAACAATAAAAAGCCGCAAAATCAAAGGAGTTTTATACCTGTAAATAGCCCAAAACTTCATTTATTTTTAATAATTTCATTTCAACTCCTTTTTGCCTAATTCTTTCTCTAACTTGTTTATAAAATTGTTTATAAAAATACAAAAATACAAAACAAATTTTACTTCAAATAAATGCTCCTAGATCCCAATGGGAAAAAGCCGTAAAGACCAACTTTCAAGCCAAATTCCCGCTCCGTATGAACTCCAAATTCACCAAAATCACTTTTAAAGTTCAAGTTAGAAAATTATCTATCCAACGGAAGTGGTTTCATTAAAATCGGAGCTCGTTTGCAAAAGTTGGGTTTTGGGACCTAGATGTACATTGTATATTATGTATATATTCTTTCTTTCTTCATTTTTTATTTTATCTTTCTTAATTACTAAAAATCCAAAAAAATCATTGTGGTGTTGTATTTTGATTGTACTATTTTATTGTATTTTCCTATTGTACATATCTACTATTAAAAAGACAAAAAAAATATAAAAAGAAAAGCAAACAAAAAAATGTACATGTTGTATATCTTCTTTTTGTAAATTCCCCACTCTTTTTCTTCTCTTTATTTTATTTTCTCTTTTTAGTAGCCTACTTTATTTCATTTCATTTTTTATTTATTTAATAACATTCTCTACAATAACTTCCCTTTCTCCATTAACCTCAAAGTCTTCTTTCAACCTCCATTCCACTCCATATTCTTCATATAACCTCCCATTCAACTCCACCAATAATCTAACTTCTCATTCAACACCACCACCTCTCTAACTCCCATTATTCATCTCTTTATAATCATCTCCACATCCACATTTTTTCCCCATCCACCATTCTTATAGAATAAGGAGAGAGCTTGGAGTGTTTTGTTGGTGACAGCTGCGAAGCATCGTCCTCAAGCGACGACCTCCTTCAGGTGAGATCCGCGGAGCTCCGCTTCGCGTCACGAGTTCCCCGTCGAGCTCGCGTAGCTTCTCCGATTTTTATCTCGCCAATCGGGTCGAGGCGACAACAGGAGTTTAGCGTAGCTACTCCGCCAATCCGGCGAAGATCAGGTAAGTATTTCTTCTTATTTTTCTTGTTATTTTATCTTGTCTAATAGTTTGTTTCATTGTTGTCTCATCATTTTTATTTTTATTTTTTTTAGCACACCACATCCAACCCACCATCATTTTATTCATCATCACCACATTCCCCATCACATTTTTACCACCATTACCACCATCTTCATCTTTTCCACCATTCCCCTCTACCAATTTTTTCCTTCTTTTTTTTGTAAACATCCACTTTTGTTTCCCTGTTTAAGAAATCAAAATTTAAAAAAAAATATAAAAAAGTTAAAACAAAAAAAACCTTTTGCTTTATTACAACAGAAAAAAAAGGAAATTCAAAAAAATTTACAAAAAAAAAATCAAAAAAAAAACCGGAGCAGTAGAACCGCCGCCCCCTTCCCCAAGGGCAGCGGCTCCGCCGCCCATCTCCTTCAAGGGAGCAACAGCGGCCAAGCCGCCGCCGCCCCCTCCCTCCGCCTCCATCAGCGGCGACCCGCCGCGAACCGCCGGCCGCAACCAGCGGCGTCCCCAGCGCACCGCCGGCCGCAAACCAGCGGCAGCCACCGCTTCTCCTTTCAAGCCGCACCGCCCGCCGTCCCGAGTCCAGGCGCGGCCCCCCAGCAGCGGTGGGAGCCTGCGCACCCGCCGACCCCCGCGCGCGGCTGCCGCGCGGCCCCCTTCCGCCGCCGCCGACCTCATCTCCAGTGGTTTCTCCTTCCACCTGCGGCTCCATCGTGAGGTAGAAGGAAGGTTCATTTTTTTTCTATTATTTTATTGTAAAAATTATATATATTTTTCGCAAGGTTTCTGTAATTACAACCAAGCCCTTGTACATAGTTGTCTTGTTTAAGCTTATTTTCAGAATTGCACTGATACCCCTCTGTTTGTGTGTTAATTTGGACACCTGTTTTGCATCTTTTTATTAAATGAAAAATACCATTGGGTTGAGCAACTTATTCTCTATCATCTGAGTATTTATTTATATTTTTGTGGTCTTTGGGTAATTTATTAAAATTGTTCAACTGAAATATTGCATATTTTACCCAAACCGTGATCTTAAAATTTTATCTCACACACGGTTGCTCTAAAAATTCGACAAAAAAATATATATGATGTCTTGATATGTGATAAACGTTCTGTCCAAATTTCATCTCAATGGAGATGTCTTGTGACTAAAATAAATTGTAGAGTGTTTTTAGTGTTTGATTTTTAATTAAATCCACATATATTCTTTTTGCGAAATTTCAACTCTCCTGGATTCTAGATCTAAATATATTTCTGAGATAATTCGCATTCTTATTAATTTGACAACGTGGATTAATTAGGAATTAATTACTCACTGTCACTCTGTTTCCACTAAAAAATACATAAAAAATTCATATTTTGTCAAAAAATTCTAAAAATATTACTGTAGCTTTCTTGCATCATGTTTTACTTCCACTACTTTTTTCATAATTTTTGCTTATTGTTTGTGTGAAAAATTGCGAAAAAACCCATAAAAAGTGTGCATTTTTATTTATTGCATTTTAACTCCTAAAATTTAAAAAAAAATGTGTTTTGTGTTCATCTCTGGATTAGAACTCTAGGAAAAATACGAATTGGCTAATTTGGACTTCTTTTCCATTAAAATTAATTTGGCCTTGTTGTATGTTTTCTTAGTGTTGTAATTCACCCGCATTTTGTTTTTGGTATTCTACTTGCATAAAAAATTCTAAAAAATACCGTTTGGATATCTAGATCTTAAATTTGCAAATTAAACCCAAGTTGTTCCTTTGCCTCCCTGAGTTCGACCCCGGACTTGCCCGGGATATAAATTAAAGCCGAGACACTCTTCACGGAGATCTTCTCTCGGTTCTGACCGAATCGCTAAGTACACGTATTACAACGAACACGAATTAAACAACGTATTTAGCGACTCGTCAGTCGACACCGGGTAGAGAAGTCGTCGTCGCTCGATCCCCTCGCCCCACTCTGTTACAGAGAGGCGGAGGAGGGTTGGGCCTCCTCCCACGTAAAGGTGGACCCGTTGGAATGACGGGAGGGGCGGAGTATTTGAAGGTGGATGTCGGCGGTGCAGAAGGTGGCGGTCGTGTGTTTCGAGGGAGTTGTGGGTCGACTGGCAGGTGGTCGAGGTTCGTGGGGTGATGCGCGAGATAGAGGGAAGATCGGAGAAGGTCGTGGGGTAGTTGGCACGTGGAGGTGATGGCTGGTGAGGGTGAGAAAATGTGAAGGGGGCGAGGTCTGCGCGAGATGGAAGACGTGGGGAGAAAGGAGGAAACGGAGGTTGACGACGACGCTCCGCCGTTGGATCATCCAACGGTGGAGAATTGGGCGCGGAGCGACGGTCCTGATGCAATCGGGAGCGGAGTGATCGAAGGGATGTGAGGCAGCCACGTGTCGAGCTCTGGCCGCAGCGCTGGCGAGCGGCTTGGATGTGAAGGAGTTGTTGATCAGAAGGTTGAGGATTTAAGCGGTCATGGACGGCAGAGATCAAGACATTATGGGCGTGATCGGACGGATCTTAATGCGCCACGTGGCGCGCTCTGCGCTCGACGCTGACGAACGGTGATGATCAAGGGGCGGAGAAGATCAATGACTGAGGCAAAAGGCGCGCGTGGACACAGCGGGACCGTTGGATCTGAAGCGAGATCCAACGGCCAGGGGTGATGACGGAAAAAGACAAGGGAAGCGGGCCACGTGACGCACCCAGAACGGGCCACGTGGCCCAATCAGATTTATTTGAGGGTATTTTGGATTTTTGGGGGCTGAAATGGCCGAATTTGAGAAAACTCAGAACATGAAAGTTGTAGATCTTGACGAGATCTACAAGTTTCATGTTGACCAAAACTGGAGATGAAAACAAATGAAGACCTGAAATATTTTTGAAGGTATTTTTAAGTCTAAAAATACCACAAATTTTTGTTTTGTTATTTTTTGTGATTTTTAATTTATTCGAGACTCTGATAATTACAGGACATTAACCGGGATTTATTGACACTAAGCTTAAGCATGGGGGTTAATAATGTGAAATTATGATGATGAAATCGAGTTTCATCACCCCCTATACTTAACCCATGCTCGTCCTCGAGCATCAAAAAGAATGACTAAGTTGGATTAACCCCCTTGTGCATGTGAATACAGGATCCAATCTGATCAAGTCGACACGACTTTCGAGATCCAAATATCTAGAGTTCAACCCAGCCTTAATCAAGAGGCTTCCAATTCCTCTACTTCTCTAGACTCTCTCTGATGTACATATAAACTAAAGGATATGAAGTTTAGTGTTGACTGCAATTCTGAGAGTAGAGTCAATTCGTCACCCAAAATCTTGGTCCGAGAAAATCTCCTAAGGACCCAATCCTCAGCACTAGGGAATAAATCAAATCTTGCATTCAGTCCACCGTCTCTTTAGTTATCAGACTTAATGTAGATGGCAGGCCAGAAATGGAGGGCATGGGATTGTGTCAATTCTTCTCTCCCTCTCATTGGAACAAGGAGTCTCTCTAGTGCCTTTTACGCAACACATTTTTTTGGTGTTGATCAGTGCGTCCGTCAAGAGAAGTTGGAGCCGTCTGCACTTATTTTCCTGGGAGTACACCGGGGTGTGTCTCTTTTGAGTACCTATCGTACCTTCGACACCCAGACTTGTAGCATTTACGATGCAGAGCCCTTTTTTGGTGCAAGCCCGACTCCTGGTCCTAATAGCGGTGGTCCAAGTGGATACTTTGAAAAGTTTGGGAGCGCTCGCCTTTGGTGGAAGCTCTTTGATATTTGACTTTGGTGAATGAGAGCTTTTCTTTGAATTTCATTGACTTGTATAATTTGTGGCTAGCTCCACTGCTTTTACCAAGAGTTGGCGCACACTGATCAACAATTTTCATTTATTTCACACCCTGGCACTTAGGTCAATATCAAGAGATTAGTATAAGAACCAAGTTCTCATACTGGCTAACATTGCTGACACTCAGGTTTCTTGAAGCCTCCAAAGATTTTATCCCATCCTCGAACATCATTAGATCAAATCCAAACTTGACTTCCTCATTACAATCCCTCAGGTGAAAAATCAACTCATCTCATCAAAAACCGCAGTCGTGCATGTGATGTGCTGATCATATTCTTTTGTCTGAGACTAAGCATGGAATATAGCATGCAAATTTAGAAACCTAGAGGAATGTGGATGATTAAGTCAATGACCCTGAAGGCTAAGGCTGGTTAACCTAAAATCTCAAAGACATCAAAAAGCTAAGTTTCCTTGACCAATTCAGATCCTGGGTGAAAGTGTAAGTGTAGCGGACTAATCCAACTTCTTCATTCAAAAACAAGACACACTTTTTATTTCTTCTTTTTTCTTTTTTTTTGAACTTTAAGAGATATTAGAACTCCCTAAACTCAATTGAGCATCTGCGATTCAGCCAGTATGGATGTAAGTACACGCCGAAGCCCGTTGCTTGAGGACGGGGCCTTGCGCGATGTCCTCTAAACCATCCAATCTGCTAAGGGCGAACCCTCACTGAACGCGGCTGACTTAATTGGGTTTAGTAGTCACCAATGACTCTTAAAGGATTTTTAGGATTTTCTCATTTTTATGGATTTTAATAAGGTTAAAACATCTGTTAGACTCAACTTTCCTTGATAAAAGACTTTCAAAAACTATGTCACACAAATAAAAGATTAAAAACATTTTCAAAAGATTTTTCAAAACAAGAAAATCTAAAAATCATTTTAAAAAAGATTTTTATAAAAATAGTGTAACATAGTATAGAAAAGCCGTAAAATTATTTGAGTTCTCTTAGTCCAAAGAGTTTTACGTTAGCCAAAAAGTTTTTAATTTTTCAAAATTTTCAGATTATAGCTAAAGTAAATATACGGTATATACAGTATACCCCCCTATACTTAAACTTTGCTATGTCCTCATAGCACTAGATGTTACAAGTACATAGGTCCATTTAAGTATATAGGAATATACGGGAGCTAAGAGGGGCTCCCCCTATACTTAGGTTAGAAATAACCTAAGTATAAAGGCAAGAAAAGAAGAGTAGAGAAAATCACGGGGACTCGAGTCCCCCCTATACTTAGGCTGAGATTAGCCTAAGTATAAAGATGGGAATTGATGTTGGAAGGGACCCAAGGTGAACGAAGAAGAGGAATGGATTTACAAGTGAGCGGTTGAATCTTTGGAGATGAAATGGAGTGACTAAGGTTTTAGGGTTGTGTAGCAAACATGGCTCAATTCAAGCAAGCAAAAACCCTTAGTTTCACCAACTCACACATGAAACCAACCGAAGTTGGTTCATTATCTTGTCAGTTTTATTGGTGATAAAGCCTTAGATATTTACGCGAAGAAAATGTGAAATGAAAATCAAGGTGTATGTGCGGGTGTTGCTCTCCCAAAACCGAATTTTACTCCATTTTTGGTTGACTTGCAATTAACAGTCCCAATTTTATTTTGAATTATCACTGAATTAAGGTTATCACATCCATCAGAAAATCATCGTCTACCGTTCATTTCATTTTCCATTAATCCTAGGTGATCAATGAAAGCCGAGAAAAACATGTATTCGATGAAAAAAAATGCGATCTAGGCTAAGCGAGAAATCATGCAGTGATTTGACGATAAATCCGCGAAAAAACTAGGGCCGTTTTGAAAACCAAAATCAATGTATGCAAGTCGAATAAAACCGCACCTAATCATGCATCTATTAGCGGTAATTGATTTTCATTAATTTTAGCTAAGTGATGCGAGATTATGTGCGTATATCATTTAGTGTGTCCTACCTACGATCAAGCACATAAAAATATGAAAAATAAAATGAGCTCGGAGAGCCGCGTGCCTATCCTAGGTCGACACTCAAGTGGGGACGATCCCCACACAACCATGATCGTTCGATTACAATCGCGAGTCTTCGATCGAAGACCGCTGTAAAAGACGAATTATTATAAAAATAAAATGCAACACATTTTTTTTCTTTCTTCCCTATTTGCTCCATGCATGTTTTGTGGCTCCTCGCAGCGGGAAGTATCCTGCTCCTCGCCTCCTTGATCCATCAAGGGCCCTGCCACAAAAACAATGGTTAGATATCAAATAAGAAAGAAAAAATTTCATATGCAAAATATGTGATCATTTGACCTATAAAAAGAAACACAAAATTAAACAAACAAAAATCCAAAAAATATAAGAAATGAGCCATGTCCCCGGCAACGGCGCCATTTGACGGGTCGCTAAATCGGCCCTTTAAGAGTGCGGAATTAGCACTTCAACATGTCGTAGCAGTCGGGCCGATTTTGGTCATCAAAGAGACCATCTCATTGATACATGTCAAATAAGAATGCGATGGTCATTATTTTTATTTTTACTTGGCAAGAAACCAAGGTCGAACTCAGGGACACGAGCCTTTCTTTAATTATCTGGACTTCTATTTATTTAACTAGGTGTTGAGTTAAAAGCCAATATAGGTCAAATTAAGCGAGCAAGTACAATGCATTAAAATAAACATGCATTTTTTTAAACATTTTTATCATGCAAATAAATGACGAGAAATGCAATGCAAATATGCCCAAAATCAGAATAAATGTCATGAGCAAGTTAATGAGAGGCAATTTCAGATTTATTTGATGTGTCCGAGCTGATAGACAAAGTGAGCAAGGCATGAGTACATGATAAGAGACACTTAGCTAACATAATATTTCATTAAAAATCAAGTCTCTAAGATGAAAGATTAACCATGCCATTAGAAAGTACATCGAACAAGCTCTCAAACGAAACTGAAATCAACTAAAACAGAGGTACGGTGCTCAAGATATGCAATATGGAAGACAAGGGCATAAATGCAATAAAACATGAAAAAGATAACTACAAATAGGTCCCTGGGAGGGACTAAAATGTAAATATGAAAAGTACGAGGCCTTCCCTGTAAAATACCCATACGCACAGGGGTATTTTTGCAATTATGAAAACCCGTGAGGGCATAATTGCAAATTACCCAAATGCATGTGGACTGCACGTGCTCCAGGGACCTATCTGCAAATTGGAGAAGATGGCAGGGCGTCTCTGCAAATTGCCCAGAATAGCACGTGCGAAGCACGTGCTATCCTGGCTCGGAAGTCAGGTTAGGCTCGGCAGAGGCTCGGAGTCAGCTTCGGCTAGGCTCGGAAGGTTGGGGGCTCGATGCAGGCTTGTAGAGGCTCGGGAGCGACTAAGCCTGGAGGCTCGGACGCTAGGCTCGGGGATGCTCTGGCTCTGACGCGTGGCCGGCTGGAGTCCATCCGATCGTGATGATCGGGCGGCTGCTGTGCGATCCTGGAGTGACGACGTGGTGGCATAAGAACCGTTGGATCGTGTGGATCCAATGGTTGATGGAATCGATGGCGTGGCCTCCTCTGGGCCGTTGGATGATCGCCGAGAAAGGATCATCCAACGGCCGCTGTTCCTTCTCCTCCGTCCGTAGCTGGCGGCGAGTTTGGAGCTCCGGCGAAGGAGCTCCTCCTCCGCCGCTCGCTCCCGGCTACGGTGGACTTCCCCAGAGCTAAAGGACCAGTCGTCGATGAAGTGGGTAGCTCGGGGAAGTCCCAGGACCCTCTGGCGTCGCTCGTCGGAGCTCGGATGGGCACTGCGAGGTCGATGAAGTCTGCTCCGACTGGGCTCCGGCCATTGACGCTCACGAAGACCTGCAGCGTTAGACTCATAGCCGAAGCGACAAGGAAGTGCGTGCGTGCGACGTGGAGTGAAGTGGGAGCTCATCGGGGACGAAGAACATGGGGAGCTCGAAGCTCCTCCGCCGCGAGGGCGGAGGAGATGGTCGGAGGGTGGAAGAGGTTGTGGATGATCAGAAGGATGGTCGGAGAGTGTCGCGAGGAAGGGGGATCGATGGTGGAGCTTAGGCGATGATCGTCGGAAGGTGAGGACTACTCAAGTAGCCTAGAAAATTAAATAAATTTAAAGAAAAATGCAGAGGAAGAAGAAGGAGATCTTACCTGGTCGGAGCGGAGCGGGTGGCTTGGGCTGGGGCTCGAATCGAGCCCCGGGTCTTCGCTGGACACGGCCAGCCGCTCCGTGCAGCTCAAGTGGGCCTGGGGCACCGCAACACCGTCGTGATTGGCGGCGGGTCGACACCGGGGAGAGAAGTCGTCGTCGCTCGATCCCCTCGCCCCTCTATGTCACAGAGAGGCGGAGGAGGGCTGGGCCTCCTCCCATGTAAAGGTGGACCCGTTGGAATGACGGGAGGGGCGGAGTATTTGAAGGTGGATGTCGGCGGTGCAGAAGGTGGCGGTCGTGTGTTTCGAGGGAGTTGTGGGTCGACTGGCAGGTGGTCGAGGTTCGTGGGGTGATGCACGAGATAGAGGGAAGATCGGAGAAGGTCGTGGGGTAGTTGGCACGTGGAGGTGATGGCTGGTGAGGGTGAGAAAATGTGAAGGGGGCGAGGTCTGCGCGAGATGGAAGACGTGGGGAGAAAGGAGGAAACGGAGGTTGACGACGACGCTCCGCCGTTGGATCTGGAGATCCAACGGTGGAGAATTGGGTGCGGAGCGACGGTCCTGATGCAATCGGGAGCGGAGTGATCGAAGGGATGTGAGGCAGCCACGTGTCGAGCTCTGGCCGCGGCGCTGGCGAGCGACTTGGATGTGAAGGAGTTGTTGATCAGAAGGTTGAGGATTTAAGCGGTCATGGACGACAGAGATCAAGACATTATGGGCGTGATCGGACGGATCTTAATGCCCCACGTGGCGCGCTCTGCGCTCGGCACTGACGAACGGTGATGATCAACGGGCGGAGAAGATCAATGGCTGAGGCAATAGGCGCGCGTGGACACAGCGGGGCCGTTGGATCTGAAGCGAGAGCCAACGGTCAGGGGTGGTGGCGGAAAAAGACAAGGGAAGCGGGCCACGTGGCGCACCCAGAACGGGCCACGTGGCCCAATCAGATTTATTTGAGGGTATTTTGGATTTTTGGAGGCTGAAATGGCTGAATTTGAGAAAACTCAAAACATGAAAGTTGTCGATCTTGACGAGATCTACAAGTTTCATGTTGACCAAAACTGGAGATGAAAACAAACGAAGACCCGAAATATTTTTCAAGGTATTTTTAAGTCTAAAAATACCACAAATTTTTGTTTTGTTATTTTTTTTGTGATTTTTAATTTATTCGAGACTCTGATAATTACAGGACATTAACCGGGATTTATTGACACTAAGCTTAAGCACGGGGGTTAATAATGTGAAATTATGATGATGAAATCGAGTTTCATCAAGGTCTAACCACATTTATGACGCATCACTTTCAATTTAGGTGTTTCCTTATATATTTACATTTTATTTTGCCACAGATTTAATCATAGGCATTAACATCACATTTACATCAAGATAGAATTACAAAAATTTTCATACATTGTATGAAAATGTTAGTTATATATAGGGGCTATTATGTTGTAAAATAGTCCTTGTATCATTTTTTGTTACTAATAGAATAAATGTCGGCTGGCTAAAGTGGAGAGGAGCCTCTGCTGTTCTCTGTGATAAGAAAATTCCTTTAAAAATTAAAGGAAAGTTTTACAAAGCAGCCGTGTGACCTGCTATGCTTTATGGATCCGAATGTTGGTCTGTGAACCATAAACATGTGCAAAGAATGAATGTAGCAGAAATGAAAATGTTAAGGTATATGTGTGGACACACACGTAACGATCAGATTCAGAATGATGTAATCAGAAAGAAAGTTGGTGTAGCTCCAATCGAGGATAAGACGCGAGAAAATCGCTTAAGATGGTTTGGACATTTGCAAAGAAGATCAACTAATGCACCAGTTAGGAGATGTGAGGGTTGGGATGTTGAGCCGGCTAAGAGAGGGCGAGGACGACCCAAGAAGTGTTGGAAAGAGACCATACAAAGGAATCTTAGTTTTGTGGATATAAGCCCGAGATTGACTCAAGATAGATCTGAATGGAGGCGAAGAATCCATGTAGCCGACCCTACTTAATTGTGGGAAAAGGCTTTGTTGTTGTTGTTGTCCTGGTATCATTTTTACAATGTGAAGCTTATAGTTATACAAATTTCGTACATGATTATACTAAGTCAGTGGTGGCTTTTAAAATCTCATGAAAGACCCCACCTCATTTGAAAGGACCAGTACACACACATATAGGGGAACCTTCAAATGAGGTGGGTCTCACCTTATCTATGGTGAGCCACCATCAATTAGACATCTTTCCCACGAATTTTTCAATTCCTTATTTCATAGATTTAAGAATAAAAATTAGGGTTTTTATCACTTGTGCCCCTCTAAGATATCGCAATTTCAGTTATGCCCCTATCTTTTTGGTAATATCAGTTATGCCCCTCACTTCTTTCTCCGTTATCACTTGTGCCCTTCCATCAGATTGAATGTCAAAAAATTAAAATAACCATGGTTTATTCAAACCATGATGTGGTTAAGAAGGGTATTATGGTCAAGGGAGGGGGGGGGGAGCAGCGGGGGCAGGGGGGAGGAGGCAGGGGCGGAGGAGGCAGGGGCCAGGGGGCCATGGAGGAGCTGAAGCATATGTGCGAGGGCCGGGGGAGGAGGTGCGGGGGCCAAGGAAGAGCTCGGGGTGGAGGGATGGGCTGAGGGCGGTCGGGAGGAGCCAGTGGTTGGGAGAAGAAAGAGAAGGGTGAGGAAGAGGATGGGGGAGGAAGAAGAAGAAGAGTTGGCCATTTCAGTCCAATTTTTCCAATTAATTACACTTGTGTCCGTGAAGTTATCGTCCGTTTTTATTAGGGATGGACGGAAACTGACCTGAGGGGTACAAGTGATAGAATGGGAAGAAGTGAGGGGCACAACTGCTATTACCAAAAAGATAGGGGAATAATTGAAATTGCGATATCTCAGAGGGGCACAACTGATAAAAACCCTAAATATTAACATGACATGTATATTGAAATATAATTACGAGATATTATTATGTTGGA
Organism: Ottelia alismoides; assembly: GCA_037367405.1. NCBI lineage: Eukaryota > Viridiplantae > Streptophyta > Magnoliopsida > Alismatales > Hydrocharitaceae > Ottelia > Ottelia alismoides. The sequence continues at coordinate 268,561 of JAZKJV010004087.1, forward strand.
TAAAAATGGTAATTTAAATATATATGTTATATTTTACAAAATCATTTTTTTACATTATGCAATTTGTACTTTTACAAATTAGTATAGAGTTTTTACTAAATTAGTAGTGGCTTTTAAAATCTCGAGAAAAAACCCACCTCATTTGAAAGGTCTCGCATACATACATACACACACATAGGATATTTATCCAATGGACCATGTACCTATCAGAGTTAGCATGAGCACTGAATTGCAATCATCCTCTACAAGATTTAATCCTTAAGATATAGGAATCGATTTTCATAATGGAAATAAAACAAAATTGGAAATTAAAACGTTTCTAAAAATAGATTTATGTGTCTGGAAAGTCGAACGCACACATATGTGATTGTCAAGACCTATTATTTTGTTTCAACGCAAGGCAATTGTTTCGTTCCAATGTAAGATGAAAGGTATGTTATTCGTTTGTATGATTTAATTATTCAATTCTATAAACATTTTGTTGTTTTATTGATTTTTCCCTCTCTATCACCAGTCTTAGATTTTGGATCAAAAAGAATGAGACGATGATGATGGATGATTTGAGATCGAATTTGGATCATGAGAAGATCATCTCAGAAGGATAATGTTAGAATAAAGTTTTTTTATCTTCAACTGTAGTTCTGAGAATTTATTCGAGAAGTATTATTGAAATACAAAAAAGTGGTGTTCATATTTATTTTGGTTGGTATACAATATGTAGTCCTAATTGGATTTTTTATTGAAGACATTTTGATTTCATATAATAGAAAACTACATTTTTAATCAACTCGTAAATTTACTGATCTTGATCAGTGTGTTGTCTATTACAGCTAGAATATTGACTAAGAATTCATTTTATATTAGTATAGTTTATTCAAGTTTACTAACAAGGAACTTCTTATTCAAGTATTTTGCAACTCAATTTACTTATTTCCATTACTTAGTCATTGTTGTATTTGCTTAATTTACATATAAGAGAGTTTATGTTACTATTGCTAATATAATTGTTGCTTATCATATGTTATTTTGAAAATATATTGAGTTACTATTGTATTTACATTATTTACTGATGCGGTATTTTTATTTTACTATTATATACACAATTGTTACTTATCTTGCACCTATTTTAAAATTAAGTTTCTCTTTTTTTTCCACTTTTTATTCAATTGCTTCACAAGATCAAGGTTTTTTATTACTACGACCTCTTTATTTCTTACAACTCACAGCTGGTGATTTACTTATTCATCTTTTATTTCATGTATGCTAGATGTTTGAACACTTCCTATGTTTTGTGAATGAAAATGTGAAATAATGAAGCATTGATGATCATTGCATTGCTTCCTAACTAAAGAGGTAAGAAGAACATCTTATCATTCTGTAACTAATACAAGAGGTAAGTAACAAATACAATACACTAAATGAATAATCGATGTGTCACTATAATTTCAATAACCAATCACAATGAGTAAGTAATATGGACATGGATATTCAGTAATTGTTCATGTAAACATTAGTAATTTACCTACTCAATTATCTAGTAATTTCGTGTTGCAAAGATTGCAAAGTAATCCCTAGAGAGTTTGACCATCCAACATCGCTTGTTAGTCGTGGATGTGCAAATAAAAGGACTGGTAAAGAAGAGGAGGCTTTCCAATGTCATTAGAACTAGATGGTGAAATCTTCGAAATAGGCAAATGAAGATTGTTCTAACATCTCAAGTGAGTTGATTAAAATCTCGTCCGAATAATCACTCCTCTGTGTTTGTCAAAACAATAAAGATTGAGTCATCCAACAAGTACTATGCAATCCAAAAAATAAATCAAGTTAGAACCACATTCTCAACAAAATAAATGGAAAATAATATACTGATACATGAGAAAAATGATATATAACAAAGGAGTTACCGAGTAAAAAAAATTTACCAAAAAACATGAATATGTACATTGTCAGATTAAAAGACTAACAACAAATTGTAGAAGCAAACACGATAATTAAGAAATAATCACCTTTGCTTTGATGAATATGCTTTCTGTTAAGGATGAATTGATTTATTTGTTAAGTAGGTCTTTTGACGAGGGATACTTCACCCATCATCCTCCATTGTATTTCTTTCATTCATGTGAAGAGTGTCTTAATTTCTTGTGAGGGATATTAGGGTTTGTGTGTCCCTGCATCTTTTCCCTCGTTGTTAGGATTTTCCACATAAATTCTCTCTTATCTACGTGGTTGTGCAATGTTTTCTACATGGGTATCATCGGCCTCATTGAGGCAGTGATATGTGTTGTCTACTGTGCAAATCTCCTTCTATCATATGCTGATGTGATCACCAACTTTGAGGGTTCTTGAGCATGACATCTCCTTCTCTAAGCGCATGGGTTTGAATCCCATGTGGCCTTGTTACCAAGCGCACCCTTCTACTACGCAATCTCCCCTCCACCTCTCGTTCTCCTTGGCGTGATCTTCTTGGGCTCACAGTGCGAGTTCTACTTCCTCGTCCTCTAAATTGATCTTCTGGGGCTCCGAGAACAACATGATCCTAGGAGCCATGCGATCTTAGTCAATGAGCGTGGGCTCTTTGAATGGATCCATCACGTGCAATCCTCGAAGCATTCGAGGCATGAGTTCCTCACTTGGGACTCCCCCTTGTGCATCCTCAAGACTTTCTAGGGCTCTGTTGTGAATATTACTTGGGCTGGACTAGGCTATAAGTATGTAAGTTTCACACCTAAGTTTTTTCTAGTGGAGTTGGGTTGTGTGTATTTTTTTTGTTGAGCTTAGGTTGTGAGCTTTTACAAACCTCATGGGGTTGTTAGCATTTTTTATCTTCAAAATCTCATTTTCTTACTACGATGAAATTAACGACACTCGTCTAATGTGTTCTGCTGCTATTTATGTTTCTTTAGCCTCAATGAGTCGAGGAGGGTATCTTGATGGAAGAAAAAAATATTGGTCGTTATCAATATATTGCATGATCAATGGTGCATATAAGAGAATTAGTGTCAGAACTAAACTATAAATGTAAATTCACCATATATTCAAACCCTTTTCCTCAGAAAGAATCCTACCAGAGAGCAAGGGCTCACATTGGAGGGCATGTACGACAGAAAAGACAAAACATTCACATGTGTCAATTGTTAGATATTATATATGCTGCCTCAAAAAGTAAAATGGTAGAAGATTATTACTATTGTGGTGACACATGGATGAGTCTCACTTATGAAAAATACTGAGATGAAATATGAAAGCAAAGGATCTTTATTTTCTCTGTGACCTTAACACCAAGTTTGACACAACTAGAAGTCTACTTTGACAGTAGGAATACGATTTGATATTGAGGTGTAGCGTACCATTCAATCTAAAGAATGTCATACAACTATGAATGCTGAATATGGCATCTCTTTTGAGAGGTATGCTTTACCTAGCAAAGGATGCAGAAGAGGTCCCTGATAGGAAGCGTGTGCACTGCAAGGAAACTGGTCATGATCGCTTGCTAAACGGCTAGGTTAATAAGGTCACGTTGTAGTACGACCGCTTAATGATGTATCAGAACCGAGCGTAATATCTCCACGAGGAGTGGCTCGACTAAAATATCCCAGATAAGTCCAAGGTCGAACTCAGGGACACAACTGATTAGTCTACCTAATCAGGACCTAAATATATGGCTAAGTTACTCTAAAGTGTATCTAGGTCAAGTGTAGACAACAACAAAATGCATCCATGTTTTTTATGATTTTTCAATGCATACAAATTAGATTCAATAAAATGCTAATGATTATACAATGCAATGCAATGCACACAAACAAGAACACATTCGCATACTATGCTCTTAGATTAATATTTGCACAATAATATTATTAATTCATCAAGTTGTCCATATTGATTCTCAATCACAAGCTCCTATTCATCTAATTTCATCAATGCATCATTTAAAATACTGCAATTAATAATTCAACACTTAATAGCACCTTAATATAATACTAATCAGGAATCAATTTTTGAAATAAATCATGAGAAGTTCCTTATTAGACTCTAAGGATTTAAGGCCAATCAATGATGCATTAAAATGTGTCAACATGATCATTGGATAAATTAAATGGGGTTTCTAGGTCGAGTCATTTTTCTAAAATTTAATTCATCATAAATAGAACATATCATAGAGTTAAACATCACATGAAAAAGCGTGAAAAAGCCTTTAAAATGCCAATGATTTCATTTAATTTGGACATGTGCAAAAGTTATGAACATATCAAGTCAGGGACATAATTGCAAAGTATACATAATAAAAACATAACATAATGGTCCAAACAAGATATGATATGTAATTACAAATGTTGTTGGGTTTATATGTGCAAAAAGACCCCCACGAGGCTATAAATGTAATTAAATAAAGACGGGTGGGTCTTATCTTTAACTCTTCCTTGGTGGTGCGTGTACCACACACATGGGACTGAACTACAATTCTTCAAAAGTCAGGTCCGGGTGCTGCAAATAGCCCTATCACGTGAGTAGGCTAACGTGATGGCTAGGCTTGGGTGGCGTAGCAGCTTCGGGCTACATGGTAGCTTCAAGCACTTCAGGGCAGTCTTGGAAGGCCCGAGGTAGAGGCTTGAAGCAGTGGCTCGATGGAGATCACTCGCCCGTCCGATTAGATCAAGACGATCTAATCTAAGGGTGCCTGTAAGTCACCATTCTTCATCCTTCACCGGACAGGGTGGTGATGTGGCGGAGCTCCAGCAACTCGAAACCCTCTTCTCCTATAGTGTCTGCTTTTGGTGAATGTCGCCTCAGATTGCTGATCACCACATGAGGAAGCTCAAGGCTTCAGCGAGTTGCTGCACCTCCTGGCATGTCGTATCGATTGTAGTTTCTTAAAGGAGAAGAAGCTCAATATAGATCTGATGGATGTCCAACCATTGAAGCACCTACACTATTAGAAGACAAACCTGAAGTGGAAGGAGTCTATGAAGATGAAAAGGAGTGAGATAAAGGGCTTAATCGAAGTGAATGGAGCATACTCCTAATGGGTCTCAAGCTTTACAAGCTTGAGAATGGATCGAGGGTGATCGAGTTATGGAGAAGAGAAAGGTGGAGTCGGAGCTGTGCGTGTGGAAGAGCTAATGGCAGAGATGGTAGATTACATAGAACAACCAGAAGGTGTGTGTTTAGTAAGAAAAAAATATAAGAGCAATGAGCAGAGAACAACTGATGTAACTGAGACAGCACTGAGACAGCACCCGGAGAGATTAGGAGACAATGGATGGGGATGAATTGGAAGCCTGGGAGCGAGTAGTATACTCCTCTGATCGTCGCTCGACATGGTATTTAAACACGGAGATCACGTGATTAACCGGTAAATGGTTAATTTAAAACTGTCTGATTGTAATACGGTCGCTTATCAATTTATCAGAACTGAGCATATATCTCTGTGAAGAGTGGCTTCGGCTAAAAATATTCGGATAAGTCAGGGTCGAACTCAAGGACACGAGCAACTAACTAATTTAGTTTAGGATCTAAATATTTAATTCAAGTGATTTTAGATGCTATCTAGGTCAAGAATGCACATAATGCATGCATGTTTTTTTATTTAATTTCATATGCAATTTTATTAATATGACATAATGATAAAAATGCACATAAAATGATAATAGACAATATAATACAACCACACACTAATATGCTTGCGAGTAATCAATTAAATATCTAATTAATTCTTAATTCAAAAATAAGATTAATGATCTTGATCCTAATTTTGAAGTAATTAAGTGATCAAAATTTAATGTTCAATTTAGGTCTTAAGTTAACGATACAATTCAATTCTATGCTCAATCAAATAGTGATTATTCAATGATTATTCTAAACAAATGATTATACAAACAAGAAAGTAATCACTCTATCAATTCATTAAAAATAAACGAAACAAATCAGGGCATTAAATGAGCAAAGAATGGTTTTAAAAAATTAAAGGTGCTCAAATCACTAATTGAAATGTCATGAAGTTCACTTGATTTTAATTTAAATAAGACATAATGAACCAGAAAACTGAGCACATCATATTAAAGAGCATCGCAAGACCTTCGAAATGATACCACGATCATTATGGATATCACATGACAAAGATATCAAGCTTTTACTCTAGGGCACAATTGCAAAGAAAATGTATTAAAAATAACAATAGTACTTACAAATTGATCCCTAAAAGGGCCTAAATGTAAATAATAAAAAATGCACTTATCTTTCAGAGGAGCTCCCTACACGGGGGTATACTTGCAAACGCATGAAAGCATAGGGCTGGCACGCAAAATTCCCAAAATCATGTGAGGAAGGCATGTGCGCCTAGGTATGGAAGTAGGCTCGGGGCACTTGGAAGGTTCGGGCCAGGTGCCGCTTCGATGAAGGCTTGTAGTCAGTGGCTTGGTGGCAAACAAGAACCATTGTGGACCGTAGGATCATCCTTGATTGGGTGTAATTCGACGGTTATTGCTGTTGTTGACGAAATACTCCTCATTGCACACCGGACTACTGGCGATGCTCCGATGATCAAAAGGGTCTTTCTCCTCTGATGCTCCTTGATCGATGCTAATGCTCCAGGAACTTCCGCAAGATCCTGGTGATGAATGTGGTGGCTCGAGGAAGAGAAGATAGTCTCTGAAAGACCATATATGTTGAGCTTTTCCGGTAAGAAAGCTAATGCGTAAAGATGATGCGATTGTTGAGAAGGTGGGGAACATATAAAATGATGGAATGCATGTATGTGTATGAGTAGATAATACAAAGAAACGAAGAGAAGAGAAGAGAAGAGATACATTACCAGGATGCGAAGAAGATGATCTAAGGAAGAAGTAGGGGGTGGATTATATGCCTGAGGATGGAAGGGTCCCCGATCTTCGCTTAACTTCGATGGCTAATCGAAGAAGCTCAAACAACCACGATAAAGGCTGCAGTATGACTGAAAGTCGAGGATCTCGCTTGGAAACTGAACTTCAGTCGATCTTAGTTGAGCCCTGTCTCTGTCACTCAAGAGAAACTAAGGCTAAGAGAGGGTCACACAAAGTGGTGGATGCTAGTTGCGGTTGTCAGAGGAAGGGTTTTGTTGGGGGAGGATAGGTGGTTTGGTAGTTGTGGGGTGGTGGTTTCAACCAACGCTCCACATCAGTCTCAGGGAGATAACAAACACTGGAGGAATGCCGTGAATGGCGGTTGTGCGAGCTATCGTCTGGTGGTAGAATCGAGGGAAGATGGCATGTGGTGAGACCTGGAGAAGTCGGTGAAGTTTGTATATGTGAAAGGCCGTGACGCTCCACAGGAGGTGCCTAGAGGTTGCGGGTGACAAATGTCTTCGGATCAAATGATCCGACGATCAAGGAGGGGGCATGGATTAGTGTCCCAAATCACGTTTGATCAAAGGATCACAGGGTCAATGAAGGGGGCGTTGATGGAGTGTTAGTGAGAATCAGACCAAGATGATTGGACAACCTAAAAAAATAGGTGGGATGGAGTATCAAGACGAGTCACGTGGCTCAACTAGAGAGATCCACATGTCTCAATAAAAAATAAGAGTTAGATAAATCAATAATAAATGCAAATAAAACAGATACAAGTGTTAAATCGAAAAATATTCAACATGAAAGTTGTAGATCTTTTCAAGATATATTGTTTTCATGTAAAACCCAAAGTCAAATTACATCATATATACATATATATTTGCAATATTGTTGTAAGTTATTAAAAACATTTATTTTATTTTCTTATTTTTTGTATTTTTTTATTTATGAATAATGTTAAATATAACATGTACATTAATAATCTATTTTTTATTTTATTTTTAATAATAAGAAAATACATAAAATAATATACACAATAATAGAGTTATCTATGTACACTAACTAGAAAATTAGCTACAAAGGGTTAGTTGTTAATGTGAGTTAATTAGTTATTAGTTGAATTGACTTTTTAACCTTGAGGGATAATAAATGAAAATAATTTAGAGATTTATCACCCCCTATACTTAAACTTTGCTCATCCTCGAGCAAATAAAGAATGAATAAATAGTTGAATATCTGACTATGCATGTGAGTTACAAGACTTGACATTTAGGATATGAGTTTTAAATGTGGCACTTAAACTCTAAGTCTGAACCAAATCATGATAAAAAGGAACTCAGTATCCCTGATTTATAAACTCTCTGTATGTACACACACACACATGAGGTATGGCATTAAGTGTAGACTACATATACAAGTGTAGATTTAAAGCTTCACCCGAGATACCAATTTGAAAAATCTTCTTTAGGACCCAATCCTCAACACTAAAGAATAAATCTAGTCTTGCTTTAATTCATCGTCTCTTTAGTTGTCAGACTAAAAATGGGTAGATGGATAGTATACTAATGGAGGATCTAGGTTTGTGCAATTTCCTTTCTCCTCACTCAGGAACAAGGAGTCTCTCGAGTGCCTTATGAACACATGATGTTAATCAATCTGTCCATAAAGAGAATGTTGAGCCGTCCGCACTTGTTTTTTCTGGGAATGTACTGGGTGTATGTCTTTTGAGTATCTATTATACCTTCAATACTCAGACTTGCATCAGTATACGATGCAGAGCCCTTTTTGGGTGCTAGCCCAACTTATAAAAAGCCTAAGGTTTTGATCCAAATGGACACTTAAAGGGTTGAGAGCGCTCGTCACATGTGTAAGCTCTTTTGGATGTAACTTTGTAGTTTATGAGTTTCTTTTCACTATTTTTTCTTTTCTTTTTGGATAGACCCACTGCTTTTTTCAAAGGGCGCACACTGATTAACAATTAATATGGTTTACGCATGCTGGCACTTAGCTTTAGTTAAAAGATATTATAAGGACCATGTTCTCATACAGGATAAGGTGACGACATTTAGGTTTCATGACGCCTTCATTAATTTTATCCCATCCTCGAGCATCATAAAATCAAGTCCAAACTAAAACCTCTCATCCTAGTTTCTCGGGTGAAACCTCAACTCATCACATTGTTTATTTAATTGTGCATATGAAGTGCTGGTCATATTCTTTTAAGGTCGATATTAATTATGCAATATAGCATGCATATCTTTCAAACTAGGGAGTTCATACAACCCTAACGACCAAGAATGGTTAAATTCTGAGTCAAGTGCCACTCTAAACCAAGTATCATAAACTATACAAGTCTTGTGTGACAGTAAAAGTGTCAAAGATAGAACTACTTATTAATTAGTATTTTCGTTTGGTTTTGAAAGGTTTTTTTAAAGAATTTTGCAAGTATATAAGAAGCATTGTGCTAAATAATTTGTACAACTAATTTGTATCCTTTTTTAAATAATTTGTAAAAATATTTGTACAAACCATGTCAAATAGATTTAATTTTTCATATATTTTGCACATCAGTTTCAAATCTCCATACCCATAGCCCATAATAATATATATATAAAATGTAAAAGTGCAAGCTAAGAATAAAGTATATAAGCAATATATATGCACATCCCCTATACTTATCTTGTGCTACGTCCTCGTGACACAAAGTGAAATGAATGACATAGCTAACATACACTAAGTATAAAGAGGAAGAACGATACAATGAGGTGAAAATCGGTACAACATCCCTATACTTAGGCTTTAAATATCTTAAGTATAGGATTGAATTACTAAGTGATAGGGTATGAAAAAATAGTAGAGAACAACTAAAAGAACATGAACTCGATCCCCTATACTTAGGCTGAAAATAGCCGAAGTATGAAGAAGAAATGGAAAGAGAGAAGGACCAAAAAGATGACTAAAGAATCCTAAAGGGATGTACAGAAGTAGAGTTTGGGATCCCCCTATACTTAGATATTAAATAGCCTAAATAAGGAGTATGTATCTAGAGAATGGATATTGTAAACTCTAAGGGTGCAATTGGATTGAGGGTTCACCCCCCCATTTGGGGGGGGGGGGTTCCTTAGGACCCATATCCTTACCCCTCTTTTGGGACTGGGAGCACTCAAAGATCACATTCTTTCTTATTTAACACATAAAATAGTTCATTTCTCTTTCTCTATTCTAATAAAAAATAATATACTCTACCATCTTATCATCTAAAAATTATAAAATACTCAATGTCTACTCATTTTTCCAAACTTTAGTATAATCACATCACAACAAACACTCATTTTCCAAACTTCAATACAATCATATCTCAACAAATCCTCTCAACCCCAATCCCTTTTTCCAAATACAAAAATAGGTTACCCACTCCCAGATAACCCTCTATGCAAACACGTCATAAAAAATAGAATAAATCTGGTGTTAGTGAGCGGAAGTGAAAAAGAATGTGAATCTGCTAGTTGCTGAATCTGCTCTGATCTGAATCTTCAAGCTGCAACTTCATGTAGAGTATTCTGAAGTAGTAAGCACTCAACATGAAGTTAATTACCTCAACTTGGACTAACCGATACTTGGATTCAATAAAATTCTTCGATAGTTGTCCATTAACTAAGAAAGAACACGCACCATCTGTGAGATTGGCTATCTCTACACTTTCATTGATGTGCACTTCCTTCACTTTATAGGAACTCACCCATTTAGACTTAAGATTCCCATGGAAAATCTTCAACTTAGTGTTAAATAACCATACGTTTTGTCTTGGGATAAGGTTTTTGCACCTAATGTGCTTGTCGTGCCACTTCTTAACTTTGTCATTATAGATCAAATCGTTGTCATAGCCCTATTTCGTATTTCCACAAGCGAGTTGAGGTTCAAGTCATGACATAGCTTCCCTAGGTGACAACTCTAGTTAACTTGTTTCATTGCCCCCTGATAGAAGTGAATGACCAAGGATCCTAACACCAGTCTTGGAGGGCCTATAGTGTCCAACAAGTTAGATCTGGTGATCGTTATATTGACAACTCTCTCAGCATTCGGAACTCGAATTAATCAAATCATCAACAATCAATCAATGGTATAGATAAAACAATGATTGGAATGTAAGGTGAAATTAATTATACCCTATAAAAAGATGCATATAGCAAGCAAGTGTAAGGGTCGAACCACTGATAGCAAACAATAGATATGTATAATTATTATTAACTAATAATGATCAATAATAATTATTTTTGTTATTTATCTATTTTTCTGATTTTTTTGAGGGTTTTAAATTATATTTAATTTTTATGGATTTTTTGATTTTTTTATTTTTGATTTTTTGGATTTTTATTTTCTTTTTTAATTTTACAAAATTTAAATTTCTTATTTGATTTTTAAAGTATGATACGATTCGTATATAATAATATAAATAATATATAGTATATAATATATATAAATATAAAGGAACAATCCTTTTTATTTTTATAAAATTTTAAATATAATATATTTTAAATAATTATTATTATTAATATATAAGTATTATAAGATATATAGTATATGGGGCTTTATAATTTTAAATATGCATAAATCTACTCAAAATTCAGAAAATCAATTTTTTTGTATTTTTGATATTCTTGTCTATTTTTAGGGGTTTTTATATAGTTTTTTGCTAATAACTATATAAAAATGGTAGGAGTATATTTGGAATAATCAGAGAAATACAATAAATGCCTTAATAGAAAGATGGTCATGAATAAGCATGATTTAGGGCATCTACAAAAATTATCTCAACATTTATAACACACATGAGATATTTAATAAAAAATAAAAATGCATAAAATAATATATACAACATGGTAGGAGTATATTTGTAATAAAATAAATTACAAGGTTCTGCATACAAATATCCCTAAAATTTAACACTTGATTTACAAAATTAAATACTAAAATTAAATACCCAAACTTGGTGGGGTATAGGTGCAAAATTTACCTGCCTCACTTAGGGGACGACGTGAGGTGAGTTAGCAAGGGACTTATATGTAATTATCAGGAAGTGTCGAGGGTCCAATGCAAATTTTATAGAAATATTAAAGCTACACTTAATATTTACAACACTTAAATGTAAATATAAAAAGCATGCATAGGGATCCATAATTTACCCACTAAGGGCGCTATCCAACAGCCGGTGTGACTCCACGTCCCACTTATGTTGATCGGGCAGTTGTAGAACTGCAACACTTTGCCCCTAATCCGATGGTTGGGATAAAAGCTGGAGATGCATGATGATTGGACGGTTATGGGGCCTCCTCCAAGAACACGTAAGGACTTGGGCCTGCCGTACTACCTCTAGAAGATGTAGGCTTTTCCAGGTATTTGGTTAACAGTAGAGTGCTTTTTGATAGTTCCGCTCTCCAGATGAAAGGTGCGCGGTAGGTGAAAACCAACGGAGAATTAATACCTAGTGTGGGTGAAAGAGTCTTCAGGCGCAAGGTGCGTCATTAAAGGGGTCTGCTCCGTAGGTATGATCTCGCCTCTGCTTCACTCGCCTAATCTAGTAGGCTGACTATCTTTTTTTGAGTTGATTCCACGAAACCAGCCCCCATCCATTCCCCCAATTTGATATATATTTGGGGGTCACTGACTCATCAAGCTGCAATGCGTATTTGAAAGTCAAGTATAGTTGTCCTTTCAGCCATATTCAAGTGATTTTTCGCAGCAGTTTGTCTGCAGCTGGAGTCTTCGACTTATTCTCTCTTTTTGTTTTCTTTCCTCCGTCATGGTGTGACCTTTGATCAGCTTTATCCCCGTGCTCATGCCACCAAACTCAACGTCGACGAGCTCAAAAGCCTCTTGAAAGCCAGTCGCATCTACATGTATCTTTAATGGGGTCTAGGTACCAATGATGGGGACATGGAGCTCGGTGTTGTTCAACGCTACCTGGAAGCCCACTAACCTTCAATTCTTCACTCTTGAGGACTCCCAAGTTCGTAAGCCTGCACAAAAAGTTTCCCTGGCTTAAGGCAAAGGTCCTCAACCAATTTATGAAGCTGGGTAACAAATGAAGTGAAGGGGCGGAGAAACTCTGAATGGCGATGATGATGAGCTTTGATTTTGCCTTGATTCGTGTGGAATCATGGGGTAAAGTGAGGGGCTTAGTGGAAAACGAATGGGGAACGAGAGTGAGGTGTAATGGAGGGTCGAACACATGAATTTTATGATGAATTTGAGCTGGAGCAGGAAGCTCCAGCAAACGAACGATTAAGAAATTAAGCTAATGTACGAATAAACTGCTGAAATAAAATGTTATACTATGTTACATGAAGGAAATTATACTAGAAAATACAAAGAAAATAGCTTAGACCGGCAAGTATACCTTGAGTAGAAGGCTTCGTTAGAGAAGGTATCCAGCGAGCTTAGAGATATGTCCTCTGCCTCTTATTCGCGAAGACAAGGCCTGGAGGCTCGAGCTGTCACCACAAGATTTCTATAGGGGGTTCCTATTAGGGTTATGGAGGGAAATCGAGATCAAAAATAAAAAAAGTCGGGTGGAGGGTTTATTTTTAGATATGATTTTTGGGAGAAAAGGCTCGACGTTTGCATGAAATGGAGAAGAAATTGGTGAAAGCCAGCAAGCTGGCATGACGATTAAAACATTGAATACAAAAATAAAAAAGCAAACAATCAAAATGAGTCAAATATGCACATGAAATGACATGTCAAAATCAGTAAATATGTACAATGCACAGTTATGTCTCAAAACCCATTTTTCACAAATGAATTTCAATTCTTTTGAATTTTATCTTGATTTGTAGATAATTGAATGTACATTAATTCAAAAATGAGTAGAATATATTTAAACACGGGAGAGATATCAACATTTGCAAATTTTTATCATGAAATTAGAGTTAGGGTTTATTTCATATATATATATACAAAGGTTAGTATTTTTTATGATTTTTTGCCGATTAAGGTTAGTGATATGTCCACAATGAGTTTCATGTTAATTAGAGTTAGCATGAATTAATTAAAAATAGATGAAGTTAGGTGAAAAAATGTAGCTGAATATGAATGCATAAATGAAAGCTAATTTATGAAAATTATTTATAAGTGCATGAAAGATAATTTTATGATATTAACATATGGACACATCTAATTTATCAAAACAAAGCTCTATTTCCAGCTAATTAGAGTGATAAATAACATATTCATCACCCTTCCCCAGCTCCTCCCCTCCATCCCCGCGCCTCCACCTATGCCTCCCCACTTCCTCCTTCACTGCCTCCTCCACCCTGAGCTCCTCGCCCTACCCCGCCGCCCCTAGATCCTCCCCTCGTCCTCGCTCCTCCCCCTCCTCTGGCACGAGGTCGTCCCCTCTGCCCTAGTCTCCTCCTCCAGCTCCCTTCCTCCCCTCCCCCTGGGCCCTCCTCCTCCACCCCAAACCTCCACCTACGGCTCCCCCTCCTACACCGCCCCACCTCACCCCCCTTCAACCTCCTCCGCCCCAACGCCCTCCTATAGCTCCCCTCCCTCTCCTCTGGCGCACCCTCCTCCGCTGCCCCCATGCTCCTCCTTCATTGCATGCTCCTCCTCCACCCGCCTGCTTCTCCTTCGCCCCATGCTCCTCCTCCATCGCCCCCTGCTCCTCCTCCGCAAACACTCCTCCACACCTCTGAATCCCCATCACAAAAAGTAGGGCATTTTTTCACCATACAGGTAGATAGAGAAAGAGAGATAGATAGATAGATATGGTGAATGGTCAAAGATGGTCGTTGGACGAGATGACGCTGCGGTGACGGAGCTGACCACCTTGGGTACCGTTGTGCACACGTGTTCCCGCAAAGAGGGTCCTCCCAACGACGATACCATCCACGAAGAGCAGACCTCCGCAACTGCTTCTTGAATGGTCGACTAGGAGGAGGAGGATGAATCTGTGATTCATCATCCTAATACATTGATCTTAGCTTAACTCTTTGAACAAATTACCAAATAAAAGTTCATAAATTATATAAATTAATAAAATATAACTCTTAATAAATTAGACTAATTATCTTGTAAATAAATCCATAAAACAATTCAAAATAAAAAAATCACAAAAAATATAAAAAATAAAAATGTTGAAAAATGTTTGTAAATAATCCCATGTAAACAACCAAACATCTTTGATTTTCAATAAATTCATACTAACTCATTTTGACTTAATTCTCTTTCTTACTCATATATAAAAATGTGTATAAAACCTACAAAAATATAAGATAGTTTTACCTTGAATAAATACTTTTAAATCTTGAACCGAAAGAGCAGTAAAGTCTGACTTCTCGGCTAAATTCCCGCTCTGTATGAACTCCAAATTAACAAAACTCACTTTTAAAGTTCAAGTTATAAAATTATCTATCCAATAAAAGTGATTTCATTAAAATCGAAGCTTGTTTGCAAAATATCGGTTTTGGGACCTAATTATATACTATATATTTTATACATACTTTATTTTGTTGATTTTATTCCATCTTTTTCTTAATTATAAAACAGAAATAAATTAGATTAATGTATATTTATTTTATATTTTATCTAATTTATCTTGATTTTATCTTATTTAAAAATTGTAAAAAATCACAAAATAGAAAAATACGGTATTTTAACTATAAGGTACCGCCAAAAATATTTGTTATGCAGACGATCTTTTTTTATTTTGGGTCCTTCACAAAAGTTGTAGATCTCATCGAGATGAAAAACTTTTGTGTTGATCACTTTTTGATTCATATCATTTATTATTTCTTTTCAAATTTCTTTTAATTTTATTTATTATTTTTGTTTTTATTTTATCACTATTTAATTGTATTTTCTTAGTATTATTATTATTTATTTTTCTTTTATGTTAATTTCATTTTCCTCTTTCTTTTCTTTTCTTTTCTTTTCTCTCACCTTCCTTCATTTCTCTCTCTCTCTCTCTCCATCTCCTCTCTCCTCTCTCACCAGGTCACGTACCCAGCACATGACCCAACTTCCCCTCCTTTCTCCCTCCATTGCAACGCCCCTCCACATCTGCCTCTGGTAACGGTCAACCCTCCACATCCTCCGCTGGTCATTACGAAACCTCGACCGTTACTCCTTCTCCCTTAAAGCTCTCGCACCTACGCCCGCATCGGATCATCCGCCCGTCTCCCCTTGAGCACCAGTGACAACGCCTTGCTCCTGTCGTGGCATGATCTGTGAGAACCACCTTACATTGTAGCCATTTTCGCACGCTGCTGCGGAAGCTTCTCAGCTACCTATGATGAATCTCGTATTCATCATGCTAAAAATCACTAATTAAACTCCTAGCTTAAATAATTCAAAAAAATCACTAATAAATCCTCATTATTATCATGTATTATATTGTGTATAATTAACCTATAATCATTGTATTTAATTACTATTATTTAATTTATAATTATTTTATTAAAAATATCTAAAAATTAGGTTTTTCTATAATGTCCCTACCCCTTAAAGAACTAAAATATACAAAAATGTCAAAACTAAAAATCGGTGTTTTTAACCCCTTAAAAATACCCCAAAATACTTTTTTTACAAATGACTTCTTTTGGCTTTTTGTCCAACATGAAACATGTAGATCTCATCGAGATCTACAACTTTCATGTTTTGTTTTTTTTCCTTATTTTGACTCTAACTAATTCTTTTACATTTTTCTTTATTTTCGCTTTTTCGAATTTTCTGCTGCAGCCATGTGGCCTCTGGTCCACCCACGTGGCTGCCTTCTCCTCTTGACACCCTCCTTCTTCTCCACCCGTTGATCTCCGCCTTTATATCCAGCCATTGGATCTGATCCTGGTCAGATCACCGCCTCCCACTTCCGCTCCAATCACAACCACCCGATCTCCCTTCATCCTATGCCTCTCCGCTTGCCACGTCGCCCTTCTCCCATTACCCTTGGATCGAGACCCCATCTCTCCATCATGGTCGCACCTTCGCACCTCACCCTCAACCACTCGATCCCTCCTAATGCTATGGACCCCCTCGCTCCACACCACCAAATCCATTTCCACCATTGGATAACACCCTAAGATCCATCCAATTGTTCGTCTCCGCCTAAACCTCAGCCCTTAGATTAGATCCTAAGATCTAACCCTCACCTCTCGCATCCTCCCCCACCCTAGTCATTGGCTATGTCTTCATCCCCTACATTCAATCAACCCCCCCCCCCTGTCCGTTACACCTCACGACAGCATGCCTTCCCCCTTTCCATTTTCGTGCCGCTCTCTGGTGAATCCCTCGCTCCATAACGGTTCCCCCGCGCAGCCCTTCATTCTATCTCCCTCGCGTAACCTATAGGACCCCCCTCCTTCACTCCACCATCACCATTACACCCTTCCACCTGAAACATCTCCACCTCCTCCTATAAAATCAACCTCTCTGCCCACCTTCACTGCCATCCACCAACTCCGAAGGCCTAGCGCAGCTTCCTCCATCATCCGGTGACAACAAAGGGTGGTGGCTCGAGGCGTCGACCGCCAACCCCCCTCCGGTGAGATCCGTGGCTTCCCAGCCACGTTGCGATGCCTCCAGGCCCGCCGAGCTCCATGCCCTAAGCTGAGCACGTCGGGCGATGACCCGAGCTTCGAATAAAGCTCAGCCCAAGCCTCTTCCTCCGCTGATTGCCTAGCTCTGGCCAGGTAACCATTTATTTGTTTTCCTTCCAATTTCTCTTAATTTTCCCTACAATTTCGCTCACTTTCACCTCCATATAACCATCCTACCATCTTCGCAAGTCCATCGTCATTCACGCCGACCCCCTTCCCTTCTCCAGAATCACTCCGCTCCGACCCCCCCTTCTTCTTCGTCTCACCGGAGAAGAAGCCACCGGCCACCATCTCTCCTCGCCTCCATGACCACCATTTCACCTCACATCACTCAAGCAAACACGCTTCGACTATTTTCTGACCCTCTTGCGGGTACCACCTTCAATGGTCGGAGTTTGTATCCCTTCACCAATCTCAGCTCTATATCCGGTGACACACCTCTGTCTTTCTCCTCCAGACAACAACATAGCTTTGCCACACCTCCAACACCTTTGCGAGCCCCTCAGCCTTCTTTTCTGACCTTTAGGCGAACCTTGGTTGCACGGAGGAGATCCCAGAAGGTCACCGGATCCCCGTCTTCTCAGGTGGGATGCGACAGAGCATGAAGAGTAGATACCATCCGATTATCTGGATCGGACAGTTGTGATGATGACATGTGGCATTTCCAAATCTCACAACGAACCAGAGGCTCGGAGTCCCCAAGCCTTCCATCGAACCTCGCTCCAAGCACCACAGCCACCCATGTGTCTCCAAACCCACGAGCGCCTTGAGACTGGACCCCTCATGTGCCCAGCACGTGAGGGCCTGGGAAAATTGCATAGAAGACCCTGGTTATTTTGGAAATTGCACTTGGGTCCCCAGGCATGTGCCCCTCATGTGTGCGCCTAGGTATTTTACATGGATGTCCTCGTAGCTTCAGATAATTACAATAATGCCCCCATGCGTTAGTGGAAAAATTACAGAAGGGACTAGGAGATTTTTGCAAATTGCAAATAGGTCCCTCTAGGGACCTATTTGTAATTATTTATCACTTTATTTCCTGCATTTTATTTACGTTTATGCCTTGCATTATTTTCTTCATAACTTGAGCATCGTAGGTCCAAATTACATGATTTTAGTGTCATTTTGTTCCTTGTTTCATCATGTACTTCATGGCATGTTCAATTTTCTCATCTGACACTATTTTAAATGAAGTGAATTTTTAATGTTAGATGATGTATTTCTCTACATGTCTTTGCGTTGAATTGACGACTGCTCATATTTTTGTGCTCAATTCGACTCTGATTTCAACCTTAATCCGTGCTCATAATTTGTAGGGCATTTCTGTAATTAATATTGAGCATGCATAGTCTTTGCCTTTATTCTGCATTGCATATCATTCTATTGCATCGAAAAAGCAAATAAAAATACACGCATCATCTAATTACATTCTGCATCTGCACGAAGACCTTAGAATTGAGAAATTATTCACATATGCTCTTAATTGATCAAAATTCGATAAATCGATAGAGTAGCTCATATCCCTGTGTTCGACCATTGTAGAGTTGCCAAGTAAAAATGTTCCACAAATTCAATATTGTGGTTTTTGCTGAATCGAAGATCGTCTCCTATACTACAATTTTAGATAATTAAAGAGGCGACTTTCGAGCCCATCAGCTACCCTACAATTCGTTGATCGAGGCTACATTCAGAGCTGTGCGTTGCTGCTCCTTCCGACGTGCGTAATCCCTACGTAATTTCTTCCATTTCTTCTTCTCTTTCCCTTCTTCCTCCTCTCCCCTTCATTCTTCCTCCCATCGTCGACACCCTTCCTCTACCTTCGACCGATAACCTCGACCACCACCCTTCACGTTCACCGTGTTTCGCCTCATCTCTACCACTTAACCTTCACGTACATCTGTGCCACCTCTGTAGAATCTCCTTCGAGATCCCACCTCTCATCCACCTCGACCTTCACACTGTGAGGTTGCCCCATGATGAACGCAGAGATTGCCTCTTTAATTGTCGATAATTGTAGTATAGGAGATGAAATTTGGTCGATCAAAAACCACAAGTCTTGAATGTTGTGGAACAAATTTTACTATTTAAGTATACCAAGGTCAAACATAGTTAATGTTGATTTTAGTTGTGAGATTTTAAATTAACTTAAATAGTTAATTAATCGTAATCTTAATTTATGTGTTGGGAAAATCGACGGAAAATGAAATACAGTGCAATGATGAAATATGCAATGCAATGAGAATTAAACAGAGAAAATAAAGCATCGGATTTGTGAATTATGATTTTTTTAATCCGAATAAAATTAATAAAAATCCTTGAAATTAAATCATAGATCAAAAGATATCAAATCCAGAAATATGTATCAATCAGTATTTCAGATGTAGGCCAAAACGATCAACGTGTCAAAGCTTTATCCTGTAAGAATTTCTCGAGACATTCCGGCCTTATTTCCCTGTAAATCACTCATGAAAAATAATAGCCTTTAATCATATCAAATATCATGGGAATCATGGTTCTCAACAACAGATTGAATTTCTTAAAAATAGTGGCCAACAATTAGCAGATTAATCAACTCAAAATTCCTCAAATAAAGTATCAAGGAAATGGATTACTTTTGCCTCCTTAAGTAAACTCCTGCAAAGATTAATTCCTTAATTAAGAAGATTAATTGTCAATGAAGAATTAATTAAATTAAATATCCTCAAATGGGTTCCTACATGTTAGATCATTTTTTCTCAATAAAAAAATAAATCAATAATCAAGCATGCATATGTCAACAAAGATCTGCAAATAATAATTATCAAGAAATAGCCTCAGATGTGTCCATGAGTTATACAAAATGATAGATCATGAAGTAAGCTTCAAAATGACATATTATGCATAAAAATCGGAGTTCGAATGCAAAATATATGCTGCCTTATATACCAACATTAAAGATGTCATATTTTCATGATTTTCAATATGCTTAAAATATAAGTAAAATTTGAATATATTTGCAAGGTTAGATTTTTTCAAAGAGTTTATTTTTTATGAGATATGGTTTATAATTTTACATATATTTATAATCAGAATATATGATTGAATTTGCATGTATAATTGGATTGTGAAATGAAGTAAAAGTTATAAAATTTGCTAGATATTCAAATTTTCAGATGTCTGATCTTTATAATTTGTGATATTTGCGGTACAAATGTACTTGACTACATCAATACATATTCAATTGACAATTGTTAAACTTTAATGTACTTATATCTTAAATATAATTTATCCCATCCATAATATTGGATTTTAAAACATGGCTTTTTCAAATCCATGATAATTTTTACATTAGGGTTTGAGAGAACGCAAACAATGCTTATAATGTGTTGGTAGCAGGGTTTCAGATATCGTGATATATCATCATCGCAAAAGGATCGATATCGATACTGATATGGTGATATCGTCGATATATCGACATCACAGATACCCCTCAAATTACTGTTAGGATTAAAGTCATTAGGATTGAGAATCCTAATAGGATTGGACTCCTAATCCTAATAATAGTTGAGTTGTATTTTATTTATAGTCCTAAAGGGATTAGGACTATGGAGATGTAATTGGTCTATATAAAGAGGGGGATGGAGGCATTGCCTCACTACCACCACCAACAACCATGTAGCTCCTAGAGAAAGGGGAGAGAGAGAGAAGAGAGGAAGAGAGCGAGGGAACGGAGAGAGTTCTACCCGTTCTTCTTTTAGTGATCTTTCTTTTCCGGTGGTCGCGAGAGGTGACCGACCACCGTTATATCTGGTTGTTATTTTCTTCATGTGCTTCTATGATTGTGGTCGATTACGCATCTACATCTGCATATGTATCCAGGGGTCTGGTATTAGAGAGGAGATGATATCGGCGGGTTATGTTCCCATCAACTGGCATCATAGTAAAGAGTTGGTGTCGCTTCCGCTCCTAACAAGTGGTATCAGAGCCAGGTTCGACGACAGAAAAGGATACGACGTGGTGTATCAGAGCCAGGTTTGACAACAACGAAGGATACGTCGTGACGTATCAGATCCAGGTTTGACGACAGCGAAGGATACGACATGGCATATCAGAGCCTGATTCATCATTGTTGGAGGGATACGACATGGCGTATCAGAGCCAGGTTCAACGATAACGAAGGATACGACATGGCATATCAGAGCCAGGTTTGATAACAACAAAAGATACGACGTGGCGTATCCGAGCCAGGTTCGATGATAGCGAAGGATACACGTAGCGTATCAGAGATGGGTTCATCATTGTTGGAGCGATACGACGTGGCGTATCAGAGCCAAGTTTGACGACAGCGAAGGATACGATGTGGCATTTCAGAGCCATGTTTGACAATAGCGAAGGATACGATGTGGCATATCAGAGTCGGGTTCGACAACAGCGAAGGATACGACGTGGCGTATCAGAGCTTGGTTCGACGGCAACGAAGGATATGATGTGGTGTATCAAATTCAAGTTTAGCGTTGTTGAAGGGACATGATGTGAAGGATTAGAGCGAAGGTTGACATCGATGAGATGACGTGACGTGACATATACGCAATCTCCAGAAGCCATGATATGGTGATCTCTTAGAATCGATTAGAGGCGTCGAAGGATTCTGCTAGCGGTTGGTAGGAGATCATGTAAGGTGGCACGTTGAGGGCACCCAACAAAGGTGGTGAGTTTCTACTGACGAGACTTGCATATGACGAGGATGCCGAACAAGGTGTATAAACTCGAGGGGAGGGTCGTGACATGTGATGGAGCTCCTGTTATTCCCAGGATGAGCAGTATGATAAGAGTGCAGTAGGTTATCGGCATCTCTGTTGCAGAAGCGTGAAAAAGGAAGAAGCGAGTGCGATTCACTTTACCAGAGGATGTTGACACAATCTCCAATCATGAGAGATTTGCGATGCCGCATCATGAGGCACAATGCTGAGTTGTGTGAGTACCCGAGAGGAGGCACGTCGAGGGTGCCCAGTGACGGGTGCATCACCCAGAGTCAGTGAGTCATTGCTAACGATACTTGCAGATGACGAGGATGACCTAGTGCAGACCCAAGACGATAAAGAGATCGTTATGGAATTCAACTCAAGGGGGAGATTGTTAGGATTAGAGTCATTAGGATTGGGATCCTAATAGAATTGAACTCCTAATCCTAATAATAGTTGAGTTGTATTCTTTTTATAGTCCTGAAGGGATTAGGACTATGGGGATGTAATTGAGCTATATAAAGAGGGGGTGGAGGCATTTCCTCACCACCATCAACAACAACCATGTAGCTCCTAGAGAAAGGGGAGAGAGAGAGAGAAGAGAGAGAGGAAGAGAGCGAGGGAACGAAGAGAGTTGTACTCGTTCTTCTTTTAATGATCTTTCTTCTCCGGTGGTCACGAGAGGTGACCGACCACCGTTATATCTGCTTGTTCTTTTCTTCATGTGCTTCTGTGATGGTGGTCGATTACGCATCTATATCTGCATCTGTATCCATGGATTCGATATCCGAGAGGAGACGATATCGGCAGGTTGTGTTCCCATCAACTGGCATCAGAGCAAAGATTTGGTGTCGCTTTCGCTCCTAACAAGTGGTATCATAGCAAGGTTCGATGACAACGAAAGATTCGATGTGGCATATCAGAGCCAGGTTCGACAACAACGAAGGATACGACGTGGCGTATCAGAGCTAGGTTCGACAACAGCGAAGGATAGGTGGCATATCAAAGCCCGGTTCATCGTTGTTGGAGGGATACGACGTGACGTATCAGAGCCAGGTTCGATGACAGTGAAGGATACGACGTGGCATATCAGAGCCAGGTTCGACAACAACGAAGTATATGACGTGGCGTATCAGAGCCAAGTTCGACGATAGCGAAGGATACGACGTGACGTATCAGAGCCGGTCCATCGTTGTTGGAGGGATACGACGTGGCGTATCAGAGCCAGGTTCGACGACAACGAAGGATATGATGTGGCATATCAGAGCCAGGTTCGACAACAACGAAGGATACGACGTGATGTATCAGAGCTTGATTCGACGACAGCGAAGGATATGGCGTGGTGTATCAGATCCATGTTCAGCTTTGTTGAAGGGACACGATGCGAAGGATCAGAGCGAAGGTCGACGTCGACGAAACAACGTGGCGCGACAGATGTGCAATCCCTAGAAATCATGATATGGTGGTCTCTTAGAATCAACCATAGGCATCGAAGAATTCTGCTAGCGACGGTTGACAGGAGATCATGCAAGGTGGCACGTTGAGGGCACCCAGTGATGGGTGCATCACCCAGAGGTGGTGACTTTCTGCTGATGACACTTGCAGATGACGAGGATGCCGAACAAGGTGTATAAGCTCGAGGGGAGGGTCGTGACAGGTGATGGAGCTCCAGTTATTCCCAAGACGAGCAGTACGATAAGAGTGCGACAGGTTATCGGCATCTCTGCAGCAGAAGCGTGATCAAGGGAGAAGCAAGTGCGATTCATTTTACCAGAGGATGTCAGCATAATCTCCAATCACGAGAGATTTGTGGTGCCACATCATGAGGCAATGTTGAGTTATGTGAGTGCTCGAGAGGAGGCACGTCGAGGGCACCCGGTGACGGGTGCATCACCCAGAGTCGGTGAGTCACTACTAACTAGACTTGCAGATGACGAGGATGACCCAGTGCAGACCCAAGACGATAAAGAGATTGTGATGGAATTCAACTCAAGAGGGAGATTGTTAGGATTAGAGTCATTAGGATTGGAAATCTTAATAGAATTGGACTCCTGATCCTAATAATAGTTGAGTTATATTCTTTTTATAGTGCTAAAGGGATTAGGACTATGGGGATGTAATTGGGCTATATAAAGAGGGGGGTGGAGGCATTACCTCACCACCACCGACAACAACCATGGAACCCCTAGAGAAAGGGGAGATAGAGAGAAGAGAGGAAGAGAGCGAGGGAACGGAGAGAGTTGTACTCGTTCTTCTTTTAGTGATCTTTCTTCTCCGGTGGTCGCAAGATGTGACCGACCACCGTTATATCTGGTTGTTCTTTTCTTCGTGTGCTTCTGTGATGGTGGTCGATTGCGCATCAACGTCTACATCTGTATCCAGAGGTTTGGTATCCGAGATGAGACGATATCGACGGGTTGTGTTCCCATCAACTGGTATCAGAGCAAAGAGTTGGTGTCGCTTCCGCTCCTAACAATTACCAGGGTACCCCACGTTGCAAATGCAGCCCTACACATGAAACAAATCGCAGGCGAGTATCATGGTTTATACATGCTCTTTAGTGATACAATACTCTAAGTCTCATAGTCATTAGTTTTTACCCTACATGAAACTTGGTTAAAGAAGCAGACGAATATCCTCCTGTTGGCGAGTGATGATCATAGATTATGCTTTAATTAAGCTTCTTGTGGATCCCATGTGATAGAACTCTCGATCTCCCAAAGAAAATCTGGATTCTTTTGTTCCCTTGTGATGGCTGTCCTTAAAAGCCGTCGGTTGCTACAGTACTAGACTCTCCATCTTGTCCTTTCTTCTTCTTATGCTTTTGAGATTCCAATGCACGTTTGATGATGCATATATACATGCTTTTTAATAGGCAAAATATCCACTATCTAACATATGAACGGGAGTAAAGAAGTTGGTAATGGCGAGGAAGGAGACGATTGGCAAAACATGCAAACCATCTGTTAACGTATACTGATGCTAATACGTCGTCGTCAGAGACCAACAGAAACACAAGGACATGGATGCTGATATCTATTTACGTAAGTAAAAAATATATATAGCAACGTGGATTAGGTGTGGACAATAAGGGGAAGAGCAAGTTGGTTGATAGTGGCGGCCAATGGACACGCATAATTAGTTGGTCAAATTAATGGAGAATGACGGGTATTCATTTAGTAAATGAGATGTCAAAGGATATATATTCACGCATTGGTATCCACTAGTATGTAAACCCGCGCTTTGCGTTGGGATGGATTTTTTTAAAAAAATAATTTTTCGATAATAGTATATAAAAAATTAAAGATAGATTAACTTTATTTATAAGCTAATCTTTTTGAAAAGGGGTTTTTTATCACTTGTGCCTCTCTGAGATGTGGCAATATCAGTTATGCCCATTCCTTTTTGGAATATCGGTTATGCCATCGACTTCTTGTCGTTCTATCACTTGTGCCTTTACGTTACTTTAATCGTCAATGAATTGAACTTCACCATAAATTTTTTAAAATCATGGTACGGTTAAGAGAGGCATAGTTGTCTAAAGACCCCCCCCCCCCCCCATTATCCTCCTCCGACCTCCTCCTTCGTCATCCCCAATACCACCTTCGCCTTCGTCTCCACATCCATGTAGCTCCCATCCATGTCCTCCACCTTCCGTGCTGTGGCGACACGAAGAACCCTCAAGCAGTCATCCACATCCTCCACCTTGGAGGCACAACAACCATTGTTCCAGCAGCCAGGTGAGGCGAAAGGGGGAGTAGGACCTAGGGGCTTGGGAATGATGCCCTCAAGGGAGCGAGGCATTAATCGAGGAGGGGGGTGACGGTGGCAGCAACATAGTACTCGATGTGATCAACATGGAGGGAGTGAGTGTTGAGGACCTTGTGGGTGTTGGGGTTGAGGGGATCGCAGATGAGGGCCACCATCTCACAGTCGTTGATGGTGTTGGTGTAGCAGCGAGCCAATGATAGCTTGGATAGGAGGTCCTTCACTCGATCCCATTGTTGTAGACCCATCCCTCAAGCGAGTGAGTCCAGGGACTGGGTGGGGGATCGAAGAAGAGAAAGGAAGATGGGTGGGACTGGGTGGTGAAGGAAAGGCCAAGGTGGATAGACCGCATGGTGGGGAGGATGGGGACAGAGGGGCTTAAAGGAGGAGGTCGAGGTGGAGAGGCAGGGGACGAGGAAGAGCGGAGGATGAGGAGGCTAGGGTGGAGGAGCTAGGACGGAGGAGGATGAGGCGATGGAGGAGGCTGGGGCGGAGGAGGAGGAGGCTAAGGTGGAGGAGTTGGGGCAGAGAAGGGGAGGGGTATTTTTAACCCATTTTAATCTAATTCCCCTTGTGTCCCCAAAATTAATGTCTGTTTGCATTGGAGATGGACGACAACTAATCCGAGGGCACAAGTGACCAAAGTGTAAGAAGTCAGGGGCTAAATTGGTATTCCAAAAAAGAAAGCGGTATAACTGATATTACAATATCTCAAAGGTGCACAACTGATAGAAACCCTAAATTATACATTTGAAGAATATTTGAAGTACTTCATATTTTGTACTTTTGTTTTTAATTTTTCTATTACGTTGTTGATGAAGTAGTTGTATATTTCATCGCAGTAAAACATATCTATTATGATGTATAATTTGAAAATTGACACTAAATCTTCTAATTTTAACATATAACAATAGTAGCATTTGTACAATCATT
Source organism: Ottelia alismoides (assembly GCA_037367405.1). Lineage (NCBI taxonomy): Eukaryota > Viridiplantae > Streptophyta > Magnoliopsida > Alismatales > Hydrocharitaceae > Ottelia > Ottelia alismoides. The sequence goes on from JAZKJV010004087.1 coordinate 295,402, forward strand.
TTTAATACTTGACCTTTTTTATGAGTACATATTTGTTGTTATGCATTGCTAAGAATTCATATAGTAGTCCAATATCTCTCATTTTTTTTTGTTTTTTCCTTAAAAAAAGTGTCAATCAACATAAATTTCAAAGAGAAATGCAATAAACAACGATTGTAATATGAACCATCATTGATTAATACCGAAAAAGATGTCATTCATTACGAATTCTAAATTTATATAGGTGTGATCGTTAAAAGTAAATATTAAAAAAAAGGATTTAATTCTCATTTATTATCTTACATCGATAGAATAATTATTTGACATTTTGTTATGGTGATACTACATGAGAATCAACGTACTTTATCTATTTAAAATAGTACCTTTTAGTTATAGAATTTTACCTACCATTCCAATAGTTGTTTTACTATACATGTTAATTCCATTATGTAGTTGGAGTGTATTATTTCTTTAGAATGTCAAAAGGTATATTAATATTTCATTACATCTTTCAATTTATAGTTATTATCATTTTTCCAACTTTAAAATTTTTATTGAACTATTTATCATATGTATAAACATAGAACAAAAAGATGATATTGCTTAAAAGCAACACAACATTTAATGAACGCAGAGAAAAAAAAGAGATTACTTTAATGTACATAACCTTAGATGCAATGATAAAAATATTATTTGTAATAGCTGACTTAGAATTTTTACTACTAAAAATAGGATTAAAAATAATGAATGAGATAGAGATCACATGATAATTATCAATGTTTTATACTGAAAATAGAAATAATGTGGGAGAGAGAGACGGTGGGAGAGAAGATGCCTTGTGGGCATGCAAGAAAGAGGATATGAGTGTGAGAGGGAAAGAAAGAGGGAACTCCATGTGGCGGAGAGGGCTAGAAATATCCAGGTTATGTGATGTGTGTATATGGAAAAATGAGATTGCTTCCCTGTTATTCCGTATTTTTTATCTTTTTTGAAAAATATCACAATGTATATTCATATATATATATATATATATATCCCTCCAACATGTCATCGAATTCCGTTAGAAATAGAGACTCCTATACCCTCCATCTAGAATAGGTAATTTTAACGGTCTAAACATTGTTGTAATCAACTTGTTCTAGATGGAGGGTATAAGAGTCTCTCTTGCTGACAAAATTCAAATGACATATAGGATGGATATATAGATCAATATACACGGCGATATTTAAAAAAAATAAAAAAATGCCTAAAATTAGACGGGGCAGACCCATTGAACAGTATATATAGGAACCCTTTCAAATAATGTGTGAACTCACTACTTTTGTGGTGAGCCATCAATGAGATCCATTAGATCACAGTTTAATGGTAGGATGACAAAAAGAATATTCAATCCTTTTGTTTCGAGTTAAATTAGAAGTTCATTTAATGACGCAAGTACCATTTTAGGCCCGTTTTTATTAGAAATTTTCCATTAATTTCTTTATTTGTTGATTTTCAAAAATATTCTCAGCAAATGCAATTTAATGTAGGGATTTTATCACTTGTGCCCCTCCGAGATATCGCAATATCAGTTATGCCCCTATCTTTTTGGTAATATCACTTGTGCCCCTCACTTCTTGCTAATTTATCACTTGTGCCCCTCGAGTTAGTGACCGTCCATCCACAGTGCAAACGGCCGTTAACATTGAGGACATAAGCGGAATTATTTTTTTTAAAAAAAAGTTAAATGGTCATTTTGAGACCATCTTCCTCATCCTTTTCTTCTTCCTCTTCTTCCTCCATCCTCTTCCTCCTCCTGGGCCTCCCCCTCCCCCTGCCCCGCACCTCCCTGTGTTCCTCGTGCCGCCCCCTGCTCCCCTGGGCCACCTCCTCCCCTCCCCCGCGCCGCCCCGTGCTCCCCGCGCCGTCCCCTGCTCCCCCTGGCCCGCGCCCTGCTCCCCTCCCCTGTGACGCCCCCTGCTCCCCCTCCCCCTGTCCCGCGTCGCCCTGTGCTCCCTGGGCTGCTCCTCCCCTCCCCCGCGCCACCCTTTGCTCCCCTCCCCCGCACCGCCCCTTGTTCCGACCCCCCGCAGCACCGCCCCTGCATCTCCCCCATCCGCCCCCTCCCCCCCGCACCCACATCACCCTCTAGTTTTCGTCGGATATTTGAGCTAAGCAGCTCTTGAGAAGTACATCGTTTGAGAGATCTGTTGAGAACGCCGCTGTTGTACACCACAATCCGTCACTGACGTTCAGATTCAATCGATGCTTCTTCAAATTCCATCTTCACAGGCAATCTCAATCCAGGAAATTGGAGTTACATCTGGAGAATCACCTGCAGAACAAATAACACATCAAATCGAGAAATAAATTATAGGTGCATCATCTACTTGAGTCCATTTAGAGAGACCACAAGCCATTGCCATTGCATGAAGACCAGATCTACTAAACAATCGTCGAGAACGATCAACGTCACATTTGGAATTGAATGCGGGCCTGGAGCTGAATCTCATTAAATTGGGGCTTTACATCTCAGTCCTTTGTTTCAAATCTCATCCGGCGTGCAGAAATTCGCCACACGTCGAGTATCCGCGCCCTCCGCCGCCCAACGGTAGCCCCACCTCTTCCATCAGTGCTCTCCAGCCCAGCGTGCCGCGTCCACCGCCGGTAAGACCGCACGGCCTTCCCCGGTGGACCAGGGTCGCGACAGGCGGTTGCTGGCAGCGTTGGGCTTGAAGCCCTAGTGGGTTCTACAAGCCCCAAATTTGGATCTCTAGGTTGAAGAACACCTTTGGACAATAATACCCCTCTTAACCACACCATGGTTTGAGTAAACTATGGTTATTTCAATTTTTTGACGGTCAATCTGACGGAAGGGCACAACTGATGATGGAGAGAGAAGTGAGGGGCACAAGTGATATTACCAAAAAGATAGGGGCATAACTGGTATTGCGATATCTCGGAGGGGCACAAGTGATAAAATCCCTTTAATGTATGTAATTGTAAACACGAATGAGGTTATGTAAAATTTAGATTTCGATTTTGTAAAATTCAAATAATATATTTTTTAGCATTCCCATTGAGTAGTTTTTTGTGAAATTTATTTACATTTGTAAAATTTATATTTCCCTTTTTAAAAGTTCATAACCAGTTGTAGTTTCTTCGAAATACTTTATAAATATCATGTTTTATATCTTTGTGTGCAAACATTGTATGGATCTTTGAAATTGGTTCATGATCCTTTATAATTGTTACGCATTTCTTTATAAAAAATTGCAACCGATGGATAATATTTGTATGTAACTCTGTAAAATAAAAATAGAGTGTTATAATTTGATAACATATAAAAATGCTAGAAGAATGTAAAAAATAGAATGTAAAAAATAATCTAACATATGTAAAATCCATTCTGTGATTTGTAAAAAAAGTGATATTTGTAAAAAAATGTTCGTACAACGGTCACAGAGCGTCGTGCCTCCCTCCTCACAGCCATGCCCCCTTCTCCTCCTCCCTCTGCCTTCCTCACTGCCGTGCCCTTTTCCATGCACGATCGTCGTTGCTAAAACAAGAGAGAGAGAGGAGGTACGATGTCGCCAATGAATTGAGAGAGATAGACGAAGGAGGTGTGCTGCTATCGACAAATCGTGAGGGGGAGGGGGTGCCACTGTTCCTTTCCTCCTACGTCTCCTCCTCCACGTATGATCGTGCCCTCCGCTCCTCCCCCATGTGCTTTCTCCTATGGACGACACCCTCGTCCTCTGCAACTTCCTCATTTGGATCATTTCCTCCATGGCTTCCGTCTCCACGATCGAGAAGCTTTGCATGGAGAGTATGTTGGTGTCGTCGTCGACAAATCGAGAGAGAGAGAGAGAGGAGGTGCGCCACCATCGACGAATCACGAGAGAGGAATGAGGGGGCATTGCCATCAATCAATGGAGAGAGAAAGAGAATATTGAAACAACAAATGGCTCACCACAAAAATAGGATCGACGGTCGTCACATTCTATTTTTAGGACGTGACAATGATGAAAAGTTGTTCTCCATCAATAAAAAAATTATCATTAAATCACATTTAATATCCACCACGTGATAAAATCTAAAAGTTTATATTGATAGCTTACCACAAAAGTGGTGAGACACCGCCTCATTTGAAGTTTCTCCTATATATATAGGTTAAATGGGAATGTCCCCTAAGGGGGGCTAACTTAGCTCCCCAGCCCCATTTTCCCATTTTCTTCAGTGGATTTTCATCAATATAACCTTATATTATGTTATTCAAGTTTCGTGCGAAACAGAGTCTCCTACGACCTTCATCTAGACGGGATCGATTTCGACAATTCTGCAACCGTTAAAAAATGATTGTCTGGATGGAGGCAGTAGGAGTCTTGTTTCGCACGAAACTTGAATGACATAATATAGTGATGAAATTTCACGGAAGAAATTTTCAAAAAAAAATTTAAAAATATGAAAAGTGGTGCAAGGGGGGCCAAGTTACCTCCCCTGGGGGACAATCACATTTAACCCTATATATATAGGAAATATTTCCAATAAGATGCACATTTCCTGGATGCAAGGAAAGCCCACAATGTCGACCATCTGTAATTAATACGATAGATATGATTAATTTCTTTTTATTCTTATTTTTTAAATGTTGAAAATCTATTTTAATCTTTTTATCTGATTCAAAAATAGAATGAGACAACCCAAATTCCATTCTTGTTTCATTCGTTAGAATCCCTTGCTAGGATTTCCCCCCTCCCACAAAAAATGGCGGCGGCATGAGTTCCACGTAGTGGAACATGGCGACGGCGGAGTTGGTGGTGACGCACGCGGCCGAGCATGACGGTAATGGAGGATGTGGTGGAGCACGACAGAACATGGGAATGTGACGTTTTTTATTGTGTGTTTTTATTTGCATTTTTTATTTGTATTTTTGATTAGCATAATATATCTTATTCAGAAAGGAGAGTGCTGATGGAGGTGTGTGGGTGGAGGAGGGCGCGCATGGAGGAGGTGGGTCGTGGAGGAGAAGGGCGGAGGAGGTGCAGGCGGAGGACACACCCAGTTTTTACAATCAGAGATTATTTTTTACAATCTCATATCTTTTTTTACAATCTTAGATCGTTTTTTACAATCTCAAATTATTTTTTACAAATATTGTATTGTTTCTTATAATTTCATATTGTTTTTACGATCTCATGTTGCTTTTTACATTTATCGATATTATGGTAAATTTCTAACAATTTCATATCTTTTTTTTACAATCTAAGGTATTTTTTACAATATTAGATCATTTTTCACAATCTCAATTTGTTTAACCTTATCTTTTTCCTCTTAATAATTGATGATTTACTAACTATTCTTTTGTGCACTTCTTCATACGAATTTTACAAAACGTACACGAACTTCTACAATATTATTATTGAAATTACAATTATAATAATACAATTATTGCTAATTGTGATTTTATTTTACAATGCAGGTTACAGTTCTACAATATCAATGTGAATTTTACAAAGAGTTTTGCTACTCTGCATAGTGCAATAATGTCACTACATTGGCGAAACCTCATTGAATAAATAGCAACAAAAAATATGACGGTTTAAAAATAGAAAATAAAATAAGTAAATGAAATTTAAATTCAAAATGAAATTCAAATTCGAAATGAAAACATGTGGACTAAAATGCCTTTTTTGATAAAGAACCATTAGATTGAGATCTAATGGATCTCATGATGGCATTTCCATTGATGCAGGAAAGGTGCACCTCATTGGAAGGGTCCTCTACACACACATATGGGAAAAATGGGACTGCCCCTAGGTCTCTCTCTCTCTCTCCGTGTGTGTGTGTGTAAGAAAAAGGGTGTATGCTCCCTGGGTGTAGCCAACTTACATGCTCCAACCCCTTTTTCTATGTATTTTTTTTTATTTTTCTGAAATGAAACCTATTGGAATTTAGATCACAATATATCACCATGATGTCATTCAAAATTTAACTTACTTCGAGACTTCTATCCTCTCCATCAAGACTATCAAATTTTAACGGTCTCAGAACTGCTGAAATTGACCCTCTTCAGATAGAGGGCAAAGGAGTCTCTGTTTCTGACGAAATTGGAATGACATGTTAGGGAAATATAGTGATGAATATATATATTTTCTATTCCAAAAAAATAAAAAATAGAGGGAAAATTGGGGTAGGAGTAGCCAATTGGCTACACCCATGTGTGTATGCGTGAGATGAAAGGGATCCTACTCCATGGAGTAGGTAACTTACCTACTCCATTCTCATTTTTTGCCACTTTTTTTTATTTTTTAAAATGCTTCCATGTATTTTCATAACCATATCTCTCTAAGATGTCGTTAAATTTCGTCAGAAACATAGACTCCTATGCCCTCCATCCAGAACATGTCAATTTTAGCAAATCTGAAACCGTTGAAATTACATGTTTTGGATGGAGGGCATAGGAGTCTTTGTTTCTGACGAAATTTGAATGACATGTTAGAGGGATATATTATGAAATATATGGAAGTAGAAGTATTTTTCAAAAAAAATTAAAAAAGTAGCAAAAAATGAGAATGAAGTAGGTAAATTACATACTCCATCGAGTAGGATCCCTTTATTTTTTATATATAGAGAGAGGGGGGGACTGATCATGTGAGATGAGATTTTGTGAGATGGTGAGATGGGGAATTCTGGATCACTAGTTTTAACCAAGAGAGAGAAAATCATGAGAGAAAAGACGAAATCTAATGGCTCAGAATTTCCCATCTCACCATCTCACAAAAATCCCATCTCATAGGACGGTCCTCTCTCTCTCTCTCTCTATATATATATATATGGTTAAATGAGGCTGCCCCCTGGGGGAAGCTAACTTGGCTCCCCTGTGGTATTTCACCCGTTTTTTTTATTTTTTTTGAAAATTTCTTCTGTGATTATTCATCACTATATCCCTATATTATGCCATTCAAATTTCGTGTGAAATAAAGACTCATACAGCCTCCATCCAGACATGCATTTTTTAACGGTAACAGAATTGCTAACAACGACCCTTCCGGATGGAGGTCGTAGGAGTCTCTGTTTCGCGTAAAATTTGAATGAAATAATACAGGTATATATTGATGAAATCTATGGAAGAAATTAAAAAAAAATAAAAAACAGGCGGAATGGTGCGGGAGAGCCAAGTTAGCTCCCCCATGGGAGCAGCCTCATTTTACCCATATATATATGGTTAAATGGGGCTGCCCCTGGGAGTAGCCAACTGGCTACTCCCATCCCTATTTTTCCATCATTTTTTATTTCTTTGGAAAATAAAAATTTATAAATTCATCATTATATCCCTCTGACATTCTATTAAAATTTCGTCAGAAACAGAGACTCCTTCGGCCTCCCTCTAAACAGGGTCGATTTTAAAAATTCTGCGATCGTTAAAAAAATGACGTCTGGATGGATGACCTAGGAGTCTCTGTTTCTGACGAAATTTTAATAGAATATTAGAGGGATATAGTGATGAATATACAAATTTTTATTTTTCAGAGAAATAAAATAATGAGGGAAAAATAGGGGTTGGAGTAGCCAAGTTGGCTACTCCCAGGGGGCAGCCCCATTTTACAAATTTTTATTTTCCAAAGAAATAAAAATGAGGGAAAAATAGGGGTGGGAGTAGGGGCAGCCCCATTTTACCCCTATATATAGGGGTAAAATGGACTGCCCTTGGGAGTAGCCAACTTGGCTACTCCCACCCCTATTTTCCCCTCATTCTTTTATTTTTTTTGGAAAATAAAAATTTGTATATTCATCACTATATCCCTCTAACATTCTATTAAAATTTCGTCAGAAATAGAGACTCTAGGTCCTCCATCCAGACGTCATTTTTTTAACGGTCGGAAGATTTTTTAAATCGACCCTGTTTAGATGGAGGCCGTAGGAGTCTTTGTTTCTGACGAAATTTTAATGGAATGTTAAAGTGATATAGTGATGGATTTGCAAATTTTTATATTCCAAAGAAATAAAAAAATGAGGGAAAATAGGGGTGGGAGTAGCCAAGTTGGCTACTCCCAGGGGCAGCCCCATTTAACCCATATATATATATATATATATATATATATATATATATATATATATAGGGCTGCTCCCTGGGAGTAGCCAACGTGGCTACTCCCATCCCTATTTTTCCCTCATTTTTTTATTTTTTTTGAAAAATACAAATTTCTATATTCATCACTATATCCCTCTAACATTCTATTAAAATTTCGTCAGAAATAGAGACTCTTAGGTCCTCCATCCAGACGTCATTTTTTTAACGGTAACAGGATTTTTTAAATCGACCATGTTTGGATGGAGGCCATAGGAGTCTCTATTTCTGACGAAATTTTAACAGAATGTTAGAGGGATATAATGATGAATTTACAAATTTTTATTTTCAAAAAAAATAAAAAAAATTGGGGGAAAATGGGGGTGGGAGCAGCCCGTTGGCTACTCCCAGGGAGCAGCCCCATTTTCCCCATATATATATGGGGAAAATGGGGCTGCTCCCAGGGAGTAGCCAACTTGGCTACTCCCACCCCTATTTTTCCCTTATTTTTTATTTTTTTGGAAAATAAAAATTTGTATATTCATCATTATATCCCTCCCAAATTCTATTAAAATTTCGTCAGAAACAGAGACTCCTAAACCCTCCATCCAGACGTCATTTTTTTAACGGTCGCAGGATTTTTTAAATCGATCATGTTTGGATGGAAGCCGTAAGAGTCTCTATTTCTGACAAAATTTTAATAGAATGTGAGAGGGATATAACGATGAATATACAAATTTTTATTTTCCAAAAAAATAAAAAAATAAGGGAAAAATAGGGGTGGGAGTAGCCAAGTTGGCTACTCCCTGGGGGCAGCCCCATTTACCTCATATATATATATATATGAGAAATTGGGGTTGCCCCCATCCTATTTTCCTCAAAAAAATTTATTTTCTTGGAAAAATATCACCATGTATGTTCATCCTTATATCCCTCCTATATGCCATTCCAATTTCGTCAGAAACAGAGACTCCTATGCCTCCATCCAAACGTCATTTTTTTTAACGATCGCAGGATTTTTTAAATCGACCATGTCTGGATGGAGGCCTTAGGGGTCTCTGTTTCTGATGAAATTCAAATGACGTATAGGAGGGATATTGGGATTAATATACATGGCGATATTTTTCAAAAAAATAAAAAATTTGACAAAAAATGGGGAGGGGCAGCCATGTTGGTTGCCCTCAAGGGGCAGCCCCATCAACCCTATATATATAGGACTGATCCTATGAGAGCAAAAAATTGTGAGAGCATGAGAGGGATGATTCTGGACCACATGATTCACCCAGGAGAGAGAAGACCAGGAGAGAGAAAGCAGAATCATGTGGTCCAGAATCATCCCTCTCATGCTCTCACAATTTTTTGCTCTCATAGGATCACTCCTATATATATATATATATATATATATATATATATATATATGAGACCTTTCAAATGAGGTGGAGGTTTTTCTGAAATTGTAAATGCCACTGGATTTAGTAAAAACTCTATAACAGTTTTGTAAAAGTATAAACTTTACATTGTAAAAAAATAAATTTTGTAAAATATAGCATCCAAATTTAAATTAACATTTCCATCGAATATAATAATATTTTCATAATTTTATTTCACTATACATGTTTTGTTGATATTTATTGTTATATGTATGAAATAAAAATTTGTAAAATATATTGAAAAAATGCCTAAATTGAAGGTGGCTCACCATATATATGGTGAGACCCCGCCTCATTTGAAGTTTCTCCACACACATACACACACAGAGACACAGACACACACACATACATATACATAAATACACACACATATACATATATATACATAATATGCACACACACACACACACATAGGGGGTTGGGGAAGCTGCACCTGGCCCTTTTTTCATTGATGTTTTGCGTTTTTGATATGAAACCTAGTTGGATTTAAATCACCATATATCACCATGGTATCATACCAATTTCAACTAAATTCGACATTTCTGTCATCTCCATCAAGGCTATGACATTTTAACGGTTTCAGAATTATTGAAATTGACCTTATCTAGATGGGCATGATAGGAGTGTTTGTTTTGCATGAAATCTGAAACACATATTCTTGTCAATAAACTAATTAAATCTCCATAAGTTTTTTTTTCAAAAAAAATAAAAAACCAATAAGAAAAATGACCGGGTGTAGCTAGTTAGCTGCACCTGCCGGTGCATACTCCATTTTCCCATATATAGGGTAAAATGGGGCTGCCCCCAGGGAGTAGCTAACTTGGCTACTCCCACCCCTATTTTTCCCTTATTTTTTTATTTTTTGAAAAATAAAAATTTGTATATTCATCATTATATCCCTCCCACATTCTATTAAAATTTCGTCAGAAACAGAGACTCCTAAACCCTCCATCCAGACGTCATTTTTTAACGGTCGCAGGATTTTTTAAATCGACCATGTTTGGATGGAGGCCGTAGGAGTCTCTGTTTCTGACGAAATTTTAATAGAATGTGAGAGGGATATAATGATGAATATACAAATTTTTATTTTTAAAAAAAAATAAAAAAATGAGGGAAAAATAGGGTGGGAGTAGCCAAGTTGGCTACTCCCTGGGGGCAGCCCCATTTACCTCATATATATATATATATATATATATATATATATATATATATATATATATAACGAATACTCACTAGCTTTTCATAACAACGATTGTAGGACAAAATCATGTATACATAGCACATATATATTGAATTTACGCCAGGTTTGGGTTCGGATATCCACATGAAAATCCCAAGCCGAACTTGATTCAAATTTGTCGTGATTTAAATCCAAATCCTTACAAAAATAAATGAGTCTCATTTTTATGAGTTAAATGAACATGGTTCAAGTCGAATATCGGGAAGCCCTCAAGTTGATATCCCGATTCCTAATTTAGAGATATATACTATTAAAATCCAAGTTCTTTGACATGAGACGAGGGAAGTTTTATATTACCTTTAATAAGAAGAATCAAAGAAGATAAACAAAATTATGCATATTATAGGGACATTATATAGATGATATTGTAGAACGAGTCCATATGAACTCGTGGTCAAAGAACCGCCGACGGTTTCAGAGCCGACGGTTACGGCAAGACCGAGTCTTGCGGGGATCCGGCGGACGTGGGGGAGTAAGGCGGACTAGTGTGAGGGCATTCACGCCCTATAGAAACACCTCCTTCGGGAGGGGATCGATACACGCTCTTCCTCGGAATAGGGAGCCCTCTCCCATCTCTCCATCATCTTTCTCTCAAACTACCCCGTTCTCTCTCTCTCTCTCTCTCACAGCCAAGGAAAAGTAGCCGTACCTCGTCAAGTTCCTAAACTGGTATCAGAGGCGAGGGGTTGAGATCCAATCTCCGATAGTCATCCTCGACGTCGACATCCGCCGCTGGTGCAGTCCGCCGCCGCCGTTGCTCGCTGCTTGAAGTCGCCGCCTCCATATTTTGGATACTCCAGCCAACGCATTCCCTTTTACGCGCAGGAAACCCTAGCTCGGCATTTTTTTGAGGTATATTCTCAAATCTACCCTTTCTTATCAATTGTTAAAAAAAAGGGCAAAAGGATATCACGTTATTGTCGGCCACTTTCTGTGCCCCTGTTCATGTATCACGTGGTTTTGTTAAAAAGAAAACTCCTCGCTACGTTTTTTTATATACAGTTTTTTTGCCACATTCATACGTTTTATTTAACTTTTTCTTGTGTTTTTTTATTGTCGTGCTCTTGTTTTTTTAGCAACCACGCTTGAGGTTCACACGAACTTCATTCAGACTTTTTTCCACTTTTTCAACGTAACTTAGATTATATTATTATATTGAGTTTTTTTTTACTGAATCCACACATGTACCCTCACAAGTTTTACGTTTAGAATCTACTGCACAAATAATATTAAAATCCCCACTTACATTAAATTATTTTTTGTTTTAACGTAAGTTGTATTTTTTTAAGATATAAATTGGCTTGTATTTTTTTTACTGTCTTCACGAGATATATACATTCACAGTTTTTTCTATTCGTTTATTAAAATTTTTTAATAGTATATGCCACGTTTTTTAAAGTGTTCTTGACAACTTCGAGTATCCTGGTTTGCATTGAACTAAGGTTTGGATTAAAGCCTTATTTGTTTGTTTAAATAAAATAAAGGGTAGGGAGGCTTTGAGGGGCAATAAAAGTTGTATTTTTTCTGTTAGCTTTATGATTTTTTTTTCAAGGAATTATTAACTAGTTTAATTGAAGCTTTGTTCGGATTACTTATGTGCTAAATTTTATAAAAAAAATTGTATTTGCTTATTCCCGCAAAATAGTACAAATCTCTTAAACAATCATATATTTATTTCATAGAGAGATCAAATATGACAAGCAAAACCATTGCCACTGAGGTTGGGAAAATAGAGTACCTTAAAGGTACTAATTATGAATTATGGAGCAGGAAGATCTACTATGGCCCTGTTGCACGATAGCATACACACCATCATAGAGAAACCCGACCCAATTTTATCTGAAAGTTCAGCTATGGAGGAAATTAGGTCCCACGAACAGTGGGAGAAAACAGATAATAGGGCTAGGAACTTTATACTGACCCACATGGATCTGAACCTGATTCAGGTCTTTGAGACCTGCGAATCAGCTTACGAGCTCTGGACGGCGGTTAAGGACAAATACCACTCCAAATCAGAGGTGAGCGTCCAGCTTCTTCTACACAAATACAACTCGTGTAGAATGAAGGAATCTGAAAGCGTCCCCGAGCACGTGAATAAGATGATCGTGATGGCCAAGGATCTTGCGGCTATTGATTGCGCGATTCCGGAGAGGATGCAGATCGCAGCAATATTAGGAAGTCTTCCTCCGTCATTCGACATGGTTGCCACATCTCTGAGGATGAATGGAAACATTAAGTCCGTGACGGACCTACCTGCACAATTGGCAATTGAGCAGGACCTCTCCAAACAAAGATCGAAAGCTAAGATCTTTGAGGTCGAGGAGGAAGAAGAAGCAAATGCCGTGCACGCGAAAAAAAGGCTGGGCCCTCCAAGGCAAATTTCAAGGGAAATAGTGGGAAATACCCACGCGGCTCTTGCTACGCTTGTGGCAAATATAGTCATTCAAGGTCAATTGCCCCAACAAGAAGAAGTCGGGAAATTTTAAAATGCCTGAAAACAAAGGCAAGAAGAAAATGGAATTCACGGCTGTCGTGGAATGCAACTCCGTCATCACAGACAGTGATGGATGATGGATCGACTCTGGAGCAACCAGACACATCGCCAAGACGAAGGAAGGTCTAGTGGACTTTAAGGAGCTGAACAAAGGCGAACAGAGGATCTTCATGAGGAACAACACCTACCTGGACGTGGAAGGTGTTGGGACATACAGACTTGACCTGGAGATAGCATTATGGTACTGAATGATATACTATATGCCCCAGGAATACGTCGGAACCTGATATCTGTCCCAGTGCTGCTCAAGAAAGATTTTGAAGTTAGGTTTTATAATAAGCGTGTGTCAATAGGCAAGAATAAGAAGGTCTACGTGATAGGAAAGTTTGTGCCGAAGCATGACCTATTCTGTCTTCCTGTAATAAATTCTAGTGAATCAATGAATGTTGCTTCTGATTATTCTTTGTGTTATTTGTCTGATTATGACTTGTGGCACATGCGATTGGGTCATCCAAGAAATTCTAAGATGGATCAAATGATTAAGGTAAATTTGTTGCCTAAGATCACTGGTGCAAGGACATTGCCCTGCGAACACTGTCTGACCGGTAAAATGACGAGAAGACCCTTCTCAACCGGAATTCGATCAACAAAATTACTAGGTTTGATCCATTCAGACATATGTGGACCACTAAGCGTCAGCACACATAGAAATAAGGAATATTTTATAACATTCATTGATGATTACTCAAAATTCTCCTATGTCTATCTCTTAGGAAGAAAGTCGAAAGCACTTGAAATATTTAAGAGATATAAGACGGAAGTGGAGACAAGATTGGGAAAACCAATCAAGACTCTTAGGACAGATAGAGGTGGGAAATATACCTCAAAGGAATTTGGGGATTATTGCATTCAAGCAGGCATTCGTAGGCAGACTACAATGCCATATACACCACAACAGAATGGTGTAGCAGAAAGAAAGAATCGAACTTTGATGAATGCAGTAAGGTGTATGCTTTCACACTCAGGACTCTCCAAGAAATTCTGAGGAGAGGCAGTGTTGACTGCGAACTATATACAGAATAAGATTCCCACCAAGTCATAGAATCAACGCCATATGAAATATGGAATGGCAGAAAGCCCGAGTTGGGCCATCTCCGGAAATGGGGATGTGTTGCACATGTTCTGGTACCGAGTCAGCTTAGGGACAAGCTAGACTTCATGACATTAAAGTGTAAGTTTATTGGATATAGTGAAAATTCTAAAGGATATAGGTTCTTCAATGAAACTAAAGGTCTGATCGAAAGTCGTGATGTAACTTTTCTTGAAATTCATCAAGAAAAGGAGTATGAAGTAGAGGAATCAGATCCTCTGATTATCCTACATGACAATGAAGACGACTTGAGCATTAGACAAAAACCTGAGGGTGATATCGATCATCCAAATGCAGGGAATGAACCTATGGAACATGATGATCCTTTAGAGGAAGTGGGTGGACCCACACAACCCACGAGTATAATCGGCAACAAGAGACCCAGAACACGGCCCGCATGGATGGAAGATTACCATTTCTATGGATGCGAGGCGTCGTTCTACATCGTGGACGAGGATGTCGCGGATTGTACAGATCCCATATCCTTTGATGAAGCTACGGCTTCGTCAGAGTCAGAATCATGGTCGACCGCCATGAGAGATGAGTTGGACTCAATCGAGCGAAATAGTGTTTGGGAATTATGTGATTTGCCAGAAGGTAGGCAATCCATAGGGTGTAAGTGGGTATTCAAGAAAAAGTACCGAGTTGACGGTACTGTTGACAAATACAAAGCCAGATTAGTTGCCAAAGGTTATATTCAGTAAGGTGGAATAGATTTCCAGGAAACCTACTCTCCAGTGGCTAAGTTTGCATCGATTCGGATGATCTTATCCATAGTCGCATATATGGATTTGGAATTATTCCAAAAGGATGTGAAGACGGCCTTCCTTAATGGAGAATTAAAGAAGGAGATTTATATGCGACAATTGAAGGTCAGGAGAAAAAGGTTTACAACTTAAGAAAGTCATTATATGGCTTAAAGCAGTCTTCACGGCAGTGATATATCAAATTTCATGAGAAAGTTATTAAATTTGGATTTGTTTCAAATAAATAGGATAACTGTGTGTATGTCATGAAGAGTGGGAGCAGGTTTGCAATCATGTCATTGTATGTAGATGACACTCTGCTCGCAGGTAATGACATACAAATGCTCAATGAAATCAAACAGAAATTGAGCAATGAATTTGAGATAAAGGGCATGGGCGAAGCATCCTATGTTCTTGGAATTCAAATAACAAGAGACAGGGACTCAAGGACATTGAGCCTTAGTCAGGAAAGATATTTGCATACTGTATTAAGGAGATTTGGAATGCATAATAGCACTCCAGCTCCAACACCACTTGTGATGGGAAAGAGACTCATCAAGAGTCAGTATCCCGGAAAGGGGCAGAAATATTTAGATGTACCATATGCACAAGCGGTAGGAAGTTTAATGTATGCAATGATGTGTACTCGACCTGATTTAGCTTATCGAATAAGCTTAGTCAGTAGATATCAAAGCAATCCTGGTCCAGCACATTGGGAAGCTGTAAAGAGGATTTTTCGCTATCTGAAAGGGACAGTACATCTGAAACTTGTGTATCAAGCAGAATCGCTTGAGGTAGTAGGATACTCCGATGCTGATTTCGGAGGGGATGTGGATGATAGAAAATCCACATCATGTTATCTGTTCATGTTAGGTGGTGCAGTCGTTTCTTGGGGTAGCAAGAAACAAGGATGTGTATCTCGACATACACAGGAGGCTGAGTACATTGCATGTAGCATGGCCACCACTCATACTGTATGGATCCGACATTTTCTAGAGAACCTAAGCCTCGAATTGGTCAAAGGACCAATTGAAATGTATTGTGACAATCAAGCTGCGATAAGCTTGATCAATAGTGGGGCTAATAGTTCTAAAAGAAAACATGTTGAGATCCAATATCACTATATACAAGATATAGTGGGGAAGCAAGAAATCACGGTAACCTACATCCCTACTAGTGACATATTGGTTGATTCTCTAACCAAGGGAATAGCAGCATGAACATACATTAAACATGTTGGTTTAATGGGACTCAGGAATGTATGAGTCAAGGAAGAGGTTTCATAGACAATGATCCTCACATGATAAATCTCCATGTATATACTACACAAATAGTGGGAGCATATATGTTTTTGACCACTTCGGTCAAGTGGGAGATGTAGAACGAGTCCATATGAACTCGTGGTCAAAGAACCGCCGACGGTTTCGGAGCCGACGTTACGGCAAGACCGAGTCTTGCGGGGATCCGGCGGGCGTGGGGAGTAAGGGCGGACTAGTGCGAGGGCATTCACGCCCTATAAAAATACCTCCTCCGGGAGGGGATCGATACACGCTCTTCCTCGCACTAGGGAGTCATCTCCCATCTCTCCATCATCTCTCTCAAACTACCCCGTTCTCTCTCTCTCTCTCTCGCAGCCAAGGAAAAGTAGCCGTACCTCGTCGAGTTCCTAAAGATATAATGAAGTAATGAGAAAAAAATAAAAGGTGGCTGAGAGACATTCCTACGATACGAGAGAATCGCTAGTTAATATGCGTAATCATACACTACAACAAAGTTGATCTAATGTAACGGATAATTTAATATTTGTTCCATATCCTTTATAGTTAAATAAATAACAATAATTACTGAAGTATATTCATTGCCCCATTCCTGTCAGTGAATCATATAACAACGTTTATTAGACTTTTTTCTAGTCGTTGTTAAATCCAACCATGATCAATACAAATTTTAATGATTAAATCATCGCTACATGGACCTTTACTAATGAATATGGCATTCGTTACTAATTATTAGAGAAAAATCTTTTTGCAACGGACTTTATTCATCATCATATATTAACATCAGAAGATATGGCAACTTATACTCAAATTATTTATTGTCATAGGTCAGTTTCTTGACGCGATATATTCCATAGTTAAATATATAAATATGGATATTATATGTTGCTTAATACTTCGAATTAACAATGAATATTGTATTTATTTCTAGATACCCATTGTTATATTGCTAGCAATAAATCATAGAGCAATGATGATCCATTGTCATTTCTAATCGTTGCTACAACGACTAGTACAATTTTTCAAGAAAGAAGTGAATGAGTAATCATCACATGAAACTTTAGCAGCAAATGTGATGTCCAAAGTATTACAAGAGCAAACAAATAATTTAACAATGAATTATATTCCTTGTTCTAGATTTAACATCAGAAAAATGGCAACAACCATTTTAATTATTCATTCCCTTATGCATTCAAACTATTTATTTCTATAATCCCTTTTATTGTAGTGAATTAAATTCTTGTCTAGTAAAAATTTCACACATTCCTTATTTAGGAACATAATCATTTAAACCAAGATCAGTGATTTAAAATTATATAAAAACACTAACTGAAGATGTTGAAAACGTGAAGTGTATTAAAAATGTGATTTTACATGTCACTGCATGTATACACGATTTCAATTATTTTCATAAAAAATTTTCACAACAAGCTAGCCAAAAGATATGTAAATGTCTAGAGATCAAGTTTGAGGATAAACACAGGGGCAAGAGTATTGGCACGATTTTTTGTTGATTCTTCTGCAGCATTTTTTGACTTTATTTGATTTCATTAAGACTCCTAATTTATTTTTGATGTTTAGATCCAAATAATGCAGTGGAAACGTATGCAAAAATTATTTTAATTTTTTTAAAGTATTTTTAAAAATATTTTAAGATTTTTTTTCTAGATTTTAAGCTATTTTCGTGAAATTTTGAACTCATAACCATCTAAATGTAATTTCTACTGAAATTTAGGGATCATTTGGAAAATACTAATGACCTATTTGTAATCTTTAAAACTCACCTCGGAGAGGTGGTGTAATTTTTCTTTTTAGTTGTTATAAATTAGAGAATTTCCTTTAAAGAGAATTTATGGATGGGAAACTATGCTTGTGGAAGGATCAAAATGTAAATTTGAACTACAACAAAAGAAGTAAAACTTTCGCATAAATAAACTATTTAAAAAATAGATAAAAAAACAACCAACTTTACGAAATTATGAAACGGTTCAAAATAAATTAAAAAAACATGTAAATGATGCCTCTTTGCGAGATGACCCTTCTAACTTGTGTAAACCACCCTTACACAGCTTGGGTCGGGTCGACCCATAGGCCATACATCAAGGTCCACTTCAGATCTAAGTTTGAGTTGGTAAGGATTGGGCTAACATATGGGCTTGCCTTAAAAAAAATTGAAATTTTATATTATTTAATAGATAATATTAATTTTTTTAACTAACACTTACACTTTATAATAACAAGTGAATATTGTAATGAATTAAAACACTTTTGCCGAGATGATTATCAAGGAGGGAGGATGACTACATTATATAGATACAAGGGGGTAAACAGGTCCTCATCCACAAATTATTTACCAATGAAGAGTAATATGTTTTATCCACCACCGCCCCCCCCCCCCCCCCCCAAATTTGGGAATACATATCAGAATTGCCCCTTATCAACCATTTGGTCACTAGATTTCATATAAAGAAGGCACAACTGACCATCATCAATCTTATCATGGATAAAGTGTCTGTCAATTTATCCATGTTTAGTTCTGTCACTCATAACAAGGTTGTTTGCCAAGTTTATTGCACCTTTGTTATCACAGAACATCTGAATCAGGGTGGCAATTCCGATACCCAAGTCTTTCAACAGAAATTTTAACCACCAGACTTTGGTGACACCATTTGCAAGAGCATGATACCCAGCTTCGACGCTTAAAGACAACATATTGTTTCTTACTTCTCCATATGAGAAGGTTCCCACAAAGGTATACTATATATCCAGACATTGATTGTCGGTCATCGATAGAGCTAGCTCAATCGACATACGTATAGCCTTCCATTGTCACATTATAGTTTCTTTTGCAGATAAGTCTTTCTCTCATATACTTCTTTATATAGTATAATATCATGTTGGCAGCATTTACATGAATGATGGTAAGGGCATGCATGAACTTGCTAACCACATTTACGGCATAAGTGATATCATGTCTTTTGAGAATGATATAAATTAGTTTCCCAACTAATTGTTGATATCTACCTTTTCTTGTATCATTCAGAAGTTCATTATCTTTCTTAATTTATGATTTTCCTCCATAAGAGAGGGGGCAGGTTTACACCCAAACATGCCAAAATCTTGTAATAAGCTGAAAGTATAGTTTCGTTGCTTTAGATACATCCCCCCAAGAGACCTTTAGTTCCGTTGCTTTAAACACATCCCCCAAGAGACCTAGCCATCTTAATGCCACGAAAATACCTCAACCCTCCCAAGTCTTTGGGTTCAAATAATTCTACAAGAATCCTCTTATTTTTGGACATATGTTCATCATCATAATCAGTGAGAATCATGCCATCTACATAAACAAGAAGAATAGATCTTCTATTGCTTTTCCTTTTTATGAAGAGTGTATGATCTCCATCTGCATGATTCTAATCATGTTTAATAATGACCACATGCATACTCCAAAATTTGCTAGGGTTCTTGCATGATGGATGCATGTGAGTAAAGAAGTTAGTCCAGAAGAGGTTGCAAAGGAAGTTGCACGTAGGTAGTTGGAATATTTGCACTTTGACTAGAAATCGATGGAGATAGTAGATATGATGCAAAGAAGGAAGATTCAGATACTATGTCTCCAAGAGAAAAAAATGGGTGAGAAAGTAAGGAGGATTGGGAAGACTTGCTTTAAACTTTGGTATTTATGTAAAGATAAGGTAGAAACGGTATTAGAGTGGTTGTTCATAAGGATTTGAAGGATTGTGTGGCTGAGGTACAAAGATTCGAGGATCAGATTATTTGCTAAAATGGTGCTCGAAGAAGAAATTCTGAATATTATCTCAGTTTATAGTGGTTTAAATGAAGGGATTTTATCACGTGTGCCCCTCCGAGATATCGTAATATCAGTTATACCCCTATCTTTTTTGGTAATATCAGTTATGCCCCTAACTTCTTGCTCCGTCACCAGTTGTGCCCTTCCGTCAGATTGACCGTCAAAAAATTAAAATAACCATGGTTTATTCAAACCATGGTGTGGTTAAGAAGGGTATTATGGTCCATACCCTTCTTCATCTTCTTCCTCCTCCATTTGCTCTTCTTCCTTCTCTTCATAATTTCTCTCTCTTACTAACACCTTCATGCATCCATCGAATCTCTAAAATTTTTACATTTCCACGGACATATCACTCGTTACGGATCAAACGATGAATTTTATTAAATTTTTGGATGACTTTTTATCAATCAATTAGTCAAAAATTTATCAAGGAGGAGGAGGGCGGAAGGGGTCGAAGGAGGCGCGGGGGCCGGAGGAGGGGTAGGCGAGGGGGCGGCGCGTTCAGGGGAGGGAGAGGCAAGGGCAGGGGGGACGGGGGGAGGTCGGGGTGGCGGGGCAGCAGGGGTGGGGAGGTCGGGGCCGCAGGGGTGGGGGAGGTGGGCGGAGGGGCGACAAGGGGTGGGCGAGGTCGGGCTGGGAGGGGGTGCGGGAGGTCGAGCGGAGGGGCGACAGGGGGTGGGGAGGTCGGGGCGGAGGGGCGGGGGAGGTCGGGCGGCAGGGGGTGGGGGAGGTCGGGGTTGGGAGGGGGTGCGGGAGGTCGGGGCTGGGAGGTGGGTGCGGGAGGTCGGGGCTGGGAGGGGGATGCGGGAGGTCGGGGCTGGGAGGGGGTGCGGGAGGTCGGGGCTGGGAGGGGGTGCGGGAGGTCGGGGCTGGGAGGGGGTTGTGGGAGGTCAGGGCTGGGAGGGGGTGCGGGAGGTCAGGGCTGGGAGGGGGGTGCGGGAGGTCGGCGCTGGGAGGGAGGTCGGGGCAGGGGCGGAGGCTGCGGGCTGGAAGGAGGTGCGGCGAGCTCGAGGCAGAGCTGGCGGCGCGGGGCAGGGGCGGGGGCAGAGAGGGAGGAGGAGGAGGAGGAGGAGGAGGAGGAGGAGGAAGAGGATGGGGAAGAGGAGGAAGAAGAAGATGAGGAGGATGATGTAAAATGACCTCTTAACTTTTTTTTAAATTATTTCCGCCTATGTCCTCAAAGTTAACGTCTGTTTGCACTGTGGATGGACGGTAACTAACCCGAGGGGCACAAGTGAAAAAATAACAAGAATTGAGGGGCACAATTGATATTACCAAAAAGATAGGGGCATAACTGATATTGCGATATCTCGGAGGGGCACAAGTGATAAAATCCCTTAAATGAAAGATTAAACAAGCTTTTTTGGAGAATTTTTGATAAGATTATACAAGGAATCCCACAAAGAGATGATTTTCCTAGGTGGATATCTTAATGGACATGTGGGAAATGATGCTTTAAGATATGCTGGTGTTCATGGTGGTCATAGATTCGGGATAAAAATGAAGAGAGAAAAGTCACTCTAGATTTTGTAACAACTTATGATCTTTTCATAGAAAATACTCTCTTCAAGAAGAGGGATGATCATTTAAAGAGCCGACTAAAATACTAATAGATTATTTTGTGTTGAGGAGAAGAGATTGGTTGTGTTGCAAAGATTGCAAAGTAATCCCAGGAGAGAGTTTGACAACCCAACGTCGCTTGTTTGTCATGGATGTGCAAATAAAATGTTGGAAAAGAAAAGGAGGGTTTCCAAGTTCACTAAAAACTAGATGGTAAAATTTTTAATTAAAGCAATCAAGCTTTATGGAGAAGGTTTTAGAAAACTTTTCTTGGGATTGTAATGGAAGTGTAAACGAGATGTGAGAGGTGGTGGCATCTTGTATTCATATGGTATCCAAAGAGATGCTAGGCGAGTCAAAAGAAGGAGCTTCAGGCCAAAAGAATGATTGATGGTGGCGTGCAGGGATACAAAAGAAGTTCAAAATTAAAAGAACTTGCTTTAAAACTATGTCTAGGGATAGAACATAGGAAATTGTCACAAACTACAATATAACGATGAAAGAAGCAAAGAAGGTAGTTAGCGAAGCTAAGTCAAAAGCTTATGAAATTTTGTACAAAAATCTCAACTCTTTGGATGGTCATAAGAATATATTCAGGTTGGTCAAAGCAAGAGAAAGAAAGACCAAAACCTTTCATAAGTGAGATGCTAAGGATAAGGAAGGTCACATGCTTGTTAAAGGATATAGAGACTAGATGAAATTAATACTTCCATAGATTTTCACTGGGGAAGGAAATAGAGAGATCACTTTGGGAGACCTAGCAAGTAGTGAAAGTTACTTGAATAGTGCAAGCTATAGATGAATACAGAGAAAGAACATAAAGGAGGCTTTAAAGGTTATGAGACTTGGGAAAGGTATAGAACTTGATTACATTCCTGTATAAGTATGGAGAGTTTTTGGTGAGTGTGGTTTGACTTGACTTACAAATTTATTCAACATTATTGGGCAAAACAAGAAAATATCTGTAAATTGGAGGAGAAGCATCATGGTACCTCTTTATAAGAACAAAAGAACAAATTCAAAATTGTTCAAATTACAAAGGTATCAAGGTGATAAGTCACACTATGAAAATTTGGGAACATGTGATCGAAAAGAAGTTGAGGCGAATCTTCAAAGTAAAAGAAAATCAATTCAAATTCATACCAAGTCGCTCAACTATTGAAGCCATCCACTTGATGAGGACAACAATGGAGATTTATAAAGTTAAAAGGAAAAATCTCTATAGGATTTTTATTGGTTTGGAAAAGCTTATGAATCCGTCCCATGAGAGATATTATGAAGAATTTTAGAGAAGAGACAAGTGCATGTTCTGTAAATTAACCTCATAAAGGATATGTATGATGTGGCTTCATCTTGTATAAGGAAACAATTTGAGAAGACTAACTATTTTGACATAAAAATTAGTTTGCATCAAGGTTCACGTTTAAGCCCATTCCTTTTTACTTCGATTATAGACGAGTTGACAAGTCACATTCAGGATGAGATACCTTGTGTATGTTATTCTTTGATGATATTATGTTGATTGATGAGACTAGAGATTGAGTAAATGAGAAGCTTGAGGTCTGGAGACATGCATATGAGACTAAAGTATTTCGTATAAGGCTAAGACTGAATATATGGAGTGTACTTTTGATGGAATAAATGGTGAAGGAATTGATGTAAAGATTAGTAAGGATAACATTCATATGAGAGATTCTTTTAGATACTTGAGATCTATTTTGCAGCATGATGAGTAATTGATAGCGATGTTACTAATAGAATAAATGCAGGTTGGTTAAAGTGGAGAGGAGCATCTATTGTTCTCTGTGATAAGAAAATTATTGAAAATCAAAAGAAAGTTCTACAAAGTTATCATGAGACCTGCTATGCTCTATGCATCTAAATGTTGACATGTGAACCACAATCATGTGTAGAGAATGGCATTAGTAGACATGAAAATGCTAAGGTGGATGTATGGACACACATAAGATCGAATTCAGAATGATGCAATCAGAAGAAAAGTTGATGTAACTTCAATCGAGGATAAGATGCGAGAAAACCACTTAAAATGATTTGGCATTTGCAAAAATGATCGATTGATTTACCGGTTAGAAGATGCAAGTTTTGAGATATTAAACTGGCTAAGAGAAGGCAAAGAAGGCTCAAGAAGTGTTGGAATGAGACTATACAAAGGGATCTTACTCTTTTGGATCTAAGCCTCCCAAGATAGATTAGAACAGAGGCAAAGAATCCATATAATTGACCCTACTTAATGTGGAAAAAGCATTTGTTGTTATTCCTTCCCTTTCAAAAATTAATCTTATTATGAGATGATTGATATTTGATTATGTCAGATGTCACATTGTTGCATAATTATTATTCCCATTGCTAAAGAGGATCCTTTCCTTTCTATTTTTCATAGTTAACAGGACAAGGAAAATTGAAGTGAACCTTGTATTAGTCTATTATAGTTCCTTTATTTACAATTTACATATAGTTTTATCGTATTCGATCTACGATCACGTGAAGGGACAAGTTGTTAGTTTGCGACTATAGAATGATGTATTTTACTATATCTTAAGAGCCATGGACATATTATTGTTCACGAACTATTCAAATATTTTATTTAATTACTGTCAATTTTTGTATTTAGATGGATGGGGCTTTCATTCTCATCCTTCACGAGCTTTAAAGGCTTTATTCGCCAACATGTCATGCCACTGCTCATCATTTTTTATTCACCTTTTTTAACTTGATCTGATTTTCCTTTGATGAGGTTGGCTTCACGTTAAAGATGGCGGGTGATACCTGCAGATAGAGAGGATCCTCAGCTGTGGTGACGTGCCTGCCGTAACTATGGGAATCGCTCAAACTTGATCGAGCGGTTCACACGATTTTGCACAGTACCAACTCATAAATAGTGCAAAATCATGTGAACCGCTTGATCAATATCGAACGGTTCCCATGCCCACAACAAACTCTGTTGCATTTTGGCCATGCAGACGAATCTGGTTCCACATGCAGAAGCGGGAGAGATACCACGCGCTCACCGCGTCACATAGTCTTTCCTCTCGACCTCGCCAACTGCCTTTCCATCCCCTTCCCACCGGATGCGGTTGCAGTCCTTCATGCCTATCCACTGGTAGTCCTCTCCATCAAATACCTCCTCTGTCACTCCACCTTTGTGAATTCCCTCCACGGGAGCACCATGAGGCTTTGGCCGAGATACTCATGAACCACCTTCCCCTCATGCACATCCTCCTGTGCTACAACACCATCGACTGATTGCCCTTCCCCACCATAGAGGCATACCCATTGTCGTCCACAGTCATGTCTGCATCATAGCCTCAGGGGAAGACCACCATGCCTTGGCATGTCCAACTACACCGACGTTAGTTTGACCTCCATCGAGATGAAATACCTCTACCAAACCGTTCAACATCCTCGTCATACTAATGGACTGTGAAACGTTGGTTGCATTCGCATCAATCTCCCGCCAGCCTCTTTGGTGCATACATCAATATGAGCAAGTAGAAAATGAATAGGAGGAAGTAGCATGGGTCATCACTATGGACGCGAGACTGAGGCCAATCTTGCAGTGCAATGCTGTCACAAAGTTTGCCTTACGAATGAAGGCAACATCCAACACCTTTGTTAGTCTGGACATGAAGTTGGTGTTCCACCTCTTTTCAATATGTATGCATATTCATGACCTTACAGTTGCCTTGCTAATGAAGGCAGAGATCGTGAGAGGTTGTTGCTAGCAGAGGTTATCATGCACATCAAGGAGCTGAAGAGGCAAGCTTATGAGCCTGTGAAGCAGACTGTCGTGATGGAGTCGGGCGACCTGACTTTAACATGGTGGATGATGATGAGGGGGTCTAGGTTTGTTGTGAGGGTTTTCCTTTGTCGCGACAACAAGCCTAGCCTTCTACCAGCACTCATAAAGGCACCTAAATCGATGCGCTACATGCAATGGAGGCGGAGGTCGTCACGCTTGGCATGTGCATGCGCAATGTGCTCATCATCAAAGGGCAAGATGATGGACTCAAGCGACGCTTGGTGGCTATGATATATACAGAAGAAATTACGGGTCGTGATGGATAAGCCGGCCACCAGGTCGATTGGGGATGAACAGTCAACATCCAATAGTGATGGAAGTAAGAGGCATATGCCGAGAAGCCTCACCAGTATATTGGAGAACACGTCCATCTGAGTATACAATACTCCCACCAAATGGATATTCAAATGAACCCATATCATATGATGGTATAAGTCATACATGGTCAAGTTTTTTATTTTGTTTCCATTGCTGATATCCATTTTAATATTTTCGGTTCTTTGTTTAATTTGGTATATTTTATTTTCATTGTCCAAAGTAGTTGACGAAGAGGGAATATTGTTACCTTGCTTTGGAGAGGGGAGACTCGAAGGGGTTTAAAGAAATCAAAGTGGTCTTCTCGTGGGGAGTGAGAAATTATTGTTATTCTATGTCCGAATAGTTGGATTTTGAATGGGATGCTTTCTTTTGTAACGAGATTCTTCGATATCATATTTTTTAACCCGATAACATTAAATATATATTTTTCTTATACACGGTATATAATCTTCATCGTTTTAGATTTGGAAAAATAATTACAAGAGGAACATAGGGTAAATTTATGTGATATCATCCAAGTCACATCTCTAGAATAACAGTTATTGAAATGTGTCTCAAAAAACGGAGTGATGCTAAGTATTCCTTCTTGTTTCTTTTGTGATGATGCATCCGGAGTTAAAATTTTGCATGAACTGTTCAACAATTTCCTTACGTTTCTCCTGAGGATTTGATCAAACTATCGCGATGACTCATGTAATTCAATTCTCGAATGAATACATGCACGTGCTTAAGCATGTTTTCTCATGGGATTTCATGTGATTGGTGTGATACATGGTGACAAATAGACCACAATATGATCCTATGATCTTGCAGGAAAGCGGACCACACGTAATTTTCATGTAAATTCTTAAAACTTCGTAAGTAAATTATAGATTTTTTTTTGGAACCCCTCTAATTGTCTGGTGGTAGAAGCAGTGGCTCCCACTTTTAAAGACCAGGGTTCGAATCCTATTAGTAAAAAAACGATTAAAAAATTATGAATTTTTTTGCTAATACATTAAGAAAAGGAGACAACCCTTAATTAATTTTCATGCGAATCCTTAAAACTTCTTAATTTTGTTTATTAGTTGTCTTTACATGCTTTATTTAAATTAAGTTAAGATTTTTTTCCTATACAATATCCGATCCACATTAGGAAAATTAAATTCTATTTTAAATAATTGTTAGTACAAAATACAACTCTTTTGGATTTAGTATGGCTTATTTGTAGATTAATACAGGTATTCACTCTGATTTTTTTCCATCATTCACATTTAATTAAAATTTGCACATCCTATACATCCCTATGCAAAACCAGGGCTTGACAAAAGTTCCAGAATGTTCCATCAAATAAATCTATATGAAAATAAAAAAGTACATGAATCAATTAATATATTCAATCAGTTAATTATATTATTTAATTTAAAAAAAGTGTCAGTTAATTCATGAAAAATTTACATTATAGTTAGAATTTTACTGAAAATTTAACTTGGTAAATGGTAGCAAAGGTCAGAAAAAACGAGGTAATAGAATTTACCTTTGTTTCATTAAGCCTCTACTATTTCTCTTCTCAAACATTCGTTCCCATGCAAAGCACAGGCCCACATACTAGTTCCTTTTAACTCTAGAATAGGAAAATCACAGTCGAACTCAAATTTACAATCACGCCTAACCACATCAAAAAAACTTTGAAATGATTTTCCCTAAAGAAAAGACTCGGATTTGAATAAATAAAATACCTTTTAAGTATATAGTTTAACATTGACATCGATCTTAATATTAGAAAACTTTTATTGGATTTATACTTACGTATAGACGCCTTCCTATTGATGACAGAGATGTAGCGATATCTTCCTAAATAATAATATACAAAGCCGCGTGTAGATATAAACATTGACGAGGAGGAAGTGTTGACATACTCTTAAAAATAGATACATATATGAAAAGAATACACATAGGACACAAATAATAGAAGAAATAATACAGAAATTTGCTTAAATTTACATGTATTTGCCAAGTTATAAGTTACAAACATGCTTACTGTATTTATTTCACAAGAACCATATACAATATATCGGAAATAATGCATGAAAATTTGTCACATACAATAGTAAAAGATTGAGGATCACCATTACTACTGAAGGTTAAAGTTTAGAAACCTGTTTAATGCACTCTGATAAATAGGACTGGCAAATAACCATCACATAGTTCAGAGTCAGAATCCAGATAGTATCATTCCAGAAATTAACCTCATGAGTTGCGACACGATCGTCACTCAAAAGATAGACGACTATCAAGATCACTAATTGAAATCTTCCCACTGGCAAATTTACAGAGTACTAAGCAACTATATGCGACTAATTTCTACCTATATGTATGCTTTATGTAGGAGATACATGACAACTAGAAAAAATGAACAGCATAACAATAAATTTCAAAACTCAAAACATGATTGACATTTGATTTATGGCTCGAAAAATGTACAAGATGATGAAAATGCATTGCGTTTAGGTCATCTAGTCCATAAAGCCCTCTGAGGCCGCAATCAAGTAGCCTTCATTCATGTGTATAAACATGCATACAATAGGAAAATGTTAGAGCACCAGCTATTAACTCAGAAGCAGATGCGCAATGATATTACACGCTTAGTCTCGCCTGAGGTAGCTGCCGCCCAGGTCAGAAATACCAGGAGACAGATGTACATTTTTCCTTCCTGGATATACCAATAGATGGCATTCATGTCACATAACCATGACCTATGAACATGGAATGCTATGACCTGAAACAACACTACCGTCACAACCATAAAATGCAAATCTGTATCACCGCGATGCATTTTTTTGGACTACCTTTCAAACTCCCGTATATCACTGGCAAATCAACGATACGTCTTTCGGAAACTACTAAGACTAACAAAACTCGAAGATTGCGATAAACCAGCCACACAGGAGGAGTTGATGGTGCCACGTTAACTAGACAGTACAGCCCGAAAAAAATAGATCACCTCCTCCCTATTAAAGATGTGCGTTAGATAAAGCTGGAGAAAACAAAACAAAGCAGATGACTGGAGGTTGCCTACCATTTACAATATCTCAAGCTCTTGAAAATGTAGCGCTACCAGACGGTGGAAGAGCGACAACTTTCCCGACAGCAATTGTTTTCCCTGCAGGTTACATCGCAAGTAAGGAAACGCTCCAAGTCAGTAGCTAAAATCTGATCGCGGTTGCTTACGGCAACGAAAGTGCACCTCAGATATCTATTTCACATTATAGTCATCGACTTTTTTTATAAATATATAGGTTCGACTCACTGCTAGCACAAAGTGACATTAAAGACTTTGGCTAACCTTCCGTCCTTAATGTAAACCTTCCAAGCTGAGGAAAATCGGAGAAGTTTCCGATGCAAATCAAACTGTTCACCTGGAAGCAAAGTTTTCTCCTTAAAGTATTTACTTGAATGCCCAAAAGCCCAAAAAAGATTAAAAAAGGCATTGACTTTGGAAAGTACCGCGATGCGACAAACAACCACGGCACCATTCTTTACGAAAAGGGGCTTCTTCTTCTTCTTCTTTTTCTTTGGATCTTCCTCTTTCTTTTTCCTTGTTTCTATTTCTTCGATCAACTCTGTAATTTCGCATTCCTCGACAACAGAGTGAATATGAAGAACAGCTTTGTAACCAGCAGTGAAGATCGCCTGCATTACCATTAGCAAGATTGCGGACCTCGTAAGAGTGAGCAAGCTACTTCAATGACAAAAGGAAAAAAACTATCAGAAAACAGGAAAAGAAAGCCATATTACGCTTACATTATCAAGCAATTCCAGAATCTGTAATTGAGCGTGAAATTCATACACAGCAGTTATAGGATTTGCTGTCTCCACCAATAAAAAAGAACAAAAAGTTAGATCTATAAAGAAGCATTTATATCGGGTGATTGACAAAAACAAAATTGCATTCTTGTAACTGTCTAATGGAGGCAGTTTAGGCATTTGAACAGACAGCTTCATAAATTGATGTAAACAAAAAAAAAAGATGTAAACAAAAAAAAAAGATGGATGAAATCCAAACACCAAAAAATGGATCAGAAATAAAACAAACAATTCCAGTTAGGGATGCAAATGGACGGATAAGGATATGGATATAGGTATTACCGTATATAGGTATTACCGTATCCTTATTCGTTTTTTAATACGAATACAGATGTGGATACAGATATTGACGGATATTAAAACTGTCTTACCATATCCTTAAAAAGCAGATACGGATGTAAAACGAATACTGATCGCATACGGATAACGTTAGAAATACTCTATAGAATCGACTTAAATATTACACGAATTGGATGGAAAACACATGATATAATTTACTAAATATGTTTGAATCATAAAAATCATACAAATATGGTAAAAGAAGGTATATAATTATGTTATATAGGGGTAAAAATAAATCTGTGACTATATTTATATACGAAAACGGATATACGGATACGGATGTTTGCGGATATTAAAAAGATATCCATATCTGTATCCATTTTAAAACGGATACGGATGTCAAAATCTGTATAAAACGGATACAGTGACGGATCGGATACGGATATATCCGTAACCATTTGCATCTCTAATTCCAGTAACACTAGATGGAACATCCCTTTCAAGGAGCATCCCTTAGTTATCAATCTGCTACAACAACAACAACAACAAAACCTTTTCCCACAATTAAGCAGGGTCGGTTACATGGATTCTTCGCCTCCATTCAGATCTATCTTGGGTCAATCTCGGACTTATATCCAAAAAACTAAGATCCCTTCATATAGTCTCTTTCCAACACTTCTTGGGCCATCCTCGCCCTCTCTTAGCTGGCTCAACATCCCAACACCCGCATCTCCTAACCGGTGCATCAATTGACCTTCTTTGCAAATGACCAAACAATCTTAAGCGGTTTTCTCGCATCTTATCCTCGATCGGAGCTACACCAACTTTCTTTCTGATTGCATCATTCTGAATCTGACCTTTACGTGTATGTCCACACATCCATCTTAGCATTTTCATTTCTGCTGCAGCCATTCTCTGCACATGTCTATGGTTCACAGGCTAACATTCAGAACCATAAAGCATAGCAGGTCTCACGACTGCTTTGTAAAACCTTCCTTTAATTTTAAAGAAATTTTCTTATCACAGAGAACAACGGAGGCTCCTCTCCACTTTAGTCAGCCTACATTTATTCTATTAGTAACATCTCCATCAATTTCCCCATCATGTTGCAAAATAGATCTCAGATATCTAAAAGAATCTCTCTTCTGAATATTATCGTCACCAATCTTCACCTCGATTCCTTCACCATTCCTTCCATCAAAGGTGCATTCCATATATTCCGTCTTAGCCCTACTTATACGAAAACCTTTAGTCTCTAATGCATGTCTCCAAACCTCAAGCTTCTCATTTACTCCATCTCTAGTCTCGTCAATCAACACAATATCATCAGCAAATAACATACACCAAGGTAACTCATCCTGAATGTGACTTGTCAACTCGTCCATAATCAAAGTAAAAAGAAATGGACTCAAAGTTGAACCTTGATATAAACCAATGTTGATATCAAAATAGTCAGTCTTCCCCGTCGGGGTCCTTACACAAGATAAAGTCCTATCATACATATCCTTTATGAGATTAATGTATAGGACAGGTACTTGTCTCTTCTCCAAAACTCTCTACAGTATCTCTCGTGGGACGGAATCATAAGCCTTCTCCAAATCAATAAAGATCATATGGAGATTCTTCCTTTTAGCTCTATAAATCTCCATTATTCTCCTCAGCAAATGGATGGCTTCAATAGTTAAGCGACCTGGCATGAATCCGAATTAGTTTTTTTCACTTGGGAAACTTGCCTCAACCTTCTTTCGATCACACGTTCCCAAATTTTCATAGTGTGACTCATCAGCTTGATAACTCTGTAATTTGAACAATTTTGAATGTCTCCTTTGTTCTTATAAAGAGGCACCACGATACTCCTCCTCCAATCTTCAGGCATTCTCTTGCTTCGCCAAATAACATTGAATAGATTCGTAAGCCAAGTCAAACCACGCTCACCTAAAACTTTCCATACTTCTACAGGGATGTCATCCGGTCCAACACCTTTCCCAGGTCTCATAACCTTCAAAGCCTCATCTACTTCTTTTCTTTGTATTCGTCTATAGCATGCACGATTCAAGTAACTTTCACTACTAGCTAGATCACCCAAAGTGATCTCTCTATTTCCTTCTCCAATGAAAAGTTTATGGAAGTATTGCTCACATCTAGTCTCTATATCCTTCTGAGTAACAAGCACGTGACCTTCCTCGTCCTTAATGCATCTCACTTGAGAAAGGTCTTTGGTCTTTCTTTCTCTTGCTTTGGCCAACCTGAATATATCCTTCTGGCCCTCCTTAGAGTTGAGATTTTTATACAAAACTTCATAAGCTTTTGACTTAGCTTCGCTTACAGCTTTCTTTGCTTCCTTCTTCGCTATTTTATAATATGTGACAGTTTCCTCTGTTCTATCCTTAGACATAGCTTTAAAGCAAGCTCTTTTAATTTTTAGCTTCTCTTACACCCCTTCACTCCACCACCAAGCCTCCTTTTGACCCGGAGCTCCTCCTTTTGACTCGCCTAGCATCTCTTTGGCTACCTTTCGGATACAAGATGCTACTGTCTCCCACATCTCGTTTGCACTACTGCTACAATCCCAAGATAAGTCTTCTAAAACCTTCTTCTTGAAGCTTGATTGCTTCAGCGAAAGATTCCATCACCTAGTTCTAGTGATCTTAGGAACCTTCTTTTTCTTTACCATCTATTTTATTTGTAAATCCAAGACTAACAAGCGATGTTGGGTTGTCAAACTCTCTGCAGGGATTACTTTGCAATCTTTGCAACACAACCGATCTCTTCTCCTCGACGCAAAGTAATCTATCTGTGTTCTAGTTGAGCCATTATTATAAGTAATTAAATGCTCCTCCCTCTTCTTGAAAAGAGTGTTCGATATGAAAAGATCATATGCAGTTACAAAATCCAGAATGACTTTTCCCTCTTCGTTTCTATCCCCAAAACCATGTCCTCCATGCGCACTTGCATACCCTGAAACATCTTTTCCCACGTGTCCATTAAGATCTCCACCTATGCAAACCATCTCTCTTTGTGAGATTCCTTGTAAAATCTTATCCAGATCCTCCCAAAAAGCTTGTTTAGTCCTTTCATCTAAACCAATTTGCGGTGCATAAACTGAGATGATATTCAGAATTTCTTCTTCAAGCACCAACTTCAGCAAAATAATCCGATCCCCAAATCTTTGCACATCAACCACGCAATCCTTCAAATCTTTATGAACAACCACTCCAATACCATTTCTGCCCTTATCTTTACCTGAATACCAAAGTTTACAGTATGTCTTCTCGATCTCCCTTGCTTTCTCTCCAATCCATTTAGTCTCTTGAAGACATAATATATGAATCTTCCTTCTTTCCATTGTATCCACTATCTCCATCAATTTTCCAGTTAAAGTACCGATATTCCAACTACCAATCCGTAACTTCCTTTGCAATCTCTTTTCGACTAACTTCTTTACTCGCATGCGTCCATTATACGAGAACCCTTGCGGACTGCATCTGGGCGTTGATGCAGCGGAACTAGCTTATTTACCCGCATGCGTTCCTCATGCGAGAACCCTTGCAAATTTTGAACTACATCCAGGCTGCGATGTGGCGGCCCTTGCCAATTTTTCATTGCATTCAGGCGATGCAACGAGTCGCAAGTAGGGAACGCCCCAACGATTATCAATCTGCTAATTCAATTAAACCAAAAAAAGATTATCATACGCTGTTAATGTGAAGACAAAATCAAGTGTGAGTGGTTCCGGTGCGGAGTTCCTTCAGTTATAATTATACTATAACTTGCTGCCACCTCCCTCTCCATCTATTGCCAACTTATGCTAAAATTAACTTTACAAGAACAATGCTACAAGCTCAATGCGACAAAAACCAAAAACAACAGGTGAGAAAAAAAGCCACAAAAAGACAGGCTTACCAACACCAGAAAGCACAAAACCAGCCAAAATATCCTCTTCTTCAATTCCTGACAGTCGAACACGGACATTTTCTCCAGGCCCTGCATACCGTACTTTGTTTTCATCACAATTCACAGCTATCACTTTCACATTAGCCTGAGAATTTAACAACAAACTGATCAGTGTGTTTAAATGACAACCAACTAAACAAACTTCAAAGGATGCGAACAATAACAACCTTATTTGGCATAATTAAAAGATTATCCCCCTCACGGATACTTCCAGACTCTATCTTGCCCATTACAACTGTCCCCATGTCCTTGTACTTGTCAATTATCGGCATCCTAATACAGGGCAAAAACATTAAAAATGGAGCAGCTCTACTTTAAAAATAAAAAGACACAAGATATCAAACTTCAGCTTTTTCACAACAAAAGGAAAATAAATGTATATACACTTCCAACTATGAGAAACGGATAACTTGTAAGGACTTATACCTTAAGGGTCCCTTGGGATCACGAAGAGGAACCTCGATTTTATCCATAACCTCAAAAAGACAAGGACCACTCCACCACCCACAGATGTTTTTCTCAACTCGGTTCTTGATGTTTGAGCCAACAAGACCAGATATTGGAAGAAATTGAACATCTGCAAGACTCAAATTATAAACACCAATTAAGAACAGACAGCATTGCCAATCATTAAAATGAGCCATATAATTGTCAGATAACAGAGAGAACCAGCACAATTGCTCAGTTAAAATTAAAGATAAGTGATACTATTAAAGACAAATAAATGGGCGGTGAAACACACCAAATGAAGATGAAGAACAATTTCAAACCCATGCCATTTACTCATTAAGTAAACAGAGCATCATGACTTCAAGAGGGGTTCAAAAAAAGCAGAAAATTTTTGAAGCTACCTTTTTTAACATTGTAACCGGAGCTTCTTAAAAAAGGTATCATCTTTGACTCTATTTCATCAAACCTGATAAAGGATAATTATTTCACAACGTAATCTTAACATTCACAATAACGCAACTTCAATGAAAGAAAAATATTTTCTTTCTTGAAGAAGATGAAAAGAGATGCCACATATCTCTACCTCTCCTTCATCCATTTGACGGTAGGATCATCCATTTTGTTAACTACAACAATCAGCTTCGACACACCCAACGTTTTCGCAAGCTGTACATGTTCTCGAGTCTGCCCTCCTTTTTCATAGCCAGTTTCGAACTCACCCTTTCGAGCTGATATCACCTTTTAACCAAAAGAAGTATTAGACAAGTGTACCCCTCAAACAACTCAGTGAAAACATACAGTAAGCACAAGTATACCAAAACACCAATATCAGCCTGTGATGCACCACTAATCATGTTGGGAACATAACTCTTGTGACCCTGCAAAAATGTCAAACCGGACTCAAAAAACACCTACAATTACAATGGAGAAGTGGCATAAATGGTCATATAATTGAAAAATGTGCAGCTCCAACTTATTTTAATGCACCCATCATACATTATTACCCTTAAAAACAAATCTTTTGCCGAACAAGCATGTAATCCATGAAAGTGTTCTGTACAAGATATGGTGTTTTAATGGAAGTTGGAATGAATCCCAGAAAAATGTTCTTCCTTTAAGAAAGAAGACA
The DNA here is from genome assembly GCA_037367405.1 of Ottelia alismoides. Taxonomy (NCBI): domain Eukaryota; kingdom Viridiplantae; phylum Streptophyta; class Magnoliopsida; order Alismatales; family Hydrocharitaceae; genus Ottelia; species Ottelia alismoides. Next base: position 330,938 of record JAZKJV010004087.1, read on the forward strand.
CCATTATTCACCAAGTTCTTTCAGAAAAATGTTTTTAGAAATCAAGCTAGACCATTGAGTTTCTTTTAGAAGCAGGCCATGGAAGTAATAATCTTCCATAGGTTAAGAAAGATAAATGCTTATACAATTGATGCATGCAAAAAAAAAAGAGTAAACACACAATCATACACGCAAATTCACAAAGAGTACATGGCTGCAAACTGCAGACATTTCCCAATATGATATACATGAATATAAAATACAATAAGTAGTGGAAGGAGATACCGGCGCATCAAGAATTGTAAATCTTGTCGTTTCCGTTTCAAAGTGAGCACGTCCAACTTCAACAGTTTTGCCCTAAAATTAGAATTTTCAAAATATAGAAACTAAGACAACTGAGATCAAGTAGAACCAAGCTTATGAACAAAAGGTTAAGTAGAAAGTAAAAAACCGAAGCAAAATTAGCGTAACATGTGATGGAACAAATTCAAAATAATGCACAGAAAGAGAAACTTTTTCGAACTCTGGAAATTCAGAGGATACATTCACACAAATACAGGCATACATAAAAATGTATAGATGCAACAAAAAAACATTAGAAGGGATGGGTGGCATTATTTCAGCACACCTAAACAGAAACAAACTCCATAACATCAATAAAGCATAGAAATCACCTTTATCCGCTCTTCCTCGTTTGTGTCCATTATGTAAGCCATATACCTTGAAACAATTTTTTAACAAAAATAGTGAGATTAGCTTAGCATTTTTTATGTTAATACCTCACCTTAATAAAAAAAACTGTCTTATCCAAATGGAGTTATGAAAAACATTGTACGGGGCATAAATAATGAAATGTTTCTATAAATTTCTCTCTGCCTCTGAATGGATGACCCCCTTCCATATGCCCCATGCGGGCTCAATGAGGTGATCATCAACGAGTTTTTTACATCGGTCGCATTGCATAGTTCAGAGATCCCCTCCACACATCCACATAAAGGCTAACAAATCCAAGGACACTATAAAACAAACCGGGCGTAAATCCAAAATGGCTATCAAGCAAAAGTGGTCTTGATTCCTGTCAATTTGTGGGGTTAATAAATAACTGGACCAAAATCAACCACATAACATGGATAAACTTGACTTTTCCAGTAGTATTTCTCAAATATTAGAAACATGTTCTTATGAGATTTTCCGTAATAAACTATTTTTGCAATGTTATATTTTGACGCAAGATTTTTCTCTAAGAACCACATAAACTTTCTAAACTAAAAGGATCCAAATAAATTTCATGAAGCAAGCCATGACCACATTTTAACTGAAGATAATACTACCATACATTGTCACCTGCAATTAAACAAGAAGAGTTACAGAAAAAAGGTGTCATAACAATTGTACATCTAAAAGTTATTAGTTGAAAGATGTCGATACGTTTATAAGCAATGTGCAAACTCCATTTTCAGGGTAGAAGGATATTGTTCATATTTTTTTGAATAAAAACAAGGGGGAGCACTCCCAAGATGGGAGTCACCACACCGCAAATTCCAATGATATGCAAAAAGTTACATCAACCGGATATCCAGAAGTTGTACAAAGCGTTACACTGCGCCACCACATTTTCATAGTAAAAACGCTGCCCTTTGAAAATGACATCATTTCTACCAAGCCATATAGCCCAAAGTACCGCAAAAACTCTGGAAACATCACCGGTGGAGCCGGCGCCCACCGCCCGAATAGATCCCCCAAAAAGATCCGCACAGGAAGGCTGAACCCATGGCAACCCCAAGGACTCCCAGACGTCCACCGACAACCTGCAACCGAAGAAGATGCGATTCGCGTCCTCCACGCCATCAGCGCATCTGTCACAATGAACGTCCGTCGCGCCCAACAATCTTCCCCTTCTGACCTTGTCACACAGACGACCCCGCTGCATACACCAGGGGAACATCTTAAGCCTGGTAGGAATCTTTGCCGCCCAAATAATCTTCAGATCCACACATAGGTCCTCGTCACGCTCCATCCCTCCAGCACACAACCTCCGGTACGCCTTCTTAACCGAGAACTTACCCTCCACCCACTCAAAACAGTCCGGCTCCCCCGACAACTCCCCGGCAGAGGGAATCTCCGAAAGCATCTGCAAAAAATCATGCATCCTCTGCTCAGACAGAACCGCAGCGAACCTCGGAGCCCAAGTACCAGAGTCCACCACCTCTGTCACCCGTGCCTCCTTGTCCACAGCCAACGCCATCAACCTAGGGAAACAGAGCCCCAAGGGCCCCTCTCCCGTCCAGTCATCATGCCAAAATCTGAAGAGAAGCCCATCTCCCAGTCGCGGGCGAAGAAGAGGCCTCATAGCTGGCAAGACCGCCCGGATCCCACTCCACACCGAAGACTCATGATGCCCTCGCCGCCACCAACTCGCCCGAGACCCCATAAATCTTCCTCAGCAGCCGCACCACCAGAAAGTCCGACGGGCCCCAGATGCGCACGACCCACTTCGCAAGCAATGCCCTATTCATATAATCGACATCCCTGACCCCCAACCCGCCCTCGGAAACGGGTAGAGTAAGATCCCTCCAAGCCACCAGGTGCAGCCCCTTCTTATCATGCTTTCCACTAGATCAGAAGAAAGATCTCATCAAAGCCTCCACCTTCTTTCTAACCCCAACAGGCATCAAGCGGGTAGAGAAGAAGAAAATCGGAATCGCAGAAAGAACATGTTTGAGCAGGGTAAGCTTCCGCCCTTGGACAAAGTGACAGCCTTCCACCCCTCCATCCGCTCCTCCAACCTCCGAAGAACACAGTCCCAGTCGGACTTCCTCAGTCTGTCGTCGACCAAAGGCAACCCAAGTAGGAGATGGGTAATGCACCAAGGGGGCAACCCGCCCATCAGCCAACCGGATCCTCTCGTCCTCCTGCATCCCAAGAGTTACCAGTACAGACTTCTGCCTGTTGATCTGCAAGCCAGAAAGACATCCAAACACGTCCACCAGGACAGCAGCATTGTGGTTCTGTGCCTCCGTCCCCCCCAAAAAAATCAGCGTGTCGTCCGCATATTGCAAAACCAGGACGGAGATGTCCCCCAACGTGAACCCCTCACACCAACCTTCCTCCACTGCCCGCCGAAATAAAACCGCAAGACAATCAGCAACCAAAACAAACAAAAGGGGAGCAAGAGGGCATCCTTGGCGCACCCCCTCTGCGGTTGGAACCAGCCTCCCTCCTGACTTCCATTGACCAGCACCGAGCAAGAGCACGTAGTGACACACCTCTTAACCCAGTCCACCCAAAGAGGAGGAAATCCCTTCTTCTCAAGCGACGCCCACAGGAACTTCCAGTTGACACAATCATATGCCTTCGCATAGTCGATCTTCCAAATCGCACCTTTCTTCCTAGATCCCTTCCATTCACGACAGACCTCCGATGCAGTCACAATACCATCTGTCATACAGCGTCTAGGAATGAATGCGGACTGAGAAGGAAGAACCACACTTGAGAGAACAGCTCTAAGCCTGCTCACCAAGACCTTGGCCACAACGAGATAGATGTCGTTAGAGATCGAAATAGGCCGATAGTCCCCAACACCCACTGGGGTCTCTTTTTTGGGCAGTAGAAAAATCAAGGCCCTGTTGACCTTCTCAAAGCCGCAGTTGCCATCCCTGAACTCATTCAGAACCTCCATAATTTCTCCCTTCAACAGCTCCCAGAACTCCCTGTAGAAAGAAATAGAGAAACCATCCGGGCCAGGAGTCCCATCCGCATTCAAATCCCAGACCGCCCGGCGAACCTCCGCCTCCGAAAATTCGGCCACCAACAAACCCTCCTGCTGACCGATCAACAACCCCGACCCCCGCCCGGTCCACCCCCAACCATCCTCCCCCCTCGCCCTCCTCGAGGCCCCTACAAAATGCTCCCGCAAGGCAACACCAATATTCCTTTCCCCCGAAACCCTTCGGCCCCCCACCTCCACCTCATGCAAGAAGCTCCTTCTCCTCCTTCCCGATGGAACCGAATGGAAGAAGCGGGTGTTAGCATCACCCTCCCTCAACCACTTCTGGCGCGATCGCTGCCTCCAATGAACCTCTTCTTTCCTGACCTCCTGGTAGACCACCTCCAACCATGCAGCCCTCTTCTCCACCTCCTCCGGAGTCAAACCCCCGCCATCATCCAGCCCATCCAGCCTGCCAATCAATTGCATTTTAGGACTTGCATTTTAGGACTTTGGTTTTCTAACATGTTATCAATTGAAAGCCCATCAAGCTTCCTTCGTTAAATGTTGGATAAAGCATATGGAACAACCAATCCATGGAGCCTTTGCCCTTCTCTTGCATCCAATAGAGTTTTTCTAAATGGAAAACTATGCGATAAATCATAGAGCCAATTCAAAGCTCCAAATGTAGGTGTGACAGCATATAAACTGACATATGCACGCATTCAACATCAGCGAAGCAAAGTCAGTCTATAATAAGAAAATAAACATGGTAATTTTGACAGGTGTGCACAAAGTAATTGTTTTTGTTGTACTTTGCGGATGCCTGTCAAAATTACCATGCTTATTTTATTATTATTATTAATACACTGAATTTGCTTCAAGGATCGTTGAATGTGTGCATGTGTCAGTCTAAATTGGGTGCAAATGCAAGAGAGGTGCAAATGCTCCATGGACTAGTTGTTTCATATACTTTATACATCCTTTAATGGAGGAAGCTTGATGGGCTTCAATTGATAACATGTTAGAAAACCAAAGTCCTCAAATATAGGTCTATGGCTGAAAATGAAGTTTAGACATTGCTTTTACCATATCAAAGCATTTTTGATATGAACAGTATCCTTCTACCTTGAAAATGAAGTTTGTGCTAGGGGTGCACATGGATCGGATAAATTCTGTAATCTGGTCCAATCCGTTGTCATTGGATTGGATCGGTTTGGATTTATAAAGTTCAATGGATCGGATCGAATTGGAATTTTACAAATCCGTTCATCTATGGATTGGATCGGATTATTATCAAAACCCGATCCGATCCAATCCGTTAATCCGTTGATAAATAATATATAATAATTTATTTCTTATCATTAAAGCAAATCATATATTTATTTTTATTTGAAAGCTATATTTAATATCCAAGCTATTCCATTTATAGTTAAAATTTATTCCAACTCAATCTTTACTCCACACCACTTGTTGGAAACCTCCTTACCCACCTCACTTGTTGGTTTTGAAAAAGCATTACCTACCCACAATGTCCTTTGAGCCCTTCCAATTTTCCAAACAAAACACCCTTCTTAAAAAAATAATACCTAATCCTAAAAAACCTTGGGATCCTTCCAAACAAGACATCTACTCGTGCCGCACACATCTCTACCCTTAGACGCACACATCTCTATCGGATGTTGTCATCATCCCCAGTTGCGCGCATGCACAACCCAATCTTCTCCCTACGCGTGTCCAGACCTCGTCCTCGGCTCTCCCAGACCTCTCTCACACACACGTGTAGCCAGATCTCCACCTTAACCGTCTCGTCCTCAGCTACGCCCACCTCGTCCCCAGTCGCTCGCACGCATAGCTAGGCTCCCCTCGCACATGCACAAACAAACCTTATCTTCGACTCTCCCAGACCTCCCTCGTGTATGTGCAACCAAGAACCTCACCCCGCATCACGCAGTCATGCATGGTTCTTGTCCCAGACCTCCTTCGTGCACGGTCCTTTGTCCCGTAATACGTAGCCAAGCGGGTTAGTTGTAGTTCCCATTTGATATATACAAACTTGAATTTTAGTCAAAGTCAAGTTGATGCTTCTATGGTTTCTATGGATTACAATTATGTTATTTATATTTAGTTATAAAATGATTGTTTGTACTATATCCGTAACAAGTTAGTTTTTGCTTTCCAAAAAGTAACTATCATTTTCTTTACCTTTATCCATAATCTCAATTTTAGAATCATGATTTAAATATCAAGGTCTAGTGTGCTTCAAACTTAATCTTAACTTAGGTGAGTATTAAAAATCCGAACCAATCCGATCCAATCCATAATCCGGTGGATCGGATTGGATTGGATTTGCATGTTTAATGGATTGGATTGGATTGGGAAAATAAAAAATCCGTTAAGTGTGGATTGGACACGAATTGAGTCAAAATCCGATCCAATCCGATCCATGTGCACCCCTAGTTTGTGCATTGCTTATAAATGTATTGGACATCTTTCAACTAATAACTTCTAGTTGTACAGTTGTTATGACACTTTTTTGTGTAACTCTTCCATGTTTAATTGCATGTGACAAGGTGTCTTAGTATTAACTTCAGTTAAAATGTGGGCATGGCTTGCTTCATGAAATTTCTTAAGATCTTTTTAGTTTGGAAAATTTCATGCGGTTCTTAGAGAAAAATCTTATGTCAAAATTAACATTGCAGAAATAGTTGATTATGGAAATCTCATAACAACAAGTTTGTAATACTTGAGAAATACTACTGGATAAGTCAGGCTTAAGCATATCATGTTGTTGACTTTGGTCCAGTTATTTATTAACCCCACGATTTGTCAGGAATCATGGCCACTTTTCCTTGATAGCTATTTTTAAGATTTAGGCCGAGATTGTTTTTTAGTGTCCTTGGATTTGTTAGACTTTATTTGGAGATGCGGAGGGGATCTGAACTATGTAATGTGACCAATGTAAAGAACTCGTTGGTGATCACCTCATTGAGCCCACATGGGGCATATGGAAGGGGGTCATCCATTGGAGAAATTTATAGAAACATTTCATTATTTATGCCCTGCACAATGTTTTCCATAGCCCCATTTTCAATCATAGCTCCATTTGGATAAGACAATTTTTTATTAAGGTGAGGTATTAACATAAAAAAAGGCGTGTACAAAGTAGACTAAATATAACTATCAACATAAGAAGCTTCGAGTGTCTAATAAGAAAAATCACAAGATCTTTCAAGAAAAAAAGCTCACATTTTACTCTTCGGGCAGCAATAACTTTATTCAGAGATCACTCTAAACTAAGTTGGCAATAGTATTTACCAGCTTTCACGACTTTTATCCTTTGCTTCCTTCTCATATTTCTGAATAGTTCGATCATCGACCTGACCGCTAAGGAAAAGTATTTGCCCGCCAGTAGTTGACTTTCCAGCATCTATCATAAAGTTAGAAAAATATTAGACTTAATAAATAATGAGAAAGGTCTGCTAAGATATAAGACAATGAAAATGCAAAAAAAGTTTAAACAGTTCTAACATACGAAAAAATAGACGAATAAAAGAAGTCAAACAAAAATCGGAAATTCGGCACAACACTGCAATTGTTTTTTAAAGAACAAACGATTATTATCCACCAGGGAATGCCATCCAATATATAATGCGAATTTAAAAACTATATGAATTCAAGTTCCTTTTACACCTCCCTTTTAAACGCAATGACACCCATGACATGTATAACACCTTGCACACCATGTTTTCCACAACAATGCCACTCACATCCGAAATTCATCACATTTCTGTCATTCCAAAGGACCCACAAAGTCGCCAATGTTAAACTCTGGTATTGGCATCTTCGATACATTAGTCCCCACCATCAGTCCTTCTAGATCTGATGCTTTTCTTAAAGGCATTCTTCCTGCTCATGTTAACCATGTGATCTCCATCATCCCCCATATCGAGATTGTGCTCAGCCATAAAAACACAAAGCGATTCATGTTCTCCTTGCCACCAGCGCAGGCCAAACAAGTGTTGTTCAACCTAGAACCCCATCAGATCCAACACCATGGTAGCCTGATGCGGATCGAAAATTCGTGGCGTCGAAATAATAATATTTTTTGTGGTGGATTTTTGGTAGAAGAAAGAGAGGGGTTGAGAAGAGAAAATAGAGGGGTTGAGAAGAGAACTCGCCGGGAATACGAGAGGTTGAAGGAGGAGAACCGCGGAGATCGCGTGGAGGAAGAGAGAGAAGAGAGAGAGATAATGAGATAACTCAATTTTTCATAATACTTGACTCCTTAAAAACATCGGACTACCATCTCTTTATATAGGAGAGATGGGGTTACAAAAATAGTAAATTAATTAAAACTGACAACCGACTTGCCTAAACTGACTCTAACTAATTATTTGACCCACTTTAAAATTAAAATCTACGAAATAAATGTTGAGATCACAGGTGATCTCAATTATTTAATTAGACAATTACGACCACTTAAAAACGTAATAAAATTGACGACTAATTAATTAAATAAATTCGGCCCTATAATTTGAGATCACGCTGCATCAACTCTCCTCCGCTTTAAAAATTCGTCTCCCGACGGATTGCTTGACGTAGATGCGCGTTGGAGAATTCATACTTGAATTGTGGCTTCAATTTCCCCCAATGCGATCATTTTCCACGTTACGTTTGTAGTTTTTTCCAATTGGGGGGCATCTCTGCAATTTTCGTACCACTTCAAATTTCCACACATTCCTATTGCTTTGGACCTTCCTGCAAATATGGGTTTTAGGAATTTTTATTCTGCAATTTTTCCAATTGGTTTTCCAATCCCTTAATCTCAGGGATTCGGCTCCCTTCAAGTTCGACCTCTTGGTTAGGGCACGGAGCCTCTGCTGCTTCATAAGCGCACGGGGTCGGCGATCCAGCAAGGGCGGCGCGGTTGCGTTGGGCCAGCCTGGGCGGAGGGTGCGTGGCGCCCGCAGGTGCGCGCAGGGGTGGGAAGGCGGTGTGCGCGTCAGGGGAGGGGCGCGTGGTGGAGCGGCTGGCGACCTTCAGCGGCCGGCGGTGGGCGCGAGCCAGGGGCCTGGTTGAAGAGGGGGCGGCGATCTCGGGGCGAGGGGCTGGTGCACGCGGACGCGCGGTGCGGAGATGGGGGGCCTCGCTGGGTTTCTGGGTGAGGCGCAGGGGGGCGGAGGGGAACTGGGGTGATGGCGAGGGAGGGGTTGTGGGGTGCGGTGGTGGGGAATGGTGCTGCGGGTGGGGGTGGCGGCAGCAGGGGTGGGGGTGTGGGGAAGTATCGGAGGAGGAGGGGAGGTCTGGGGAGAGGGCTGATGCGCGGGGAAAGGGGATTGGCGAGGGGGCCGGCGTGGGCGGCAGGGGGGGTGGCGCGGGTCCGTGGTAGGGCCGACAGGGCCAGAGGGGCCGCGGGGGCGATTGGGAATCGGATCGGGCCTGTTAGGGGGGAAACGACGGCTGCGAGGGCTGGGGAGGGTAGGGGCGTTACCTGGGAGGGCTGGGGTGGTGCCGGGATGGTTGGAGGGGGCAGCGGAGTCGATCCCGACGACGGATTCAGATCTGGAAGCTCCTGGACAGCGGCCGATTCCTCCTTTACGGCGAGTTTTTCTTCATCAAGACTGACGGCAGCGGCTTCGACGGGTGGAGGCCTCGATTGGGCGTCGTGGTAGGCCTCAAAGTAGGCCATTAGGTCCCGAAACATGGATTGGAAGTTGTTCTGCAAATCACGTACCATGTACTCCGTCTCTTTGAAGGAGGCGTCGATGGTGGAGATGGCTCGTCGTGTTTGTTCGGATGGACGATGATGCCGGTGCGAGCGCCTGGATGGATCGTTAGGTCGTGAGGATGACCTAAATGCCATGCTATGATACCAATTGATGCGGATTGAAAATTCGCGGCGTCGAAATAATAATATTTTTTGTGGTGGATTTTTGGTAGAAGAAAGAGAGGGGTTGAGAAGAGAAAATAGAGGGGTTGAGAAGAGAACTCGCCGGGAATACGAGAGGTTGAAGGAGGAGAACCGTGGAGATCGCGTGGAGGAAGAGAGAGAAGAGAGAGAGATAATGAGATAACTCAATTTTTCATAATACTTGACTCCTTAAAAACATCGGACTACCATCTCTTTATATAGGAGAGATGGGGTTACAAAAATAGTAAATTAATTAAAACTGACAACCGACTTGCCTAAACTGACTCTAACTAATTATTTGACCCACTTTAAAATTAAAATCTACGAAATAAACGTTGAGATCACAGGCGATCTCAATTATTTAATTAGACAATTACGACCACTTAGAAACGTAAATAAAATTGACGACTAATTAATTAAATAAATTCGGCCCTATAATTTGAGATCACGCTGCATCATAACCAGTCTTTGTTACCTCACAATTATGCATGCATCTTGGCCTTCAACATAAACTTGGCCCTCCCCCACTCCCAAGTATCAACCATCTCGGCCCATATACAACACCCATGGCCTTAATTATTGGAGATACTCGACGATATATCGATATATCAGCATCACCGAGTCGGCAATATCAATAAGGGGGCTACATCTTTTTCCAGGGTATCGGTGGCATATCGATGACATATAACTAATATATCATCGCAATATCAACAATATGCAAAAATGGTAAGATTCCTCTTATTTTTTTTAGTTTTGCTACATTTCATCTGATATGGGGTCATTTCTCCCTGTGAGTATTTATGAACACCATCAATATGAGTGATATCCATATATGTGTTGACTAGTGAGAACTCATTATTCAAGGTCAAGGATATCGTCAATATTGATGCCAATTATCCTCAGATTAGCTTTCCCTTAAATGTGGTTGACCTTGAATATAGGGAGTACTTGATAGACTACAAAATCATGTACTCCTATATGACATGTGAGAGCTACATGGAATATAGAGGCCCTATATGTAGATAATATGGATGAGGACATCAAGCAGGCCATATGAACCTAACAAGACACTCATGAAATTGAGGGTTGACAAATCTAAGGACTTAAATTTCGGATTTCAGTTTCGTTTTACCAAAGTTCGGGAACGCGAAATTTCGGACAATTACGTTGAAATTATTGGAAATCATGGAAATTACTCTAAAATTGATTTTTTTTCCCAAAAATTAAGGTTTTTAATGCTATTAAGTAAATAGAATAGAATAAAATCACACATTTGTTTGTAAAATAGAGGTGTAAATATAAGTTTTGAAGTAGTATTATTGTCATAATCCCTACACATGTTGATATATAAGAGCTACATGTTGTTTAGAGTTAGAACTGGATTCTAAACTGGAAGCCAAAGCCATGATAATCACCTCTTCAACAATAATGATGTGACACATGCAATAACTACTAAATAAAACATATATTTCAAAATAAATAAAGACAAAAAAATATAAAGCTCTTCGGCTAAAATTTGAATAACTCTTAAAGCTTGTTTCTAACTGATTTAGTTTGGATTTAGACCTAGAATTTATTTTTTGGATCTAGCTAAAATGACTTATTCAAAAAATATAATGCTCTATAATAACTCAAAATATCGATGGAGAAATGGGTGAAAATTCATTGATATGAGCAAATTGTAATAAAAGTAAAGGGTAGAATCCCTTATTTTTTGACGTTTTGTCGAAACAACATTTAATTTCGATGAAATTTTGCTGACATTTCAGCGAAATCCTAGAAAAAGAAATAAGGTAGTGTTTCAACTTCGTTGACCTAGAGAAATGATTTTTCCGAAGAAATTCAAGAGAATTTCAGTGAAATTGAAGGCATGGACGAATCTTAAACTTATTTGTGTGGTAAGTGTTATATTAGCACATTATGAATTATGAGTTAACGAGAGTGCATTATCTTTTTGAAGGAAAAAAGAGTGAGATGTCAAGGCAAGACTGCAATATTTGTTATTACAACTTATTTATTTATTTAAGTCATATACATGACTAAATTTCTAATGCATGCTTTTTAAACTTCTAATGTAGGCTTTACATAGTATTGCATATTAGCATGTAGGATGATCATGTGTCAATACTTCTACAATTCTTATATTTAAACTACTATTTTAACAAATAAACATGGCATCGATATTCTCTACAATTCTCTACTATTTAAACTACTATTTTCTACAATTCTTCTATAAATCGATTAAAGAATATTAAACACCTTAATTTTGAAGGAACACAATTTGCATAGTCATTTGCATTATTTCCAGCAAAATGATCAAGATCATCGATATTCTCTGATATCTTACCTTTTCCGGGCTTGCAAAACGATGATATCAATATTTAAGGTCATGACTACGCCAACAAGCATTATAAGGAGCAAAACAAACTTTTACATCCTCTCATGAAAGAGCGGGTCCACTCCACGAATTGAGGTAGACACACCCTATCCTAGCACCAAGATACCACTTATTTTGTACATCGCAAGCGCACTAACCTCGAAAAGTTATCGAACGGTATTACTATTGCAATAGTCAGCCGACTGGACCAAACAGACTTGACTATAAATTGTGTTTGTGTGACTTTTCAGTATTCTATCAAATATCAGCCCGACCAAATAGTAGGCCATACAACTGGTCAGCGATTGGTTGAGTTGAGTGCAGAAAAAACACTTCTTTATTTTCATGGTTCTGATTTATCCTAACATCACAAAAATATCAAAGCTCCATCTTAGTTTCCTCATAATCTCTTTTGTCTAAAACGTAATTGGAACTTTTATCTCGTTAACTGATGACCCTACATATATATTTTAAAATGTATGTATTTGATATAATTTTATATTTAGATTATTAAAAATGTATAACTGAATTCGGAATAGTTGCATGAATACCATTTAATTTCTGTTTAGTGATCCCTTCGACTGAATATCGAGTACCGACTTTTGTGACACTGTCTATCGCAAATGCTATTTGTTTTAGCGATTGATGCTTTAGTGCCAAGCATGCCTCGATCATGTGATGAAGGACTTCTCTCCAATTTGATAGGAGATCCATTAGGCCACTTGCATGTGTAATTACTTTAGTAAGCGAACATCTCCAACTTCATTTAAGGGTTGAAGTACAAGATGTATCAAGTAAGGGTGATTATGGTGATTTTTGGTGAATCAAGCATAAGAGCATGTTGTCAGAAGTCTGTGTGCGCACCTTTCTACATGTGCTATTTGGAGGCAACGAGATGTGGGAGATAGGTATAAAGCTAGTCTAGATTTCTAATCCGTCGCTAGTGAGCCTTCATTGAGGATCATTGATTGGAGGCTTGTAGTGGAGAAGTTGGAGAGAAAAGTTAGGGGTTAGAGATAGAAAATGATGTTCGGAGGTAATTATCTTATTTAGATTTCTTGGAGCGAGAAAAATAGGAGAGAGCGGAGAGAGAGGGGGGGAGCAAGCGAGAGAGGGCAGCGAAGAGGGAAGCGATGGAAGAGAGAGAGGTCTACCCAAAATCGGGAGAACTGAAAGCGACCCGCATGGAAGAGAGGCTTGAGGATGCAACCATGGAGGACTTTGCCGGGGAGGGAACGTAGAGTGCGGTGAAGCAAAGTAGGCGGCAAGGCCGGGCCAAGCAGATGAAGGCTCCATGTTGCTACAAATGCGATGTTGCTGACCACATCTCTTGGAATTGTCATGCCACTCAACAGCTCTATTTCGGGTGTGGCTTGCCAAGACATCATCAGAGGAAGTGCCGAGAGCGAAAGATGCGGTCGACGATGGCTCGTTCGGGGGCTATGTCCTGACCTGCGGCTCCACCAAGCCATGCGGACAGTGTTTTGGTGGCTAGGTTGAAGGTAAGGGTGAAGGTGGCCCGGATGGAGCACCCCCTGGAAGGTTTGTTGATCGGGGAAGTGGATGCCCCCGTTGTGGAGAAGATGGCCTTCTGTCTTTGCGCAACTAGGTTCGGCTTCGTCGACGTCATCCGCTTATCAAACAGTTCGATTTGCGAGCAGAGTTTAGCATCCGCCGGGTCGAAGATGGTCCTTTAAGGGGAGTTGGAGGAGGGGCTCCTACAAGAGCTTAGGGGGAAGATGCGATGGCGAAGGATCCGGTACTTTGATGGAGCTTCGATGTCCTTGATGCCATTGTATAAGCTCAGAGTCGTCGGTGTTCCATTGAGATACAGAGGCTTCGAGACCATCAAGGCGGCGCTGGCGGAGGTTGGTGTGGTGCAGGAGCTACTATGTTTGGGACTTCAACCGGGTGAAGGCATGGACGTGGTGGTGTTCATCGAAGGTCTCAAGCTGTCGATGTCTGCCAACGTGGGGATGACGATCGGGAGGAGATATATAGAGCTACGTTTGGAGGTGTTGGAGGTGCTTGCTGCAGGTGGAGAAGCCCGATGTGATGAGAAGGAGACGGTAGGTGACCGTACGGCCGACAACGAATAGAGAAGTTTTGTGGCGGTCGCGAAAGTTGGAGAGTCGTCGGAAGCTGAGGCGACGTGTAAGGCAGCGTGCGGGGGAAAACCCTAGGTGGGGTGTTTCGGCTCCCTTTCGAATCGAACGCCTCCATGCTTTCCCACTCAACAATTCGACCCCAAGGCCAATTAAGGTGACGTTTTTGGAGGGAGGAATGCGGGTCCATCTTTTGTGATGATTGCCATCAAGTCGGTTCCTCTTCAGGATCCGCTTGGCTCAAACTTTCAGGGTTTTTTGGGGACCCATTTCCAGAGCCCTTTTATTCCATCCGAGTCACTCAATCTTTCGACCCATGCCTCGATGGTGGATCCAGTGTCCCTCGCTCGGGAGAACTCCTCGTCTTGATGCCGACCCAACCATCAAGCAGAGGGATCTGACCCTCCCCTTGAGCGGTGACAACTCGAAGCAGGTGGGGCTGTCGCGATCACCCCCGCTGGTGGTGGTGTGGTCTTGGGGTTTGGGATCTCCTGCTACCAGTGTCGAGTTTGCAAGTAAAGGGGTTGGGTTGGCTAAGGTTTTGGAGGAATTGCAATGCAACTAATCGAACGACAAGGTGAAAATGGAGCAGGGGGGCTATGCTTTGCGAACGGGGAATGCAAGCATAGGCGCCTGGTGCAGAAGCAGTGTTGCGTGAAAGGGGGAGGGAAATGCAGCACAATGATCCTACATGGTAAGAATCTAGAGGTGTCACCCGCTCACAGTGAAAGGCAAGATGGGTGTCAATTAAAATTTGCTTCATGCAAGCGCTTGCGCACTGATGCATGTGATTGGGAGGTTATGCGGAGTGAGCTATGGGTTGAGCAACATTGATAACGACCTGAGCTCCAAAGAGACGGCCAAACAACACAAAATTGAGACATCAATCAGGACGGCATGTGGCAGTTGGGTCATGAAGTGTTCGGAAACCAACAAGCTGACGTTGATAATGGTGGAACAAAGACAATGACAATGCGACATGTGATTGAAACACCGGCAACAACAATGATCTTGCAAAGGTTCAAATGACCAATATGGAAATCCCAACCATACGTGTTAAAACAATGTTCCGACAAGTGAAGAAGAGGTGTGTCCCATAAGAGGCGCTAGTTTTATTGGGCACGTTGTTGAGATAAATTCAAGCACTACATATTGTCAAATTGTAAGGACAATTCCAAACCTACCTTTGATACTAAGTGGCTTGAATAGGAGAACAAGGTGAGAATGAAATAGAGGGCGAGAAAAATAAAGAGAAAGTGACCATGTAACAATGCCCAGGGTTTTTGTGGGAAGTGTGGAGATATGTGCACAAGGGAGTGTGTCATAAGGTCTTCGAGAAGAAACACAAAGATGCATGGAATGAGAAGAGGATAAATCAAAGAAACACTCCCAATTTTATTCTATAAGCCAACTAATGTTAATATAGTTTTATAAAGTATTATCCTGACAAAACAAACTCTAAGCTAAGCAAATGATCCTAGCAATTAGAAAAAAGGGGGAACTGATCAATTCATATGAGATCTTGTAAATTTCTGAATTTTGGATTGAACCAAATTGTGATGGAGGGAGCTTGGCATCCAAAGAATGTGGGGGCAACTATGCACTTACTTGTGGGTACATATGAGAGCATCTATCTTTTCACGTATTTTAGGAATATATAGAAACAAACAAAGAGATAATTATATTCTTGGGAAAGAAGCTGAGGTGGGATATGTGGAAGAAAAAAGGCCCACTAAACTAGAATAATATGGTTAGTGTGACTACAACAATATTTTATGAAAAGAATGTAAGTACAAAAGTAAGTTGAATTAAATTTAGATTACTGCGAAGGCAAGCCAACAAATAGCTGGATGATGATGTCTATAAGCACTATGAAAATTGGTGCTTTGTATCTTAAAAGAGTAAGGAAGATGAAGCAATGTCATAAAAAAAGAAGGTATCTTGCCTAAAAGAAACAATAAAATACAAAGGTAGAGAAATAGAAAAATTATAGTGCAAATTATGAAACAATATGTAACATCACCACCCGGTTTCAAAAAAAAAAAAAAACATCACCACCCACTTCTGAAATCTATAAATGAGTTGACATTGCCCACGAGTAATTTCTCAGGGTTTCAAGATATTCACCTTTATTTGCCATTTGGCATTATAATTTCCAACCACATCTATAAGTGACAAATAGTTGTATGTACATAAAGAAAAGTAGCCAGAGAAATCTGAAAATCAAAGTCATACCAACATGACCAATGAACACAACATTCAAATGTCTCTTCTTTGCTTCCTCACTTTCAACCAGCTCTTCAGGCAACTCTACATCTTCACCTGCATACATGCACCACTTTCAGTTAAAAAACATGCTACAAGAAGAACGAAAAACACACCTTCCCTCGTTCCATCAGGATAAATTCACAATATCACTGACACCAACCCTTTTTTGCACAACTGTAGAGAATCTAAACAAGTGAAGGCTTATAAAAAGGAGAGCAGGTGCAGATAAACAGACGGAACAAGTTCAAATAAAGATTAAAAAACATTATTAATTGCATTTTTATGTATGGACCCTAATAGAACAACAGCGTGTAAATAAGAGCCTCAAAAGCAGCTTATAATGCTCTGATAAATTGCAAAACATATATAATCAGTCAAGGCAATAACGAACCTCCTGGCTCCAACTGCAACGATTTAAGTTCTGATACAACCTCACCATTAACATCTGCAAAACCAATGCACCTCATAAGGACACTCCTCTTCAACTCTGAAGCTACTAAGAAGTGGATACGGTGGCCCTAAAGAAACAGATATTACAGAAGCAGACTTGCATGTGAACAATATATTAAAATTCGCAGCAGCTAGACCATTGTTAAGGATACAATATCTGTTATTCTAGAATGTGTTGCCTGAAATAGAATATATCTTCTAAATAGCTCCCTTAACGACAACAGGAATCCAAATTACTCCTCCAAATCAAAACTTAAACGTCAAATCGTCCGTGAACCAATCAAATAGCCCGAAAACTACCATCAAATAAGAAAAGATCCCAACTTTTAGCAGATCGGAGAGCCGATCCCACAAAAAACCTTGAGAAGGTGGCGGGGTTTGATCGGGAGCCGTCGCCTCGAGGGAGGGGGGTGGATCCACAGCGGCAACGGTGGCGGTTTCGTCCGGCTCGGCGCTCCAGTCGTCGGGCTCGGCGGGGCGCGGAGGAGGGGAGGCGATCTCTTCGGCCATCGCTGCGGGATCCGACTGCATCCGCGAGGAGATCGAGTTAGGGTTTATGCGGAGCTCGGAGATCGGACGGGGAGAGACGCCTGCGTTGAGGAAAGGGATGGAGGTGATTTATACGGTTAAGTAGATTTATATGAACCTTTTCTTTGTCTCTTCTCTTTCATCTTTTTCATCTTGGGAGTGGTAAATAAACGGGCAGTTTGGAAGAGACAAGTGTACGGTAATTACATGATAGCGAAGTTAGTTTGGTGAGATAGCTCCCATATTTTGTATTCACCACCTTTGTCTGGGAATCGTCATTCGGCACCTTTCGTCGACGCTGAGCTTCACCTGCAGACTCCCTTGATGGCCCCCCTAAGAAGGATACTCCCACCACATCCCAACCACCTCATACATTGCCTTTCCTCTTTACATCAGTGCCTTCCACTTCCATCGTTGCATATTTAGGTGTGTTCGGTTTGAGAATAAGCATGAATAAAGATGGAGAATAATGACAATAAGGATCCATTCTATATTCGGCTGGAGTAGAAGAATAAGGAGAATAAGCTAGAATAAGTGTTATTCTTTGTTCGCTGGCTATTGAGGGTTAACGAATAAGGTTTGGAAGTTAGTTATAGTTGTTGATTGTTAATTGTTTTAGTGAGTTAAAATATATATTTATTGCTAACATATAATCGTCATTTACAAATCGTTACGAATTTCCATCCGATAAATGGCTTCAGGGAGTAATACTTATCATAGCAGCACAATGTAGCATGTTCAAGAATTTAATTCCCAAAGTAGAAGCATCAAGATACAAATTCCAACCACCAGGAAACATGGGAACAACCAAAATCAAAATCTCAATGATCCATATATCTTCACCCATCAAGTAAGACATCAGAAGATATTGGATGGAATAAACATCATAGCAGACCTTTGGTCCATGTTCAGAAAACAAAAAATTTAATCACCAATCGAGCATACAAGGCATAACAATCACAACAACAACTGGTAAGACCAGAATGGGGCACTTTTAAAAAAAATATCTTCTTAGTCATCACAGGTGAACCATAAAGCCATGACATCGCACTTAACATTCTTCCATCAAACAAGCAATCAAGATGATCATCTAAAAACTACATCTACCCATCATAAAGCAGCAGGTGTGCAGCTCTCAAGAGTATCGTTTATCATGCTTACCCAATGGGGTGTGCTCAAGAATTGAATTCCCAAAGTAGAAGCATCAAGATCCAAACTCCAATCACCAAAAAATATGGAAAACAACCAAAACCGAAATCTCAAGGATCCATAGATATTCTATCATCAAGGGATACATAATGAGATATTGGATGAAATAAACATCATAGCAGGCCTTTGGCCCATGCTTAGAAAAAAAATCATCAATCAAGGGCATAACGATCACAACAGCAAGTGATAAGACCTGAATGGGGCGTTTATATAAAAGAAAGAGCTTTTATCAGTTGTACCCCCACCGAGATATTGCAATATCAGTTATATCCCTCCCTTTTTGAGAATATCAGTTGTGCCCTCGACTTCTTTCCATTAGATCACTTGTGTCCCTCCGTTACTTTTGTCGTCAATAAGTTGAACTTAACCATGATATAATCAAACCATGGTGTAGTTAAGATGTGTGTATTTGGAAGAAAAGCCTCAATCTCCTCCTTTAACCCATCCTCTGATGAATATGTGATTCATTATCTTAATACATTGATTTTAGCTCAACTCTTTGAACAAATTACCAAATAAAAGTTCCTAAATTAAATAAATTAACAAAATGTAGCTCTTAATAAAATATCCTAATTATCGTGTAAATAAAATCACATCATAATTCAAAACAAAAAATCTCAAAAAATATAAAAATAAAAAAATGATGAAAATATTTGTAAATAATCCCCTATAAATACCCAGATTTCCTTGATTTTTAGTACCTTCATACTAACTCATTTTGACTTAATTCTTTTTCCAACCTTTTACATAAAAATATGTATAAAAATATAAAAATGCAAAAATAATTTTTACTTGAATAAATACTCATATATCTTAAATCGAAAAGACCGTAAAGTACAACTTCTCGGCTAAATTATCACTCCGTATGAACTCCAAATTCACCAAACTCGCTTTTAAAGTTCAAGTTATAAAACTAACTATCCAATGAAAGTGATTTCGTTAAAATCGGAGCTCATTTGCAAAATGTCAGTTTTAGGACCTAATTGTATATTGTATATTTTGTACATACTTTATTTTGTTGATTTTATTTCACCTTTTTCCTAATTATTAAATGTACAAAATAAATTAGTTTGATGCATATTTATTTATTTTATATTTTCTCTAATTTTTAAAAATGTAAAAAAACACAAAATAGAAAATGTGGTATTTTATTCTATAGGGTACCACCAAAAATACTTTTTGCGCAGATGATCTCTTTTGATTTTGGTACTTTACAAAGACGTAGATCTCGTCGAGATGAACAACTTTTGTGTTGACCACTTTTTTATTTGACTTCATTTACTATTTATTTTCAATTTTTTAATTTTAGTTATTTTTTTAATTTTATTTTTATTTAATATTATTTTCCTTATTTTTATTTTTATTATTTTTAATTTTATTTTATCTTACTTTCAATTTTTTCCTCTTTCTTTTCTTTTCTTTTCTTTTATTTTATCTCTCCTCCCTTCTTCTCTCTCTCTCTCCTCTATCTTCTCTCTCACCAGGTCACGTGCCTAGCACGTGACCCACCTTTCGCCCTTTCTCCCTCCATTGCAATGCCCCTCCGCCTCCGCCTCTAGTAGCAGGCGACCCTTCACCTCCTTCATCGACCGTTACGGAACCTTGACCGTTACTTCTTCTCCCTTAAAGCTCTCATGCCTCCGCTCGCATCAGATCATCTGCCCTTCTCTCCTAGAGCGATGATGACAGTGGCTTGCTCCCGTTGTGGCATGATCGTGAGAACCACCTCACGTTGCAGTCGTCTTCGCACGCAACTGCTAAAGATTCTCAGCTACCCTTTGCCCCGCTGATCGAGGCTACGACCGAAATCGCGCGTCGCTGCTCCTTCCTCCAAAGCGTAATCCCCTAGTAATTTCTTCCCTTTCTTCTTCTCTTTCCCTTCTTCCTCCTCCTCTCCCCTTCTTTCTTCTTCCCACCATCGACACTCTTCCTCCACCTTCAACCGACAACCTCGGCCACCACCCTTCACCGCATTCCGCCTCATCTCCACCACTTCACTTTCACGCACATCCGCGCCACCTCCGTAGAAGCTCCTCCAAGCTCCCACCTCTCTCATCAACCTCGACCTTCGCACTGTACGGCTGCTCCATCGCCCACGCACAGACCACCTCCACTCGCCATAGTCGTGCGACCCATGTCATCCCCTCCGCCTCGCTCCTCCCTTTGATGAGCTCGCAGCAACCGCCCAATGTTGTCACACCAATTGGAGCTGCGAGCTCTCGCTCACCTCCGCGATCGACTCTCGCAACCGCCCAACACGCCCAGGAGTGCTCGCAACAACACCGCTAACCGAGGGTTGCCCCTCTAACTCCTCTGCTAGCCGTCGCATACCGTGTTATTCTCTACCATAATGTCGAGCATCCCACCTTAGAAGTCACCTTGAACGGTGGGCCTGCCAGTTGCCTAGAACCCCCCCTCACATGAGAACATGTGGGTTGGGGCAAATTGCAGAACCCCCCCCACGGGTTCCAGAAATTTCAAGACCCACCCACCCACCCACTCACGTGACGTCAGCATCACGTGTTGCACACGTGAGCCAGGGGCAAATTGCAGACCCCCCACCCCTGTGGGTTTGGGTAATTGCCATCTAGTAGTTATCATTTTATTTTGTTTTATTATATTTTACTTTCTATAATTGCATTTATATCCTTGCATTTGCATGTTTATTTGAACTATTATTTATCATCCATTCTTAATTTTGAAAATAACATGTTGTAGAACAAGTTATTCTATATCTTGTGGTTGTTTAATGGTATTTTTGTGAGGATGGTTGATTTAAATTAATTTATTTGATGGAAATTGGTATATTTTACCCACTACATGCTCTTTAATTCGTATTAAATTATTCTGTGATCCAAAAATTACTAAAAAAAAATTAACTACGTAGATTTAACTACTCTCTATCACATGCCCAAAAATCATCAATTTCCACGTATATCTAGGTAAAAATAAATTCTTTTATGATTCAAGTAATTGATTTTTAATTAATTGTATGCTTAGTATTTTAAAGAAATAAAAGTTATTCAAGATGCCTCTCACATAGACCTATTTAGGATAATTCATTTTCTGAGTAATAATTATATTTGCTATTTATTAAAATTAAATTACTCAAAAATCACATAGTCAGCATTTTTAATTCATAATAAATTCATTTTGCATCCGAAAAATCCAAAAAATGTATAGTAGCCTAATTTTGCATATTTTCACATTATGACCAAGTTTTAGTATTTTTAGATATCATTTGAATAAAGTTTGCATTTTAGCCCTCAAACTTTGCTAAAATTGCATTTTCATCATTATACATAAAAAACAAAAACTGATTCTAAAATTATGCACTAGGTTTGTCAAATTAAGCTTTAAGTTGTTCCTTTGCCTCCTTGAGCCATGGGGCTTGCCTATGTTAAATAGATACATAGCCACTCATTGCTTAGATTGATTAAATTAATTGTTCATGCGATTAATTTTCAACTGATTCTTAAGTGTCCGACTACAATAATTTGACACAATTAATTAGGGTATTTTCGCTATCATCAAATGGCGCCGTTGTTGGGAAGGGAAACGACTTAGGTTCATTTTAGAAAACCTGGAGTTAGGTTTCTCATTCACTCGGGTAGTCTGACCCCCGGTCATTCTTTATGAATATTTCCCTGATTTTTTCCTTTTGCTCTTTCTCGACATTTATTTTCTCATTTTTTGTATATATATTATATCTCTCTAATATAAATATTTTTTTTCGTGCGAGGGATTGGCTGGAATTGGAAGCAGTTCTTCTAAAAGTCGACTATTGAGGCGCATCGAAGACATTTTCTCTGAGAGAGAGAGAGAGAGAGTTTTTATATATCATTCATTTTTGTAATTATTAATTTGTAATAATTTAGGTAACTGCTTGATTTATTACGGATTCCGTTTGGGATCTCATGTGTGTATTGGGACTGGACATTGGCCCCTCGTGGTTGTGTGGTTTGCTTTACGTATGATAGACCTACACTCGCGGCTCGTAGAGCTTATATAGTTTTTTATCTGCTTGTGCTCGTAACTCATAGAACCACACATCACTTTAATAATACGCACCTTAGATCGTTCTCATTGAGTCAAATTAAATCAATTCTTCCCGCTAAGTAGTTTTTTCTGCTAGGTGCGATTTTCTCTGACTTGCATTCTAATTAGTATAAAATTTTAATTATGTATTGCATCCCGCATGTAGAGCACGAGGATCGCTATAAGTCTTCTAAAATGAGCATGCATTACTGATTTTATCGATTGCATCAGATTTCTCGACTCCTTCCCCTTGGTTTTATAACTTAGGATAAACGGAAATCGAGTCTGATCGTTAGGCCTGCCGTGTTGGGTGGACTTAATCAAGTGATAATCTAACTTAAAATCGAGACTGTTAATACAAATTCGAGTAAAAATGACAAATTAACAATTGTTCTTGGGAGAGTAAACCCCACATTGTACGCATTATTTATTTTTGCGTGTTGAGAAACCCACATTTGAGCCTTGCGTAAATGGATTCACATCTTTATTGATCCCTAGGATAGTGTCCAAAACTCATGGACATCAGAGGGTGACATCTTCGTCCTCGTCCATCGCTCACACTACCACCAGGAACAAGCTTATAATGCATGTTCAAACTGAGGAAACTCCCCCGAGACGTGTCATGACCTAACAGGAATGGGCCAATGAATACGGTGATTCATCTGACGAGGAACCCATAAATGCCACACTGGTTACAAATGACAAGGGGAAGAACTCTGACCTTCCTTCCCCTGTTGCTTCACACAGAAATAAAATGTTTAAGAAAGTCACCTTTGACCTTAGAAATCAGGTTACTTTTGAAGATTCCTCGTCAAGTTCCTCATCTGGTCATGAAGTGGTACATCAGGTAAGTGCAATAAGTACAATAATTATCAAAGGACACTTACCTTTAGTTGACAACAATTTGAAATCCTCTACGTATGACTATTATTCTTCTGAGGACGACTCTGACGATGGTTGGACATCTTCATCATCCCCCTCTTCACCACCCTCTACATCTCCATACTATCTCCCACCACACTCCCGCAAGAAGGTTCGTCGCAAACCTTCTTGATCCTTGTACATCCTTACTACATCTTGTATAGTTTTCTTCTTTTTTTGTTCATTCCTCTCTCGTAATTCGTATTACTTGCCCCAATTCCGTATCATTTTCATTTAGTGGCTATACTTAGGATGACCTGATCATAAGTATAGAGGGGTGAGTAACCCAAGTTGCTCCATCTTTTCTCTTTAGTATTTTTCTGTACATCCTTGTCATCCTCGTTCCTTTCTATTCTTTGCTCATTTACCCCTTTTCTTGGTCCTCTTCCTATACTTAGGTTATTTTTAACCTAAACATAGGGTGAGGCATGAGTTAGTTCCCATATGCTCTTCTATATTTTAAGCATGAGCTATGGCTTCATATCACTTTGTGTTATGAGGACATACCAAAAGCTAAGTTTATGGGGTGTACCGTATATATTTCATATATATACTTTAGCTATAGCTCGTCTTTTTTGAAAATTTTCAAACTTGGGAGGGAGGGGCTAGGAAAGTATCTTTTGAACTGATTTGTATTAAATGTTTGTAAAATGATTGAGAAATTTTCTAATTGTGAGACGTTTTTCTGAAGAATATTTGATAATGGTTTGAAAAATGGGTTTTTTTACTTGTTTTGAAAATCGTTTGAAAAATATTTTGAAAATCTATATATTATGTGACATGGTTTGGAAAATCTTTTCAAAAAAAATTTCAAATATAAGGATTAAACGAGACTAATTTGTGTTCTTCTAACCCTATTCAAAAAAATCACAAAAACCTAAAAAAATAAAAATTCTCTTTTAGTAACTATTCTGATTACTGGATTTACAAAATGACTAGCTACTTCCCAATGAGGAAACAATGGTCTCCCTTAGCAGATTGGGTGGTTAAAGGACAATGTGTAATGCATCGTCCTGAAGTAATACGGGTAGTTGTTCTATGATCCATACTTACACCCACACTGGTTAAAAGTAGATGGAACTAGCCACACGAATTCGGGCTAGTCATTATGTCACTCTCTAAAAAAACATTTTGAAAAAACATCAAAAATATTTCCAAAAAATATTATTTTCCTTTAATAATAATAATAAACTTTTTTAAAAAGTAAAAAACAACAAGTCTCTTTTTCTTAAAAAACAAACTAAAAAAATTAACTAATGAGTTGGAGATATCCTTGACACTTACACATTCACACAAGATTTATGAAGTTCAAGAACACTTGGTTTATGAGGTCTTATAATTCAGAGTTAACCAGTCTCAATCATTAGGGTCTATGGCTTAATTATTCACACTTCCCTAGTTTGAAGGATATGCAAGCTATATTGCACACTTAGTCTCTGCCTTAAAGAATATGATCAACATCGCACTTGCACAACTGTAATTATGATGAGATGAGTTGGTGATTCACTTGAGGAACTGAGATGGGGGATTTGAGTCTAGACCTGATTTTATGATACTCGAGGATAGGATAAATCGATAAAGGCTTCATGAAATTTGAGAGTCAGCAACCTTAAGCCGGTATGAGAACAAGCTCTTGTACTAATCTCTTGATATTGACCTATGTGCCATGGTGTGATGAAATTAATACATTTGTTGATTAGTGTGCGCCAACTTGATAAAAGCAGTGGAGCTAGCCAAAAAGAAGAAGAATGATGAAAGAAAAGCTCTCATTACAAAGCCAAAATACAAAAGAGCTTACACCAAAGGCGAGTGCTCCCAGCCATTTCAAAGTGTCCACTTGGATCAAAACTAATTAGGCCAAATGATTCGAGCTCGTACCTCAAAAAGGGCTCTGCATCGTAAGCGATACAAGCCTGGGTGTAAGTATATTAGATACTTAAAGAAGACATACCCCGTGTACTCCCAGAAAAACAAGGACATACGACTCAAAAACTCTTGATAGACACGTTGATCAACACCAAAAATATATGCATTGAGTTAATAATGCACCTGAGAGGATCCTTGTTCCAATGAGAGGGAGAGAAGAAAAGACACCATCCTATGCCCTCCATAAACATGCCTTCCATATTCACTTTAAGACTGACAACTAAAGAGACGGTGAATTGAATGCAAGAAATGATTTATTATCTAGTGTTGAGGATTGGGTTCTTAGGAGAGTCTCTTATACTGGAACTTTGTGCGACGCTTCGACTCTACTCGTGTAACTATAGTCCACACTTAATGTCAAATCCTTATGCTATATGTATACAAAGCGAGTCTCATGATTAGGGAAGTTGGATACCTTTTGATTAGAGCTTGGTTCAACTTAGAATTTTAATATCATTAAAACCGAGAGTTCTTCAACGGATCAAGTCTTGTACATTCACTTGCACATCCAGGGATTAATCTAACATATTCATTTTTATTTGTTTGAGGACTGACAAAGTTTAAGTAAAGGAGAGTGACAAACATGCGATTCATCATTTTAATGCATTGATCTTAGTGTAACTCTTTGAACTAATTATCAAATAAAAGTCCCTAAATTAAAAAAATTAATAAAACATAACCCTGAATAAAATAGACTAATTATTTGTAAATAAGTCCATAAAATAATTCAAATTAAAAAATCACAAAAAATAAAAAAATAAAAAATGTTGAAAAATGTTTGTGAATAATCCCATGTCAATACCCAAACTTCCTTGATTTTTAATAAATTCATACTAACTCCTTTTGACTTAAACCTGTATATAAAAATATGTACAAAAATACAAAAATACAAAATATAATTTTTAACTTGAATAAATACTCTTAGATCTTGAATGAAAAAGCCGTAAAGTCCAGTTTCTTGGCTAAATTCCCGCTCCGTATGAACTCCAAATTTACTAAACTCACTTTTAAAGTTCAAGTTATTAACTCATCTATCCAATGAAAGTGATTTCATTAAAATCAGAGTTTTTTTTGCAAAATATCAGTTTTGGGACCTAATTGTATATTGCGTACTTTATGTTGTTGATTTTATTTCACCTTTTTCTCAATTATTAAAAATAATATATATATTAATATGTATTTACTTATATTTTATATAATTTTATCTTGATTTCATCTTATTTAAAAAATCACAAAAAAAAATCATGAAATATAAAAATGTGGTATTTTATTCTATAGGGTACCATCAAAAATACTTTTTTTGTACAGATGATCTTTTTTTAGTTTGGGTCCTTTATGAAAGTTGTAGATCTCGTCGAGACGAACAATTTTTGTGTTGACCACTTATTAATTTGATTTCATTTACTATTTCTTTTTTATTTTAATTTTAATTATTATTTTTTATTTTATCTTTATTTAATATTATTTTTCCTTATTTTTATTTTTCCTTATTTTAGTTTCATTTTCCCTCTTTCTTATCTTTTCTCTCTCATTCCTTTCTTCTCCTCTCTCTCTCCTCTCTCTTCTCTCTCACCAGGTCACATGTCCATCAGTGACCCACCTTCCCCCCTTTCTCCCTCCATTGCAACACCCTCCAACTCTGCTTGTGGTAACGACCGGTACTCCACCTCCTCCACCGGTCGCTACGAAACCTCGAGCGTTACTCCTTCTCCCTTAAAGCTCTCGTGCCTTCGCCCGCATCAGTTCATCTACCCTTCTCCCCTCGAGCGTCAGTGACAGAGGCTTGCTCCCGCTGCGGCATGATCTGTAAGAACCACTTCACGTTGCAGTCGTCTTCGCACATAGATGCTGAAGCTTCTCAACTACCCTTCACCCCGTTGATCGAGACTACGATCGGAGCACGCATCGCTGCTCCTTCCTCCGGGCTTAATCCCTAGGTAATTTCTTCCCTTTCTTCTCTTTCCCTTCTTCCTCCTCCTCTCCCCTTCTTTCTTCCTCCCACCGTCGATACCCTTCCTCCACATTCGACCGACAACCTCGACCACCGCTCCTCACCGTTCACCGTGCTCTACTGCATCTCCACCACTTCACCTTTACGCACAACCGTGCCACCTCCGCAAAAGCTCCTCCGAGCTCCCACCTCTCTCATCCACCTCAACCTTCGCTCCGCGCAATTGTTCCATCGCCCACGTACATGCCACCTCCACTCGCCACAGTGTGCGGCCCCTGTTGTTCCCTCTACTCGCTCCTCCCTCTGTTGAGCTCGCAGCAGCAGCTCAACATTACCCCACCATCTAGAGCTGCGAGCTCCTGCTCACCTCTGCGATCGACCCTCCTCTTCGCCCTCCACCACTTTGACCCGTGCCTAGGTGCCCTCGCAGCAGCACCACCAACCAAGGGCTGCCCCTCCAACTCCTTCGTCAGCTGCTGCATCCCGCACCGTTCCCTGCAACAACGTTGCTCGCCTTGAGAGCAGTCCATCACTTAAGCCGCTTCGACAGCGGGGCCGTCGGCTGCCTAGAACCCCCCTCACGTGATGAGCACGTGGTGTAGGGGCAAATTATAGAACCCCCCCCATGTGGGGTTTGGGTAACTACCTTTCAGTCCTTATCATTTTATTGTGTTTATTATATTTTACCTTTCTATAATTGCACTCATACCCCAGCATTTGCACGTTTATTTGAACTATCATTTATCATCCAGTTTTAATTCCAAAATAGCATGATGTAGAATAAGTTATTCTCTACCTTGTGGTTATTTAATGGTATATTTGTGAGTAGTTGTTGATTTAAATTAATTAATTTGGTAGAAATTGGCATATTTTTACCCATTGCATGCTCTTTAATTTGTACTAAATTATTCCGTGCTTCAAAAAATTATTAAAAAAATCAAACTAGATAGATTTAACTGATCTCTATCATGCCCAAAAATCATTGCAATTGCACACATATCTAGGTCAAAATAATTTGTTTTATGATTTGAATGATTGATTCTTAATTAATTGTACACTTAGTATTTTTAAGAAATAGAAGTTGTTCTGGATACTTCTCAAATATACCTATCCAGGATAATTCAATTTCTGAGAAATAATTAGGTTTGCTATTTATTAAAATTAAATTACTTAAAAATTACATAGTCTATGTTTTTAATTCATAATGAATTCATTTTACATCCGAAAATCCAAAAAAAAATACAGTTGCCTACTTTTACATATTTCACGTTATGGCCAAGTTTTAGGATTTTGGGATATCATTTGACTAAATTTTGTATTTTAGCCCCCAAATTTTGCCAAAATTGCATTTTCATAAAAAAAATACAAAAAAAACATTTCGAAAACCACGCAAATAAGTTTGATAAATTGAGCTTTAACTTGTTCCTTTTACCTCTTGAGTAGTCCATGGGGCTTGCCCAGGTTAAATGAGCACATAGCCGCTCTCTGCTTAAATTGATAGATTATTTATTCGTGCGGTTAGTTTTTGACTGATTCTTAAGTGCCCGACTACAACAATTTGACATAAATAATTAGGGTATTTTCTTGACTATCAAATCAATTAACCGGATCATAAAACAATTTATTTTGACATAGATAAGCATGCAAATGCGATGCTTTTTGGGCATGTGATAGAGAGCAGTTAAATATACCTAGTGTGATTTTTAGCATTTTTTAGTATAGAATAATTTAATATGAATTAAAGGGCATACAATAGGTAAAATATGCCAATTTACACCAAATTAATTAATTTAAATCATCCACTACTCAAAAATACCATCAAACAACCATAAGGTAGAGAATAACTTGTTCTAAAACATGTTATTTTTGGAATTAAAAATGGATGATAAATGTAGTTCAAATAAACATGCAAATGTAGGGGTATGAGTGCAATTACAGAAATTAAAATATAAAAAAACAAAATAAAATGATATGGACTGGATGTCAATTACCAAACCTACAGGGGGGGTTCTGCAATTTGCCCTTCCCCCACGTGCGCAGCACGTGATGCTGGCATCACGTGAGTGAGGGGGGTCTTGAAATTTCTAGAACCTACGGGAGGGGAGTCTATAATTTGCCCCCACCCCCATGTGCTCCTCACGTGAGGTGGGCTTTGGGCATCTGACGGGCATGTTGTTTGAGGCAGCTTCAGTGGTGGACTGCTCCCGAGGCAGGTGGTGTTGTGGCAGAGAACATCGCCGAATGTTGTGGCTGGCAAAGGAGTTGAAGGGGTAGACCTCGGTTGGTAGTGTTGTTGCGAGAGCGCCTGGGCACATGCCGAAGCGGTGGAGGGTGGAGGCGAGGGCCGATCACAGATTTGAGCGGGAGCTTGCTGCTCCAGATGGTGGCAGCATTGGGAGTCTTCTACGAGCTCAACGGAGGGGGAGCGAGATGGAGGGGACGGCAGGGGCCACACGACCGTGGCGAGTGGAGGTAGCTTACACGTGGGCAATGGAGCAACCTCACAGTGTGAAGGTCGAGGTGGATGAGAGAGGTGGGATCTCAGAGGAGCTTATGCAAAGGTGGCACGGATGTACGTGAAGGTGAAGTGGTGGAGATGAGGCGGAACACGGTGATCGATGAAGGGCAGTGGTTGAGGTTGTTGGTCGAAGGTGGAGGAAGGGTGTCAACGATGGGAGGAAGAAAGAAGGGGAGAGGAGGAAGAAGGGAAAGGGAAGAAGAAATTACCTGGGGATTATGCTTGTAGGAAGGAGCAGCAACGCGCAGCTTCGATCATAGCCTCGCAGAGGGTGAATGGTAGCTGAGAAGTTTCAGCAGCGACGTGCGAAGACGGCTACAACGTAAGGTGGTTCTCACAAATCATGTCACGATCGGAGCAAGCGCGCTGTCATCGACGCTCAAAGGGAGAAGGTTGGATGATTCGATGCGGGCGGAGGTGCGAGAGCTTTAAGGGAGAAGGAGTAACTGTCGAGGCTTCGTAACGACCAATAGAGGAGGTGGAGGGCCGACCGTTACTAGAGGTGGAGGTGGAGGGGCGTTGCAATGGAGGGAGAAAGGGGGGGAAGTTGGGTCACGTGCTAGGTACATGACCTGGTGAGAGAGGAGAGAGGAGAGGGAGGGGGAGAGAGAGAAATGAAGGAAGGAGAGAGAAAAGAAAAGAAAGAGGGAAAATCAAATTTAAATTAAAACAATAAATAATTATAATAAGGAAAAAATAAAATTAAATAATGATAAAATAAAAACAAAAAATAATAAATAAAATTAAAAAAATCGAAAAGAATTAATAAATAAAATCAAATCAAAAGGAGATCTACAACTTTTATGAAGGATCCAAAATCAAAAAAGATCATTTGCACAAAAAGTATTTTTGGTGGTACCCTATAGAATAAAATACTATATTTTTCTATTTTGTAATTTTTTTATAATTTTTAAATAAGACAAAATCAAGATAAATTAGATAAAATATAAAATAAATAAATACACATTAACCTAATTTTTTGTATTTTTAATAATTAAGAAGAAGATGAAATAAAATCAACAAAATAAAGTATGCACAAAATATATAGAATACAATTAGGTCTTAAAATTGATATTTTGCAAACAAGCTTTGATTTTAATGAAATCACTTTCATTGGATAGATAATTTTATACTTTAACTTTAAAAGCGAGTTTGGTTAATTTGTAGTTCATACGGAGTGGGAATTTAGCCGAGAAGTTGAACTTTATGGCCTTTTCGATTCAAGATTTAAAGTACTTATTCAAGCAAAAATTATCATTATTTTTGTATGTTTTTTACACATATTTATGTATGTGTAAGAGAAAGAATTAAGTCAAAAGTAGTTAGTATGAATTTATTAAAAATCAGGGAAGTTTGGGTGGTGATGAATCTAAGATTCTCACTCTTTATTCTTTTATTTTAGCTCTTTCTTTTGGCAAAACTAGCTGTAAATTCTTGTAAATACAATAACTTGGCATTTTGCATGCCTTTTGTTAACAATGCATAATTAACACCTATTTCTCAAAAATAAAAGAATAAAGAGAAAAGAAAAAGAAGGATGTATTTAGAATAAATACATAGTGACCAAACCCCGAGAGAAGTTCAAATTTTGACCTGATCGCAAAGAAAATAAGTAGAGAGAGATAAGGGCACATTATGTATTGTACATATCACATATACTTGTGCAAATTATTTATTTATTGATTTTCCAAAATATAAATATTTTATTCTTTTACACACTTGTATATAGCCCTAGAAATAATATAACAATAATATAAAAATAAAAAAAACAAAACAAAATAAAAATAAAATCATCACTTCTTTGTACAAAATATACATGTATTTAATACAATAACTATTTATTTTACAGCCTAACTAATTTATAAAAATCAAATAAAAATCTTTTTATATCCCTTAAATTATTATGTAAATAAATAAAATATAAAATAAAAGTATTTTTGTAAAAAATAATAAAATAAAAATACTTGTACATAATACATAGGTATATTATACATGTATATAGTATCATGTACTGTATATACCTGATTTTTATTTTCACAAAAATAATTAAAATCACAGAAAAATAGTTTATAAAACAATAAATACTTTTTATTTTATACACTTTTAGAATTAAAATCATTTACTATTTTTTTATTGAATTTCTTTTTATTTTTATAAATCTTGGGCTCCCATTGGTCCACGCGGGATCGTTGACCTCGATCAACGTCCCCTTCCTAGCCGGGTTGGGTCGCCATCCTCTCATCAGAGCTTCTTCTCCGATTTATTGCGCCCGATTCCGACCTCCGTCCCCCTCGATTCCTCGCCCGATTCTTCTCCCAGGATTTGTGACCCACGCAGATCCCTAGGAAGGATCAAATCGTCTTCGGGTTGCATGCATCCTTTTGATCTTTCTGGACCATCAAGAACCCTATAAAGCATTTCTTTTTGCCTCCAGTGCCCAGCAGCTCGTCTCTCGCGCCACCACTGTCTCCTAGCTCCCTTCCTTAGAGTGACAGTCATCGGAGGAGTAGCTTAGGATCCTTTGGAGATGCTTGGAGGCTCGTAGCTCAAGACGCGGTCGGAGCTCCACCACGTGAAGCCTCCCAGCCAGCTGCATCTCGGTTGAGGCCAAGACCCAGTCATCCATCTTTGCCTGGAGTTCGTGCTTCCGCTAGTAGCTTCAGGTATTGCCCATAGCTCCTGCATTTTCCCGTCCATTCTACTTTTCCACTTCATCGCCGCCGACGTTCATTAGCTCCGACTAGCCGGTCGGAGCGCCGCAGTAACCCTTCATCCGCTCAGATCGAATATCATCTTCGCCATGCATCTCCTAGCACGACCTGAACACCCTTAGGCTTGCTCGTTAGGGTGAGATTAAAGCCGAGACCTCCATCCTCTACTTCCGCCGGAGGTCGACCCTCATCCACCACTGCTTCCTTTGTTTTTCTGGTACAATAACCCTGGCTGAAGCTTGGTCTTCGAGCCTTGAGTATACACTATAGATTTGGAAGCACTTAGACGACCATCTAGAGCATCCGCTGCTCAGGAGAAGCAGCTCCATCCGGACCACCTTCGCCCCGCTCATCCACCTTCCATCCACCACATCAGAGACGGCCATTCGACACGGAACCTCCTTACGACCTTGCTGGACTTCTTGGCGACCTCATCGGAGCAACAGATCTCCTTCCTCGCGTGATTGAAGTTCTCCCTAGACAAGTTCATCCAGAACCCCCCTTCGCCGTTCGATCTGGAGCAGCCTTCCAGATCTGATCAGAGCCGTACGCCACGCTTCCATCCTAACGGCCTGATCAGATCCAGTGGGGCCATCTGACGCGCACGTTCCCAACAAGATCAGATCCGTCAGATCTTTTCAAAAGAATACAAGAGTCGTCCACTTCCACCTCCTCGTGCGCGTGCCACGTGCCCCCTGCTTGGGTATATTTCACATTTCCCCTGAATGATTCTCTATTTCGCTTTAGTCTAGAAAATAAAATTTTGCAGTTTGGACCCTATATTTTAGTATCTATATTTTAGTCCTTCTGATTTGGAGTCACATATGTCTCCACGTGCTTGTATGGGACATTTGCAACTTCTCCCCTGCACTTTTATGATGTTATTAAATGAAGAATGAAGTTTTTATAATTGCATTTATGCCCCTGTGAGCATGGATTACATGCAGTGCGTGTGTTACGCGAACTTCTTGCATTTTGGGCCCTATGCTTTATTAGCATGTTGTCTGTTTGGTCCCAAAACTTGAATTATTTGCTTTTAAGTCCCTGTGAACTGTGTTTAACTCCTTACCTTCTATTATACTTAATAAATATTAAAATAATTATAAAATTGCCTAAAAATTACTGTTAGCTTCTGATAGTGTGTAATCTTTGTGATAATTTTCATGGACCAATTTGCTTGCATTATATTTTTAGAAATTTAAAAGCCTCTAAAAAAATACCTTATTTTTGTTAGAAAAATTATAAGAATTCAAAAAATGTTTTAAAAATCTCACAAAAGTTTCTGAACAACATCTTTTGTTGTTTTTTAGCTCCAGTAGCAATTTCGTTTGAAAAATCTTTATAAAAACCCCAAAAATCACAAAACAAAAAACACTTATAAAAACATATAAAATCAACGAAAAATCTAAAAAATATATTTTCAG
Source organism: Ottelia alismoides (assembly GCA_037367405.1). NCBI lineage: Eukaryota > Viridiplantae > Streptophyta > Magnoliopsida > Alismatales > Hydrocharitaceae > Ottelia > Ottelia alismoides. Next base: position 364,963 of record JAZKJV010004087.1, read on the forward strand.
TTCCTATTTGTAGCTTGTTATTTCTACTTTATCATAAAGTTGTCATCCATGACTTGGGGCACTTTAAGTATTTTTAATTTGCTATTAGGTCTTGATTGTGCACTATTTTACTTTTTTAGCATAGTTTGGTTTTTAAAATTTAAAAAAACATTTAAAAATTCTCTAAAAATTACCACAAACACCTCAAAGCCCTTAAAATCGAAAAATATTTTTATTTTATTTTTTGAGCATTTTTGTCTATTTAGAAAAATACAATAAGAGTGTTGTGTGTGCTTATATTTTTGTGCTTATTTGCCTTTTATTCAAAAATTAAAATAAAAAAAAAATAAAAAACCACTAAAACCTATTTTATTTTCGAAATTTGACTACTTATTTTTAAAGCGTGCTCCTTATGTTCGACCCTGGTCACTATACCAAGTAAATAAAATAGCAAACCACTATACATTTGATTGCTTGATCTTCTTTAGTGGTTATTTTGCTTGTGACTAGTCTGATCGATCAGGGGCAACAACAATTGTTTTATTAATTCCACCTTATTTGATCCAAAATTGAGTCATCAGAATGGTGTTGTTTCCGGGGAGCACGACTTAGTAGCTAGATTTCTTTCTTTGATCTATTTATTATAACTGTTTTCTGACCTTTCTTTGTTTCACTTTTTGTGCAAGGAACTACCTGAGGGACACCTGTTTTCTTTTGGAGGAGCCCGCATCCGAGGAGGAGTAGAGGAGAGAGAGTAGTTATAGTTGATAGATAGTTTTATTTTCGCAAACATCTATTTATTGTAGTATTTAGACATTCTGGACACTTAAACTTTCTTAGACTATTCGGGGGTTGTTTTGTGGCTTTTTCCGAGAATTTTTGCTTTTCTTTTCTATTTGATTCCCGAGGTTTTGGCCCTTAGATTTAGAACTTCTATCTGATTATACTCGTAATTAGTTAAGGTCCCAATACTTAATTGCTTATCTGTTCCTATAGAATGTAATTGGACTTGGCTAAAATAAATCTAAAAAAGTTAACTTATTGGGATTAGAGACCACGTGCAGAGAGAGGCCATATACATCGCTGGCAGGACCCATTGTGATGGGCACCGATCGGCATCCAAGACCAGACTCCGGTCTATCTTCCCGATAGTTAGCTACTTGTTCTTCACGTTAATAGAAGTTGCTCATCTAGGGACGATTTCCTCATGTAATATATATGTAGTTTATTTCTTGTCTTTTATTTTATGCGCGGATCACCCTACATGTAGAGTGCTGGAGCAAGTACACATTTCTATCTCTGCATGCATCATTGCATTTGATCGCGCATCGGCTTTTCCGACTTCCTCTCCCTATTTTATTGGACTCAAAATAACCAAGGAAATCAGAAAATACGTCAGGAGTTGTTCTTATTTCAGAAAAATACCTAAAATGTTACAACAAATAAATTTGGGACTGCTAATGCAAACTTGACCTAAATCCAATCTCATTTAAAAATCTTTGCTTTGGGGAGAGTCACCCCTCCTTGTTTGATTTATCTGCAGCGAGAGAGCGACCCACACACTAGGAAAGACTCATACTTGATTCTCTTCAGACTACTGGTCTTGTGATTAGTTATTCTGCAATGAGGATTTCACCGAGTAGCCAGTAATCGGTCCGAGACTTCCTTAGCAGATTGGGCAGATCGAGTAGCCGATAAACGGTCCGCACCCATACTGGCTGGGAAAAACTAGTTGCGAGATCCGGGACAGTCTTCTAGGAGTATTGGGTTCCCAACAGCTCGCTTAATCGCTCTGATAAATTGATTTGTCACCTTAATAAAATTTGACAAGATTAACGACCGATCCTTCACTATCATCAGCTCATGTTGCGTAGGTGAACTTGGGGTTTGATTTCTCATCCTGTTTGCATTCCAGATCCACTCATCATAAAGCCCCAGATTACGATGATGGGAAGGAGGTCCCTTAGGTTGCCTTTGACATCACCGCTTTCGAGCACTCCTCTCCATTCATCTAGAGCGGCTCCAGAGAGCTCAGACCTGCTCTCTGAACTCGAGTTCGCTACCACCTAGCTCCCCCTCGACCACCCTTCTTCTTCTTTACTTGAGGTGCCAGAGCAGAGGCCAACACAATTATTCGTACATTTGACAACACCTGAGTTGGGGTCTTTTTCCTTTGTAGAGACTGGAGAGATGGGCAGTAGCGAGAACATGACTGATGAGAAGCCACAGACTTCGTCGTATGTACTAGACCAGGCAGTCATCAACAACACAATGCTTGCTTCCCTGGAGACCATGCATCGTCAGATTCGGGACCAGGGAGTTTTCATGGATGAGGTGAGCCGTGAGCTTATGCAGTTGCGAGCCGGCAGAGATGAGCCGCAGAGACCACTCGGTGGAGACATACCACGTCAGGAGGGTGGGGACGGACGTCAGGATGAGCCGCAGGAGCCAGCGAGACCGGTACGGACGATGAAGCAGTTACACAACCCTAGTGCAATCCTTACGCACAGATGGATCCAGCTGCCAGAGATCCTTGGCAACAACAAACTCCACCCCCATACCATTCAACTACTACCCAAGTCCCATGGGCTAGACATCGAAGAGTCACATCTCCATCTGCAGGAGTTCGAGATGATATGCAACACTGTCCATGACACATTTGTGGACGAGGACATGATCTGGTTGATTGCCTTCCCTTTCTCCTTAGTTGATTGAGTAGCCTATTGGCTAAAGCACCTGGGGAGGGTAGTCACCACATGGGAGCATCTCCGAACCAAGTACTTGAACAAGTACTGTCCACTCAACCGAACCAATGCAGCGCAAGCCATGATCAACAATTTCACCATGATCCCAAATGAGCAATTCCATGAGGCCTGGGATCGATTCAAAGAGCTCATAGATTGGTGTCTATATCATGAGATATCCAAGCCCAACCTTGTTCAGAGATTTTTCTGTGGGCTGACACCAACGTTGCAGGAGCTAGTAAACGCCTCGTGCGGAGAGTCCTATTTTGCCAAGGATGAGGACCAGGTCTGAGCCATCTATGAGGAGATGGCCGAGAATTATACAGTGATGTCCCAGACCCCCATCTATACTTAGGGGAAGTCCCTCCCACAGGTCATTTCCTATCAAAGGATTGCACGTGTCGATACCTATCCTTCACTTCTTCGTCAGCAGCAGCACTCGTCGAGTCTTCAGCAGCCGACATGGGCATCATCAGCCAAAAGCTGGACCCCATCGAGATTATTGAGAAGAAGCAAAGCAAAGGAATGGATAAGCTCAACAAGGTTGATGAGCTTGCCTAGACCTTGAGTGACCTAAAGACCCTGATCATGTGTCTCCAAGAGGCACATACAACTTCTCAGACCCGTCTTAGGTTACGGGCCGATCCAGGGAGCAGTTCCACCTAGCCATCTGCCGCATACCACCAGGTTCACCATGCCCAGGTAGAGCCTGTTCAGTAGCTCCAGCACTACCAACAGCCACTACCATCTCCAGACACTCAGATGGTGGTCTACCAGTCGGATCAACCCTTGGCAACTCTTCCCCCTCCACACCTCAAGCGGGAGCCGTTGATGGAAGTTAATGGGATCTGGTACTCCCAGTACCAACCTTAGCCTGGGATTCGTCGTGACCATCCCGGCTTTCGATGGTCCACTAGAGGCACCTCTTTCCAACAACATCCTCTATCTCAAGCAGGGCAGAGCAACCAACAGTAGCAGTAGCCCCAATACTCCCAGCAGCAGCATCAACATGTCCTCATCCCAACTATCAAGGACAACAATGGAGGCAATAACCTCAACCCCAATACTCCCAGCCTCCCACTCACTACCAGCAACCGCAGCAGCAGACTCAACCTCATTTCCAGTGAGGCAACCCGTCCGATTCTCATGGACATGTTTAAGAGAACACATCCCTTGATGACCATGCCTGCATACTTTCTAATCATCAGGCATCCTTCTAACGAGAGATGGACGAGTTCCGACAAGAAATGAGGGAGATAATAAAGGACAAGGCCACCATACCCGCTCAGATTGAACCTAACCCGAACAATCTGAAGAGAAAATCTGAGCAGTTATAGTTTACAGAGACTACCACTATGATGAATCTCAGATTCATCACTCTAAATCTAATTTATTAAGCTCAAATCCCTCAAAATCATTGGCATTTCTGCATTTATTCTGTATAATTAGCATTCATGCATGTTTTAATAAGGATCGCATTTTATCACTTATTTTTGCACAAAATAAGAAGCCAAAAATCCCAGCCAAAACTAACCTGTAAATAGCCTAACTTCCCTAATTTTTAACTAATTCATGCTAACTCCGAATGACCCAAAACCACCTCTATTGTGTACATATTACTAATAAGAATAAATGAAAAATAAAAAAAATCATTAACCCAAATAAGTGTACCAAAAACCCAAACCCTAGTTCTAGAATTTTTGGATTAAAACCCTCATATCTTCCCCATCCAATATCCGTTTTGATCCTGCTCACTTTTGAACTAATGTACATTCAATTCCCTTCAAAACAAGACCAAGTTCAAGTGAATCAGAGCTCATATGTGAAAGTTGGGTTTTGGGCCTCTTTTGTACATTTTGTATTTTAGTTGATTTTGACCTATTATTTTATGTATATAATTATCCTATTTTATAGTATTCCTTTTTCATTTGTCTTCTTTGATAAAAGTTTTATTAAAATGCGCAAAAGTCTGAATCCAAATTGAGCTTGAAATCAAAGAAACAAATTGAGTCCGAGTCTTCACTAACTGTCTCTACAAAATTGGTCTTTTTCGTCTTTTATTTTATTTCTTCTTTTTCTTAATAAATAAAAATCCAAAAAATAAATTAATGTGTAAATATTTATCTTTTATTTTATCATGTTTTCCTGTATTTTTATCTGGTTTAAAAATGACAAAAAAATATAAAACCCAAAAATCAAGTATTCTGTGTACATGGGATACCCAAAAATATCAATTTGTGCAAATGATCGATTTTGGTTTTGATCATGAAAGGTGTAGATCTCATCGAGATGAGCAATTTTTGTGAAGAAACTTTTTTGATCCGAGATCATTTGTTATTTCTTTTCTATTTTTTCTTTGTATTTATTTTTTGAATTTTGTGGTGCTGACACGTGGCCGCTCTTGGAGCCTCCACGTGTCAGCCATTTTTGAGGCTTTTATTAACTCATTTTTTTATAAAAAAATTAAAAGCGTCGCATGTGCGTGGCACTTGCCCTCGCGCACGTGCCATGCACGTGCACCACCTGCCCCCTCTCATCAGAATCTGCTGCCACGTGTCGCATCCTCGACCGCCCAATCTCGGCCGATCGGACGATCGAGGAGCATCATCAACCTCCCAGCGCCTTTCCCAATCTGGAACCACCGCCGCGATTTCTCCACCGTCCCGTGATTCTCGCCCCGCCATGCATCTCTGCATCGTCTCCAAATCTCCATCGAATCCCAGTTGAACCCCTTCGAATCTCCTTCGAACAATCTTTGATCTCCCACAGATCTCCGATCGCCAATCGAACCTCGTCAACCCCCTTTCCTTCGTCGGCCCCGACATCGTGCCTATTTAAGAATGATGCCACCTCCGTATTCATCATCCGTCGTTATAACCTAAACGAGGAGAAGCTCAGTGGTGACAGCCCGAGCTCCTCCCCCTTCCCTCCGGCGAGGTCCGAGGGTCATAGCCTCGTCGTAGCCCTGCGGTGTCCATCTGCTGCTACTCTGCTCCGGCCTTCGTGGCTGTCGAGCCAACGACGATCAACTCCACCGCTTCGATCACCAACGTCAACAACTTCAGCTTCATTCAACAATGTTGACTACAATACCAGCATCTTCTCCAGCAGCTATCTTCGAACGCCAACCTCCAGGAGCTCCAGCTTCGACCGAGCTCCGATCCCTCTCCGCCACGCTACGTCGTCGATAACCAACCAGCAAGTTCTCCAATCGCCACGACGACCTCCAACCTCCAGCCTCGCTGCTCACCCTGACGACTCTGGCATGGCACAAGCCACCAGAGATCCCCGGCCTCCACCAATTCCACCGCACGCCACCGTCGGGCTCCACCGACCTGAGACCCCCGCCACGTGCCAAGCACGTGGGTCGGGGGAACAATCGAGGAAGAAACCTCCCCGCACGTGGACTCACGTGCCTGGGGTGGCAACTTGCAGAAACATCCTCAAGACTTCCACGAGTTACGAGCTGATCTAGAGGTCACGTGCATAGCACGTGACCCACTGGGTTAATTGACGAAGACCCCCCGGCGTTATCTCTAATTTACCTAGAAACCCCCGCCGATCAGGTCACGTGCTAGGCACGTGACCTATCAGAAATTTTGCACGATACCCCCAGATCTTCCGGTAATTACATCTTGGTCCCTTTTGCATTTTATTTTCTTTATATATTGCAGAATCACCCCTGTATTCCCCCTTTGTTTCAGACTTCTACATTGCATATTTTATCATAAAAAATTAACATTTTGTTCTACATTTAGTTCTCTACATCTTGACATATTGTGGACATTTTTGTGATCAAGGGTTAATTAATAATAAATTATTTTGTGGAAAATTATATACTTTACCCTTTTTTGCTCTGATTTTTATAATTAATTAACCGTTCTCTAAAAATTCTCGAAAAATCTTGGATTGTAGAATTAATTGTGTTTAACATTATGTCCAAAAAGAATTACATTTGCATGCATAATTTGCCTTGTAAAAATCATTTTGCATATTTCAATGTTTGATTTGTAATAGGTATTGAATCTTGTATTTTCGAGGTTTAGGATTTTTCTGAGATTCGATCACCTAGTGATATATCTCAGATAATTTCATTCCTTGAAAATAGTTAGGTTTAATATCTATTATAATTAAATATTGAAATTCATTTTGTTTGCATTTAAAAATTCATAAAAAATAATCTTGCATCCAAAAATTTCAAAAAAACTACAGTACATTCATTTCATCATACTTATCATCTTGGCCATGTTTTGTAATTTTTGGACATCGTTTGATCAATTTTCCCATTCTTAGTCCCTAAAATAGGCCAAAGTTGCATTTTGAATCCTTAATTGCATAAAAATACAAAAAAAAGACTGCCTCGAAAATCATGCACGAACTTTGATAGACATAATTATAGGTTGTTGTTAACACGTTAGATTCATATGAGGGTTACCATGAATAATAAATATAAAGTGTCGCTGAGGCGACCGCTCGTAGAATACCATGTTGATCACCCATTAACCCACAATAAAAGAATGAATGAATTAAGTCCCAAAATGTGAATTAATATTTATTACTCTACCATAAAATGTATAGTGAACACGCATGTAGAGGTCGAACCACAAAGAGCAATACAGAAATGCATAAGCCTATGATATGCATGTACCACAGAGTCATCCATGTGTGAAACCTATTTTTGTGGGTTTTTATCTTTTTTATTATTTTTTATATTTTTTTATTATTTTTTAATAATATAATTAGGTAATATATATCTATATATACTTTATAGAATATAAATATATAAATATATATATCTTTACCCATAGAGGGTGAGTATATAGCATATAATACATACATTAGATATATATATAAATAATAAATTTAATTTTTTTTAATTTTAGAATTTCATGTATTAATAGTTATATATATATAGATATGCATTTTTTTATTTTCTCTTTTTTCAGGGGAATATATATAGAAGGGGGAGATATAATATTTATAAAAATATACAAAAATGGTCAAAAATTCAGAAATAAATTCTTTTTGGTATTTTCATGATTTTCTAATGTTTTGTGATTTTTGAGCATTTTTCAACACATTTTTGGTATTTTTAAATACTGAAATAAAGCAAACAGTGGAGTAGCTATTGATTGGGGGTTAAAATGGTAATTAAAAATATCACACATCCACAAAAATCCTCCCAACTATTTTAAAAGAAAGAGGATAAAATATAGGAACTACAGAACTTGGATTTGCAATTTTTAAGATTTTCTAGAATTTTTTATATTTTTTAGAAGTTTTTGAGTATTTTTTATTTTTTAAGGTTTTTCTTTTGAGATTTTTAATGATTTTTGGATTGACATTTAATTAGGCTAAAATAGACTGTAGTTAAATTTTTTGGAATTTTTCGAGATGTTTTAATATTTTTTTGGTATTTTATAAGCTAGATAGTGAATAAAATGCATGTTTTTGATTTTTAATAAATGCAATAATGCAACAAAATTAGAAACTAAAAATATAGTGTGCAAGAACAAACAAACAGGAGCTTATATCCATTTTTGCAAAATTTGTCAAGTTAATATGAGGCACAAAATAAATGGACAAAGCAGACAACAATTAATCAGCCAGGCAGGGGTATATTTGCAAATAAAATGTTTCTCAGGGGCCTCAGTGCAAATATTACTACAAAAATAAACATTCATTTTTATTTTTGGGGTTGTTCTACAATTACCAGAACCCGACGGGGTTTAAATGAAAAAATCACGCGCCTCACGTGGGTGATGCATGTGAGGCGCGGAGGGACTAATATGCAAATACATAAACTACAGGGGGCCTTCCGTAGATTTTACAATTTGTTTACAACGGGGATTTTTATTTATAGCATTAAAAGATAAATACAAAATGGCGAGGGGTGTGTCTGAAATTTACCCCCAGCAGGCGCTTGATCCGATGGTTGACCTTCTTCCACTTGACACGTGTCGCGCATCCGTCGGCCGATAACGGTTCGCAGATGATGGCTGAGATTAGATCAGCCTCGCTGATCGGACGGTGAGTGCGGGGCTTCATCTGACGGTCCACGTGCGATCTGGACCGAGCCTCCTGATCTGACGGCGCTGGAGGTGCCTGGAGGAACATGGAAGAAGCTCGCCCCCGGCGAGCTTCGATCATGGAGCGTAGGCTTCTCCGGGCATCTCCCTCACATCTGAAGTGCTCAAAACGTAGCTGGAGGTCTTCCGCATCTTCTGAAGGTCGCACCATGGCTCCTGGAGGTCTGAAGGGCTCGGACGAGGTCGATGAAGGACAAGACCTCCAGGAACCTCTTCCTGGTTCGATTCGAGCCCAGATGGGCTTCTTCCTTCGTTGGAACTGCATAGGAAGAACAGGGGGAGCGAGGGCTTCCTCCTCGACCCCGGGTTTTGAAGCTATACAACAAGATGAGGTGTGGCGGAGGAGCTCCGGTGAAAGGCGGAGGTGGAGCTCCGATTCGCCAAGACCAGAGGTCCTGGGTTGAACAAGGATGTGCGATCGATGGAGAAAACGATGGGGAATGAAATGGGAGGCAAAAGGCGGTCGGCGACAGTCGAGATCACCGTGAAGAAATCGCCGGAGCCGAGCTCCGACGAACTTCGAATTTTGGATTCTAAGCTACTGATTAACTAAACACTAAACTAACAACTAGAATCAAAAGCTAACATTAATACCTAACTAAAAAGCGATAAAGAAGCAGCTCTTATACCTGGGGGCCACCAGGGAGCAGGACGGACGCCGGAGCTCCGCCGCGACAAAATTGTCCTTCCACCGGCCGATTCGAGGTGCTGGAGCACTCCCCCTGTCACGAGGAACGTCCCAGGAACAAAATCAGGGCTTTTGGATGGATTAAAATTGGCCAAAATGAGGAAGGGAGCGGAGCTTCTTATTTATAGACAATGGCCTGGAGCCTTAATGACCGGCGATTATTGCTTGATCCAATGAATATCAAATTGATCCAAGTTATCGGCGGGTATCAGTGATCATCAGAGATCATTTCTTGTTAAGGAAGCGAGCTCGATCGATGGATGAAATGGCCGTAAAAAAGGGACAAAATCCGAGGAAAAGATGGCTCAGAGACGCCAGGTCCCAGATGGGACAGTTGACCAGGCGGTCAACAAAGGCCGGCGCCCCATTGGTCCACGTCAGCCGCAAGAAGACAAAACAGGAAATTTTTCTCTAAATTGATTTATTTGACATAGTAAATGATTTTATTATTTTTTTCTTATAAAATAAAAAATGTGTATTATTTCGTGTAGTATTTATTTACGATTTTTATAGAATTTTTTTGAAGTGTTTTATTATTGTTTTATTTTAATAAAGTGTATATGGGTGCATTTACATGTATTTTGTATTTTTTAATTTTTTATTTGTTTATTTTATTTTATTATTTTATTGGCTTATTTTATAAATTTATAATTTATTTTTGTGAGTGTGAGGGTATTTTTATTTAATTTTTATGAGTTTATTTTCATTTTTAAATAAATAGGTATATGTATATGTTGTTATAATTATAGGTCTTTTACATATATATTGTACATACTTTATTTATTTAATGTATTTTCTTGATTTTTATTTTGGATTTACATTTTTAATAAGTTATATGTAATATTTACATTATTATAAAAATATAAAAGAAGAAAATAATTAAAGAATGTTTTCCCCTTTTATTTATGTACATACTTGATCATAGGTCTTTTGCCTATTAACTTGCATAGGCTTATTTTATTAATCCTTTTAGTTTTAGTCTAATTTTAGTATATACATGCATTATATACATTATTTACAAAATTCTCAAAATACAATTTGATAAAAATAATAGACAATGAATATATTGAATATTTTAATCAGGCGGGCTGCACAATGGGGGCCAAAATCTAACTTTTGCAGATGGACTCCAAAAATTATGAAACCAATTTTATTAAATAGTTCTTGGAAAGCTATATACAATTAAAGGTGAGTTTGGGTGATTTGGAGTTTTTATTTGCAAGATATGGGTCTGTGAAGTTGAGGTTTTGGCTTTTTATTCTGTGTATAAAATGTACACTGAGTATTATTTTTACACAAACTCAATTTTGTATTTTTATTTACATTATTATCTACAACTTTCATGAACAAAGTTTCTTTATTTGATGAATAATTATGTACAAAATAGGTGTCAAAAATGCATAAATAAATGCATGAATAAATGAGGTATTTATTGTACACTGGCCCTTATCTCCCCCTACTTTATTCCTTGTCGACCAATCCCTGCTGGCCTTGGTCTCGGGGTTAGGGTCATAAAATATTTGCAATATTTTACTCCTTTTTCTTTTCTTCTCTTTATTCTATAATTTTGGCATTAAGCACCTTATTTAATGTATAATTAATACAATGAATGACGAATGCTATTATGTACAATTTGATGCTATTTACATGCATTTGCTGGGGTTTTTGAGGCTAAAATGATAGAATAAAGGTGATGAAATGGAGATTCATCACCCCCTATACTTGCCTTTGCTAGTCCCTAGCAAACACTTATGCAATAAGTACAAAAAGAATAAAGAAAAGAAAAAGGAGAATTAAAAAAGGATAGAGTGAATAAGGGTGCTTTCAGTGCAACACATGTCTTTATAAAATCTGAATTTGGAGCTTCTGTCAGACCTTGGGTGTAGATGTGTGTGGAACCTAGTCGGGAACCAGCCCTAAAATACAACAGCCTTCGATAGTCACAGAACTCGGTTCAACCCACCTCAATAGCCCGGTCAGAACTGGTGTACATCATACGCAAACCCTTATAACTATGAAGCTGACTTGTACAGTGTAAGTGATGGTGGCTCTCCCCAACTGAAATGATAAAGGAACTGACTTCTCCAGAATGACAACCCAATGATTCCCCAGTCCAACAGCTCTTTCCTCGAGGAGTAGGGTATTCCCTTCTAAGTTCAAGTGACGACCAACTCAAGAGGAGGGGGTGAAGAGAAGAATGGACGGTAGCCAGTGTAGCTACCTATCCTGGGATGCAAGACCAGTGTAGTCAAGTCATCCAGCTGCAGGCTCACATATTTGACTTTGGAACTCAAGCTTGCTTATTGGCTTTACAACATATGTACATACTTTGCAGGCATTTTATTTTTGTACAGGCCTGACCATTTTTTTTCGAAATACTATGCACATTAGCATTTACATAAGGAGTTTTTCCTCTTGAGCCAGTAGACTATCCCTCTTTTGAAGCTTTATCGCAACCCACAATCTCCTGTCTTTAGACCTCATGGCTATTGAACCAGGTTGGGTGCACTTCCCTCCCTAGACGAGGACGAATGTTTCCACCCGTGTGCGTCTCAGACTGGCAAATCCAACCCCCTCACCACTCCAACTGAGTTGAGCCAAGTGAACGGTGCAAGTGTCCAAGTTAGGTCACGGTCGGCAAGAGTTGTACGTGTGTCTCGAAAAGTCCTAGTTAGTCCACTGAGGTGACTTGAACCCAGCCCTGATTTCTCAAAGAATTAAGTCTGTATAGACCTGAAGTACCTTAGACCTAGTTCCCATAAGGTTCCAGTGCAGTTAGGTGCGGTAAGGTCTAACCAAGCTCTAGTTTGAGACTTTATTGGATTGATTCAATCATCAAGCTCACTCAAAAAGAATATGAATGATATGCTTATGCTATGCACAATGAATGATGCAATTTTTCACAAAGAATTTAAAAGAATCAAAGAATCTTTTTACACAAAGAATTTTTGCAAATAGGAAGCTTGACGCATACAAAGGTATACACAAATATTTACACGGGCGTACCGCCTTATTTACAAAAGGTATGGATTTTCAAAGACTTTACAGGTTTTAATGGCGTACTTTATTCAGCTTGTACAGAAGGAATTTTATGCATTTTATTTCTGATTTACAAGTCTTTGTATTAATGCTCTTATTCTTCAGCTCTAGTTTTGAAAATAATTTTGCAAACTATAGTACACGATAATTTTTGCAATCATTTACACACATTTGAAAACTATTTTTGCAAAGATTTTTCACACTATATGTACATTTTCACAATAATTTTGACAAACATTTTTCAAAACATTTGCACATAGGTTTTTCAAGTCCTTTATTCCACACAAAGAAAAGTTTTGCAATCCAAACCATTTTACACAGGTTGAAAACATTTCACAGCAAATTTTTCAAACAGTTCACACTAGTTTTTACATCATATTGTATATGTATCTAACCTGATTTATTAATCAGTATATACAAAAGAAGAAAAACTGTATTTGCTATACAATATGGTTTTGGCTCTTATAAGCTTTATTCGAGATTATTCTTATTTTTGTATGAGAGATTTTCGTGCAGACTCCTCAGACTTATTCAAGAATCATTTTCACAAGAGTTTTGAAAGCTATAGTCCAAGCTAATTTGACAAACATGTTCACACATTTGAAAATGATTTTTGCAATAGGATTTACACAGCATAGATAGGTTTCTCAAAATGATTTTGACAATCAATTTTTTACAATCATTTGCACACTAGTTTTCACACATTTTGATTTCACTCAAAGAAAATAAATTTTACATACAAAACTGATTTTTCAAAGGTTGAATACTTGTACACACTATTTTCAAACAATTTTCACAGGGTTTTTCAAAGAAAACTTTCTTTCACAAAACATTTTCCTGACTTAATAATCAGTACAAGTACAAAGAGCCTGAGGAGCTCACAATCATCTTTTATTATTATAGGACTACTTTTTACATTATATTTTATATTGAGGTGATATTTTATTTTTCAGTATGAGTTATGGCTTATAGTATATACATGGTATATACGACCCCCTATACTTAGCTTGAGCTATGTCCTCATAGGGCGAAAGGAAAAGCAAAGACATAACTCGTACTGAGTATAGACAGATCTAAAGAATCTATATGAATGAAATGAATGAATGAGAAGTTGACCATCTCCCCTATACTTAGGATCAAGTAATCCTAAGTATAGCAGACTGTACAAAAAGCAGGGAGGGTCAAGGGTGGGAATACACAGATCGTACTCAGATTGTCTCCCCCTATACTTAGGGTAAGATACTCCTAAGTATAGACAAGAAGAGGAGACAATGGAGAGGATCGGACTGAAATGAAAAACTCAGGGTACACATCCCCCCTACACTTAGGATAAAGTACATCCTAAGTATAGAAAACTGTCTACAAGGGCGACACCTTTTTGATACAAAGAGAAAATAGAAAAGGAAAAGAAGAAAAGAAGAAAAAAGGAAAATCAGATAAACAGTGGTTGGTGATGCTGCAGCAGTTGTGGAGATGTCATCATGGTGCAGTAGCTGGATAGAGTCAACAACGGCCAAGAATGCATCTGGTTCTAAGTAAGGCTTCAGGAGTTGGCCGTTGACGACGAAGGGCTGTGCGTCAGGGGACAATTCTGATATTGCTATACTTCCATTGTCACGCACTTCACAAACTCGAAATGGCCCTGTCCACTTACTCTTTAATTTGCCCGGGAAGATCCGCAACTTTGCATCAAATAACCACACTTTCTGTCCAACATCGAAGGTCTTCCGTCTGATGTGCCGGTCATGCCAGCGTTTCACCTTCTCTTTGTACATCAAGGTGTTATCGTATGCATAGTCTCGGAATTCCAAGAGCATGTTCAGATCATCTTTTCTCTTCTGACCACTTTTGCGTGAGTCCAAACTACAACTGTTGATTGCCCATAAAGACTTGTGAATTAATTCCACGGGCAGATGGCACGGTTTTCCATATACAAGACGACATGGCGACATGCCCAAGGGAGACTTGTAGACGGTTCAGTAAGCCCATAGGACCGAATCCAAGAGTTGAGACCAATCCTTTCTGTTTGGCCTAACAAGTTTCTGCAGGATAGTCTTGATTTCTCTGTTTGATAGCTCCGCCATGCCATTGGTCTGAGGATGGTAAGGAGACGTGACACGATGATCGATGCCGTACTCCTTCGTTAACTTCTTGACTTCTTTGTTAATGAAGTGGCTACCCCCGCCTGATATGAGAATTTTCGGTATCCCGAACCGCGAAATGATGTTCTTCTTCAGGAACTGGCATACTATTCAGCTGTCGACGGCTCGAGCGGGGATAGCTTCAACCCAACGACTCATGTAGTCGATGGCAAGAAGGATATGCTCAAAACCTTGACTGTTGGGGAAAGGTCCCATGAAATCAATGCCCCATGCATCGAACACGTCTGCTATCTGAATGATTTTCAGGAGCATTGAATCTTTGGCAGTAAGTGTACCTTTCAATCTCTGACAGTCAATATATCTTTTGACAAACTCTGCAGCATCCTTGAATAAAGTGGGCCACCAGAAGCCACACTGAAGTACTTTAGCTGCCGTCCGATCTCCAAAATGGTGTCCACCAGATTCGAGCGAGTGACAATGCTCGAGGACACTAGATTGCTCCTTCTGAGGGATGCACCTGCGCCAAATGCAATCCACCCCTTCCCTAAATAAAAGAGGATCCTCCCACTGGTAGAATCGGATTGTCGACATGAATTTGTTCTTCTGATTTTTCGTCCAATCCGCTGGTGTTACCCCAGAGGCGAGGTAGTTGACTATATCTGCATACTACGGAAGAGAATCCACTGCTAAGATGACTTCGTCAGGAAAGGTTTCTGTGATAGGTGCATTGTTCAGAGGAGGCTCCTGCTGCTCTATTCTGGAGAGATGATCTGCTACCACATTTTGAACTCCAGGCTTGTCCTTGATTTCCAAATCAAATTCCTGGAGGAGAAGGATCCAACGAATCAATCTTGGCTTGGCATCCTTCTTCTGCTGTAGGTACCGGATAGCAGAGTGGTCTGTAAAGATTGTGACTTTTGATCCCAACAAATAGGATCTGAACTTCTCTAGGGCGAAAACCACAGCCAGCAATTCTTTCTCTGTCACTGTATAATTTCTTTGTGCTTCATCTAATGTTCTGCTAGCATAGTGAATGGCGTAGGGCGCTCTATCTTTCCTTTGCCCAAGAACAGCCCCGACTGCAAAGTCTGACGCATCGGTCATTATCTCAAAGGGAAGAGACCAGACTGACGGCTGTAAAATTGGAGCCTGAGTGGTAAGCTCCTTCAACTGATTGAAAGCAAGGAGAACCTGCTGATCAACAATGAACTCAGTTTCCTTGCACAAAAGCTCTATCAGAGGTCGGGCGATGCGGCTGAAATCCTTGATGAATCGCCTGTAAAATCCCACATGCCCCAGGAATGACCTCACATTCTTCACTGACTGAGGTGGCTGGAGATTTGAAATAACATCCACCTTTGCTGGGTCGACTTCCATGCCCCGTTTGGAAACGACGTGGCCCAGCACAATGCCTTCAGTGACCATAAAGTGGCTCTTTTCCAATGAAAGCACTAAATTGACTTCTCGGCACTTCTGAAGTACTCTGTCTAGGTGCTCAAGACAAGAATCGAAACTATCACCATAGACAGAGAAGTTGTCCATGAACACCTCGAGAAAACTGCCTACCATCTCGGTGAAGACTGCTAACTTGCATCTTTGGAAAGTTGCAGGTGCATTGCATAATCCAAAGGGCATTCTCTTGAAGGTGTAGGTGCCGAACGGGCAAGTGAAGGTAGTCTTCTCTTGATCTTCAGGCGCGATTGCCACTTGGTTGTACCCGGAGTACCCATCCAGAAAGGAGAAGAACTCCTTGCCTGCTAGTCTTTCCAGAACTTGATCAATGAATGGCAAGGGAAAGTGGTCCTTTTTAGTTGCTGCATTAAGACGGCGGTAGTCAACACACACCCGCCGGGATGTTGGTACCCGAGTGGAAATTTCCTCTCCTTTGTCATTTGTAACCACAGTAAGCCCGGATTTCTTTGGAACTACATGCAGTGGGCTTACCCATTTTGAGTCGGAGATGGGATAGATGAAGCTTGCATCACACCATTTCGTTATCTCCTTCATGACGATGTCCCGAAGGTTAGGGTTCAGCCTTCTTTGGAATTCGCGGGACGGCTTGGCATCTTCTTCTAGATAGATGTGGTGTGAACACAAGGCTGGATTTATCCCTCGGAGATCTGATACGCTCCAACCAAGTGCCTTGCGGTTCTTTTCTAGAACCACGAGAAGACGAGATTCCTGATCCGGATTCAGCCTACTGCTGATGATGACCGGATACCTTTGTTCTTCACATGCAAGGAAAGCATACTTTAGGCCTGCCGGAAGTGGCTTGAGTTCTGGTTTTGACCTGTCCACTTTATCTGTCACTTCAGATACTATGCTGGTGGTGGGATGTACTTCTTTGAGATATTTACCATCCTCATCATCTTGTTGAGATCCCAGTGATGTACCGAACGGTTCTGCGCTAAGCTGATCATGTTCGGTCTGGAGTGACTGCTCAAGTAGATGCGCCTACATCTGAGAATCTGTCTCCCAAGAATCGTCGGAGCATAAGCTGACTGCGCTAACCAAGTCCTCCTCAAGAGTGAGGATTTCTTGGGTCCATGGATCATCCAATGATAAGGATGAGTCTCTTATCTCTGCAATAAAATCACAGTCTGCTTCGGACGCTGCCTGGCTCTCATCAGTTGTGGCATTCGGCTCTCCGTTCATGTTTATCATGATCTGCTGGGTGTTCGAGCTGAAAGTAATCTTGCCAGACCCGTAATCAACCATGACGCCTGAAGTACGAAGGAATGGTCTGCCAAGGATGATAGGGGTCTGGAGCAGGGGTGCATGTGAGTCCATATCAAGGACTACAAAGTCAGCTGGGAATTTCATTTCCTGCACTTTAACTACCACGTCTTCCAAAAGACCTCGGGGCCGCTTGACGGATCGGTCAGTGAACTGAAGGATCATGCGTGTCTGCTTGAGCGCCCAGTCCGAATTCTTGCATTATGGATGAGGGTAGAAGGTTGATGGAAGATCCACTGTCAAGGAGAGTGCGCTCGAAGACCTGATCAAAAATCTCACAACTGATCAGAGGTGCTCCCGTGTCTTGTTTCTTCTGGGGGAGATTGCTAATGGCTGCAACAGTGGCCATGGAGAGAACGTGCTTTTCTACATCTCGGCATCTGTTTTCTTGCGCTGGGCGACGCCTGTTAGTACATGCCTCTTTCAATCCTTTCTTCACAGCTGGCATGTATTTCACGGCCTTCAACAAGGGAATCTCAACAGTCAATTTATCTAAAATTTCCACAACATCAGGATCAGACAATGCCTTTTTTCGTTTTGCAATTTTTTTGGATTTTTGTATTGCATGAGGAAAAGGAATATTTACATCACTGACAAGAAAATGAGAGTTCTTATTTACATCAAAATCATCGCCCATCAAATGTTGTACATCCGGACTACAAAAAGGAGTACAATCTGTATCTTGGCATACTGATGCTGCAGGACGATCAAAAAGGGTAGCGTCTGCTTCGTCGGCTGGCGAAGGATTGACTGCTGCTGGCGGCTCCTCCAATGCTGGCGTGGCTTCGCTTCGTCTGCAAGCTTCTTTTTGGTGTTTTTGGTTTTGTTGATTTTTTTGTATTTTCTGCTGGGACTGATGTAAATGCACAACGGCTGGACTGGCTTCTCCTTCTCCTTCCTCCTCACCCGCCCCTGTAGCTGGCACGACTGATGCGGAAGATGACAATCCACCTGTTTCTTTATTCACCCCACTTCTGGTAGCAGGCGGAGGCAAGGCCCTACCGCTCCTGAGAGTAACAACATTAGAATAAACAATAATATCATTTTCTGACACGGACAAGACGTTACATTCTACCTGCTCTTTCTTCTTGAAATTATTGGGGTTGGCTTCGACCTGCGTCGGAATGGTAGTTCAGGTGGCGGTCAGGTCATCAAGCCGCTTGGTCATATCCGCTAGCCCTTTGACAAGCTGGGCCAGACAATCCATGGTGGGGTTCGCAGGGGATACTTCTGAAGGTTCATCGTGCAGACCACGCTGCTGTTGGTTGGATAGGTGTGGAGATTGTTGCTGGTGGTGCTGAGGTGGTGCAGGAAGTTGAAATTGTTGATACGAGGAGGGAGGATACTGCTGGTATTGATGAGAGGGAACAACTGCATATGAATGGAACGGCTGTGGATGGTGGTACTGCGGCTGCTGATACGGCTGGTTCTGCCTCCATTGATGTGCAAACTGGGGAGGCTACTGGTACTGCTGGTGCTGCTGAGGGGATTGTCCAAAACGATCACCCTGAGGTTGGTGGTATTGCCGATTGGCAAATGGCTGACCCTGGGGTTGTCCCGGAGGACGGGTCGGCTGTGCATCATTGCTCCATACCCCGTTCACTTCCTGAATCAGGGGTGGTGGTGGGAAGACTGGATCAGGTCCGGAAAGGAACTCTGGATGGTACACGACCATCTGCTGCTGCGGCGGGCCCTGGTCGGGCGCCTGCACGTAGTATACGTGTTGGACTGTCGGTGACTGCTGGCTCGGCTAAGGCTGATGCTGCGGTTGCTGCTCGTCCTTCTTCTCATCGGGAGCTTCCGATGGTGTCGCCGACTGAACAGAGTTGATGGTTCCCACCAACAGTTCAAGGTACTTATTAATCTGATCAAGCTTGTCTAAGTTCTGGGTCCTCTTCTCGATCACAGCGAGTTTCTCCAGATCTTGTGATCGCTTTTCGATGATGTCAACTTTCGAGAGATGGCCCCCGATGATACTGAGGTTGGAGCTCTCATCTCTCTCTGCTTCCTTGGACGCTGCCATGTGCACTTTTTTTTGAAGGATATGGGGCTGCTTCTGATACGCCTTGGATGAAGAGAGGGCGGCCTCTCCTTCGGCCATTTCTTCAAATATCTGCCAGACTACGTCTTCATCCTTATTGAAATGTGAACCCCCACATGCTGCGTCCACGAGCCTTTGGCTCTCGATGTTCAGTCCCCCAAAGAAATGCTGGACCAAGCTGGTCTTGGGAATCTCATGGTGGGGACACTTCTCCTGCAGGTCAGTGAATCTCTCCCATGCTTCATGTATTGACTCATGGGGTCCTTGGGAGAAATTACTGATACGGGCTCGCATCTGGTTGAGCCGACCGAGAGGGTAATATTTACGCAGAAATGCGGACTTCAACTCCTCCCAGGTCATCACGACTTTCCCCAGATGGTTGACCCAATAAAGGGCCTTGTCCTGTAAGCTGAATGGGAATGCCATCATCTTGACAATGTCCAGAGGGACATTGGGATAGTGCGTAGTACGACAAATGTGAGAGAATTGCTGCAGGTGAATGTACGGCTCTTCACTGGTGTTTCCATGGAATGCAGGGAGAAGAGCAATAAACTGGGGCTTCAGCTCAAAGTGAGCGTGTACCGGTGGAATGAGTATCCACTCGGTCATCTGGCTGTCTCCCGGATTGTATGTTTCTTTAAGGGTTGGCTTTGGTGGTGGTGGAAATTCTACATCATCATCTGCACCACCACCTCCACCTCCACCTCCTCCTCCCCTGCCTCCTCTGCCTCTACCTCCTCCTCCGTCGTCTCGGTTCATCATATCATTCAACATATCCTGGAATGTTGTCTGTGTGAGGGCCTGCTCGGTTAGCTGCTGCTGGATGGCCTGGATAGATGCCAGTAACTGTGCATTGACTTGATTCTGATCTGGCACCTGTCCCTCTGGTTGGGGTGGCTGCTGACCCTTGCCCTTTCCTCCTGGAGCCATGTCAGGGTCTGAGTCGGACGAGATGAACTCCGGAGTAGTCTCCAGGGCTCGCACTGTCTTCTATCTGCATAATGAGATAGTCCTGATCAGACCGCTTGCAATTAATGTTCAGCTGCCGTGATGAAGCTGGAATTCAGGTCAACCCCAGCATGTTGTGAATGGAAAAGGATGTAGACTGTAATCGACTTCCCTTCACAACGGCGAAAGCGAGACAAAAGTGATCCCAGTTTATTGGGTGGCCAAGAGAAAGGTAGAAAACGAGGAGTCTGGAGATCGACCCGCAAGGTCCGGATCGGGTTCTCGGGAATCGCCTCGAATTTATTGGCGGAGTTGAGTTCATGGAATCGATGTAGGTGTCGGCAAGGTTCCGACGAAAGCCATCCATGAATCAGCTCCGCGAAGCACAAGAGAATGTCGGATGTTGGAAGAAAGATACGATGGTCAACGAGGAATAAAAGGAGTGTAAAACAGTAGAGAGGCTCGGTTGAGCGGGGTGGTCAAGAAGAAGACATGACAAAATGTGCGCAACGACGCGGGACTCGATCTTTGAACCTTAATCTCGATCCATACAAACACAATACAAAATCGGGTTCACCAACTCACGCCATGTGAAGCCGTAAAAGCTCGGCTATTTATTATCTTTTCATTTTTAGAGTTGTGATTTCAGGCATATCTTATAACAAGTCCTTAGTACGCTACCCTATAGGAGAGAGAGTACTGCCAGAAGAGTATCCCGTACTTGTCCTCCTCCTGTGTAACCTGTAGTCTGTACTTTTTAGAGTCCTTGTAACCCTTCCTAGATCCCTACTCAGCCAAAGAAATAGAGAGAGGAAGCCGATAGGCGAAACCAATACTTCGGTTCTCGCCCGCAACGGAATCACCCGTGAGCGTACAAGAACCTACTCGGACGCAGGACAATGAGTCAGACACCCCCGTGAAGGCATGGACTATGCTCAATACTTCGGACAGGATCGATGCTCTACACAACAGAGAGTCATCATTGGTGACCAAGCCCTACTCGCCTACGTACGATAGAAGCACCATTACTTCGGAAATCCAGGCGATACACAAGGCAGTTGCTGACTGGGTTTTTGGCTTTAATCCTTAGGGGGTCGCACTCGCTCAAGGGAGTAGGGTTTTGGTCCCCCTCCAAGGTACCTGAAAACAGTGAGGGCTTTATGAACCCGGTACAATGATAGTCCATTACAGATTTTAATTAAGGTCAAAGTTTATTTAGTAGTCCCCTTATTTTAATTTTTGGGTTTTCACTTTTTTTGAGTCTGTTTCATACCAGTGCCTAACGTTTTTGTAGATTCTCATTTAAGTCCTAGGTGCTCAAAATCAGAGGGAGATAGCGAAAAAGCCGTGCAAGTGGTTCCATGATGGAAATCTCACCATTGAACCGGATGATGCATGCTGAGTTAGAAGACTTACAGCGCATCCTAGCTCTCTCCATGCGGTATGAAAAACAGAATTTTTAAACATATCTACATGTCGGTATGCAAGGCACAAAATCGCCCTAAACATTAGCTGCTATTAGCGTGAAGAACCATAAGTCGCTCATTCATCTCTAGCCCAAAGGGTCCGGTCTTGGCTCACCCCTCCTCTGCTCAACACACTTGAGTTTAGGAGAAAGCGCTTTGCGAGGCTCGCTGTGGCACAAGGGCTAATAGACAAATAAACAGCTTGTTTAAATTTGACTAGATCCATACGAAGTAGACTATAGGAACATGCATTCTTATTAATGTTTGGACCTAGCTACCGAGTCAAGCAACCTATGTCTAGGGGCTCCAAACACACATAACAAAGTAAAATAAAGGCGGAAAGCTCAAAACTTCGGAAAACAAAGAAAAGAAGGTGATGAAAACTCGAAAAGCCGCGATGAGGCCCCCATATGAACAATCACCAGGGCACTGGACCTCATTGTGAAGAGTAGAGTCCTGTTTAATTACATGCCAAACTTGTCTCTCTCTCACCATAAATTATAAAATAATCCTAAATATTCTAAACCTATCTAATCCCCATCTCCTTGCTTCCTTGATGATCTCTCCAAGTGGTCATGAGGTGAAGACCACCCTCCTCCAAGCTTGGCTGCCTTGGCTCCCTAAGAAGCCATCCTCTCGTGGCGGGCCCTCACATCAAAGTCACAAAAAGATGGAATTAGTAGAGGTTTAATCAAATAGAGCAGATAAAAAATAATCACAATAAATCAATCCATAGAGCATGGTGATCAATGACAATAGAACTAACTGCTCATAAAATAAATGATAAATCAATTTTTACACAAGAATGACGAAAATAAATTAGGCTATGCTCATTGCTCCTCGGGAACGGCGCCATCTGAGCACGTTAGATTCATACGAGGGTTACCATGAATAATAAATATAAAGTGTCGCTGAGGTGACTGCTCGTAGAATACCATGTTGATCAGCCATTAACCCACAATAAAAGAATGAATGAATTAAGTCCCAAAAATGTGAATTAATATTTATTACTCTACCATAAAATGTATAGTGAACAAGCATGTAGAGGTCGAACCACAAAGAGCAATACAGAAATGCATAAGCCTATGATGTGCATGTACCACAGAGTCATCCATGTGTGAAAACTATTTTGGTGGGTTTTTATCTTTTATATTAGTTTTTTTATATTTTTTATCATTTTTTTAATAATATAATTAGGTAATATATATATATATATCTATATATACTTTATAGAATATAAATATATAAATATATATCTTTACCCATAGAGGGTGAGTATATAGCATATAATACGTACATTAGATATATATATAAATAATAATTTTAATTTTTTTAAATTTTAGAATTTCATATATTAATAGTTATATATATGCATTTTTTATTTTCTCTTTTTTTAGGGGAATATATATAGAAGGGGGAGATATAATATTTATAAAAATATACAAAAATGGTCAAAAATTCAGAAATAAATTCTTTTTGGTATTTTCATGATTTTCTAATGTTTTTGTGATTTTTGGGCATTTTCAACACATTTTTGGTATTTTTAAATACTGAAATAAAGCAAACAGTGGAGTAGCTACTGGCTGGGGGTTAAAATGGTAATTAAAAATATCATACAGCCACAAAAATCCTCCCAACTATTTTTAAAATAAAGAGGATAAAATATAGGAACTACAAAACTTGGATTTGTAATTTTTAGGATTTTCTAGAATTTTTTATATTGTTTTAGAAGTTTTTGAGTTTTTTTTAATTTTTAAGGATTTTCTTTTGAGTATTTTTAATGATTTTTGGATTGACATTTAATTAGGCTAAAATAGACCATAGTTATTTTTTTTGGAATTTTTCGAGGTGTTTTAATATTTTTTGGTATTTTATAAGCTAGACAGTGAATAAAATGCATGTTTTTGATTTTTAATAAAGGCAAAAATGCAACAAAATTAGAAACTAAAAATATAACATGCAAGAACAAACAAACATGAGCTTATATCCATTTTTTGCAAAATTTGTCAAGTTAATATGAGGCACAAAATAAATGGACAAAGCATACAACAATTAGTCAGCCTGGCATGGGTATATTTGCAAATAAAATATTTCTCAGGGGCCTCAGTGCAAATATTACTACAAAAATAAACATTCATTTTTATTTTTGGGGTTGTTCTACAATTACCAGAACCCGGCGGGGTTTAAATGCAAAAATCATGCGCCTCACGTGGGTGCTGCACGTGAGGCGCGAAGGGAGTAATATGCAAATACATAAACTACAGGGGGCCTTCCGTAAATTTTACAATTTATTTACAACGGGGATTTTTATTTATAGCATTAAAAGATAAATACAAAAAGGCGGGGAGGGGGGGTGTGTCTGAAATTTACCCCCAACAGGCGCTTGATCCGATGGTTGACCTTCTTCCACTTGACACGCATCGCGCATCCGTCGGCCGATAACGGTTCGCAGATGATTGCTGAGATTAGATCAGCCTTGCTGATCGGACGGTGAGTGCGGGGCTTCATCTGACGGTCCACGTGCGATCTGGGCCGAGCCTCCTGATCTGACGGCGCTGGAGGTTCCTGGAGGAACAAGGAAGAAGCTCGCCCCCGGCGAGCTTCGATCATGGAGCGTAGGCTACTCCGGGCATCTCCCTCTCATCTGAAGTGCTCAAAACGTAGCTGGAGGTCTTCCGCATCTTCTGAAGGTCGCGCCATGGCTCCTGGAGGTATGAAGGGCTCGGACAAAGTCGATGAAGGACAAGACCTCCAGGAACCTCTTCCTGGTTCGATTCGAGCCCAGATGGGCTTCTTCCTTCGTTGGACCTGCATAGGAAGAACAGGGGAGCGAGGGCTTCCTCCTCGACCACGGGTTTTGAAGCTATACAGCAAGATGAGGTGTGGCGGAGGAGCTCCGGCGAAAGGCGGAGGTGGAGCTCCGATTCGCCAAGACCAGAGGTCCTGGGTTGAACAAGGATGTGCGATCGATGGAGAAAACGATGGGGAATGAAATGGGATGCGAAAGGCGGTCGGAGACAGTCGAGATCACCGTGAAGAAGTCATCGGAGCCGAGCTCCGGCGAACTTCGAATTTTGGATTCTAAGCTACACTGATTAACTAAACACTAAACTAACAAGTAGAATCGAAAGCTAACATTAATACCTAACTAAAAAGCGATAAAGAAGCAACTCTTATACCTGGGGGCCACCAGGGAGCAGGAGGACGGACGCCGGAGCTCCGCCGCGTCAAAATTGTCCTTCCTCCGGCCGATTCAAGGTGCTGGAGCACTCCCCCTGTCACGAGGAACGTCCCAGGAACGAAATCAGGGCTTTTGGATGTATTAAAATTGGCCAAAATGAGGAAGGGAGCAGAGCTTCTTATTTATAGACAATGGTCTGGAGCCTTATTGACCGACGATTATTGCTTGATCCAATGAATATCAAATTGATCCAAGTTATCGACGGGTATCAGTGATCATCAGAGATCATTTCTTGTTAAGGAAGCGAGCTCGATCGATGGATGAGATAGCCGTAAAAAAGGGACGAAATCCAGGGAAAAGATGGTTCAGAGATGCCAGGTCCCAGATGGGACAGTTGACCAGGCGGTCAACAAAGGCCGGCGCCCCATTGGTCCACGTCAGCCGCAAGAAGACAAAACAAGAAAATTTTCTCTAAATTGATTTATTTGACATAGTAAATGATTTTATTATTTTTTTCTTATAAAATAAAAAATGTGTATTATTTCGTGTAGTATTTCATTACGATTTTTATTGAATTTTTTTGAAGTGTTTTATTATTGTTTTATTTTAATAAAGTGTATATGTGTGTATTTACATGTATTTTGTATCTTTTATTTTTTTATTTGTTTATTTTATTTTATTATTTTATTGGCTTATTTTATAAATTTATAATTTATTTTTGTGAGTGTGAGGGTATTTTTATTTAATTTTTATGAGTTTATTTTCATTTTTAAATAAATAGGTATATGTATATGTAGGTATAATTATAGGTCTTTTACCTATATATTGTACATACTTTATTTATTTAATGTATTTTCTTGATTTTTATTTTGGATTTACATTTTTAATAAGTTATATGTAATATTTACATTATTATAAAAATATAAAAGAAGAAAATAATTAAAGAATGTTTTCCCCTTTTATTTATGTACATACTTGATCATAGGTCTTTTGCCTATTAACTTGCATAGGCTTATTTTATTTTATTAATCCTTTTAGTTTTAGTCTAATTTTAGTATATACATGCATTATATACATTATTTACAAAATTCTCAAAATATAATTTGATAAAAATAATAGACAATGAATATATTGAATATTTTAATCAGGCGGGCTGCACAATGGGGGCCAAAAACCTAACTTTTGCAGATGGACTCCAAAAATTATGAAACCAATTTTATTAAATAGTTCTTGAAAAGCTATATACAATTAAAGGTGAGTTTGGGTGATTTGGAATTTTTATTTGCAAGATATGGTCTGTGAAGTTGAGGTTTTGGCTTTTTATTCTGTGTATAAAATGTACACTGAGTATTATTTTTACACAAACTTAATTTTGTATTTTTATTTACATTATTATCTACAACTTTCATGAACAAAGTTTCTTTATTTGATGAATAATTATGTACAAAATAGGTGTCAAAAATGCATAAATAAATGCATGAATAAATGAGGTATTTATTGTACACTGCCCCTTATCTCCCCCTACTTTATTCCTTGTCGACCAATTCCCTGCTGGCCTTGGTCTCGGGGTTAGGGTCATAAAATATTTGCAATATTTTACTCCTTTTTCTTTTCTTCTCTTTATTCTATAATTTTGGCATTAAACACCTTATTTAATGTATACTTAATACAATGAATGATGAATCCTATTATGTACAATTTGATGCTATTTACATGCATTTGCTGGGGTTTTTGAGGCCAAAATGATAGAATAAAGGTGATGAAATGGAGATTCATCAGTTGTTCCTTTGCGTCCTTGTGTTCGACCTTGGGACTTGCCCAAGTAAAATAAACATAAAACCACGTGATTAAAACTTGACTAAATAATTGTGGTTATTTTCTTAACGAATTCCGATTGCCCGCCTACAACGAAACGATATCTTTTTAAGCGAACGATAATTTCACGATGTATATTTTAAATAGTGCAATCTCAGAAACGTCACACTCCTGGTGATTTATTGGATGATGATTCTTCTTCTATATTTGATGCTGATTTTGTGACACTTAGGACCGGTAGGATGCCAGCCGGTAGCGACTCATTTGAGCGACGTCCAGATGCAGATTCCAGGGCGCCAGACGAGGGCAGAAGCGGTGATGATGCTGCTTATCGTGATGATGATGACAGTGGTGCTGAAGCCACCAAAGATGTTGATCCAGATGACGATACTGAGGCCGTCGTGTTTCCAGTTGCAGACAGTGGTGCTGATGCCACTATTTTAGATGCTTGGCCAGAGTGTGGTGTAAAAGTCCTTTAACTCTTTCTATGATGTGTCGTGGCCTGTTTCACTCTCCGGTGAGGGTGGGGCCCAACTTGAGTGGAGCTTAGGATAGACCTGCACATACGGCTCTTAGAGCGTTTAATTGTTTGATTGTGCTCTTAGGACCTAGGGCCACACTTCACTTTAATTGAGACGCACATTAGACCGTTCAATCTAGCCAAATTCAACTCAATTCTTCCCCGCTTATAGAACTTTCTGCTAGGTGCGGTTTTTCATCGGCTTGCATTCATATAGACTAAATTTCAATTCTTGTATTGCATCCCACAAGGAGATTGCGAGGAATCACTGTAAGTCTTCTAACTGAGCACACATCATTGTTTTCACGTGCATCAGCGGTGATGAATACCCATTCATTACTCTTTATTCTTTTATTTTAGCTATTTATCTTTGCAAAACACCATATAGATAGCTGTAAATATAATAAATTACAAATAGGCATGCTTTTATTAATATTCAATAATTAGCATGTACTTGTGCAAAAATAAAAGAATAAAGAAAAAGAAGGAGATATTTAGAATAAATATCGAGTGACCCTAACCCCAAGGGAGGGCCAAGCAGTGGCCTGACTGCCAAATAAAATAAGTAGAGAGAGATAGGGCTATTCAACATGGTGTACACTGCTTCTTCTGTATATATATTTTATTTTCATAAAAATAAAATAAAAATAAAAATGTGTTTCTAATACCTTTGTATATATTTCTAAAAATAAAATAAAAATGAAAAAAATAAAATCAAAATAAAAACCAAATAATTTCTCTCTCTCGCCTTTGTATATATCATATACATATGTATCTATTCCTATTTATTTCACCTTTGTAAATAAACAATAAAAATAAAATAAAAATAATTTTATACTCTAAATTTTATGTTGTAAATAAATAAAATATAAAATTGGAGTATTTGTACAAAAATAAAATAATAAAAATAAAAGTATAAAATACATAGGTTTTTTATACCTGTATATAATATTATATAATGTATATAACATAATTTATTTTTCAAAAAAAATAAATAAAAATCACTAAAAATAGCTTGAAAATAAATAAACATTTTTTATTTTGTAAATATTTCGAAATAAAATCATTTCTATTTTTATTTAATTTCTAAATAATTTTGACTCTGAATAATCTGATTGGTCCACGGGGGAATGTTGACCCCGGTCAACTGCCCCCTGGACCACTCCTCTCGCAGATCTGGTGCCAACTCGATTTTCTTCCAATTTTCCTGCACTGATCCGCTCGCCATTTACATCGACCCGAGGCTCCGATTGTTGAGGAATGATCTTTGATCCATGCCCACCGATTCTTTTAGGATCCATTCCTCGATCCGTGCGCTCGAGCTCCATCTTTCTCGAACCTCATCGAGTATATAACCTTCGCGAGCCGCACCTTTCATCGCATCCTTGGCCATCCCTCTCGTCTCTGATGAGCTCCTCCTCTTCATCTGAGTGACAGTTGGTGTGAGAGTGAGTCGCAGGGAGGTAGCGAGCTGCGGAACCTCAGATCTAGCGAGGTTTTCGCCGTGCTCCGCCACCTGCGAGCCCAAGCCTCTGGAAGCGTCGAACCATTGAGGCAAAGACCCCCGGAGGTCCATGACCTCCAGCCCAGACGAATGCATCCACCAAGTAGCCTAGATAGCCTTTAGTTTCCTTTAATTTCGAGTTTTTTTATTACCGGCCAGAAGCTTTCATCGGACTGTTCACCGTACTCCGACCACCCATCCGTCCGACCGACCACCCCTTCGTCCGACCGACCACCCCGTCACCTTCACCGGACTTCTGTCCACCTTCTTCGCCCCTTCATTCCCCCTGATTCGTTCCGGAACAGGATTCTGACCTTCCTCCGTCGTCGCTTCACCAGAGGGACCCGCACTGCCTCGCCTCTTCTCCCATTTCGCCCTTAACCAGGTCAAGGCACTTTGCCCTCGACCCAGCTATTGATCTGTGCATGTTTGACTAAGAAAGGACCTCATCTGGAGGTCCAACTGATGAAGCACAGGAGCTCCAGGTCGTTTACGTCGTCGGATCCTTCCAAGACCTCCCGGCCTCATCGGAGCCCACCAGCAGTTGCGGACCACCTTCAGCTTCATTTCGCCCATCAGAGCAGCTCCGAAGGACTCCCAGGCGCGCGTATTGGCCGATCAAAGCTCACCGAAGGCGAGTTCATCGGCGTTCTTCCAGGGAGCTTCCCAACCGTCGGATCGAGCGTCTCCTCTAGTTCTAATCCTGTTCGTCCATCATCTGAGGATCTCGACCATTGGATTTATCTGAGGATCCTCTGCTAGCCATCCATCGCCGAAGGGGTATCGCCCATTCTCGACCGTCCGATCTTAAGTGAATCCCCTTCGACCATTGGATCTATAATAAAAGGTAAATTATACTTAGGCCCTCTTTGTTTTTTATATTTCATTTTAGTCCTGTAAATATCTGTAGGCGTTATTTTTATTTTGGACAATTTGCACTTAGGACCTCGTGTTTATTTTATTTGCAATTTAGTCCCTCTAAGTGTAGTTCACGTGGTTTAGCACTTGCATTGTGGGTTATTTACACATTTTCTCCTGAGCTTCATGATTGTTACTGTTTAATCTTTTATAAATAAGAATGGCATTTATGCCCCTGTTTGTGTGACTCACGTGCCGACCTCGTGCGACCCTGGGCTTTTTGCATTTTCAGCCCTAGATTCTTTACATGTGTTACTATTTGACTGATAACTTTTCAGTAATTACATATAGGTCCCTGTGTGTTGTTTGTTTTTGATTGGTTGAATAAAATAACAATTTTCACCAAAATTTCATGAAATTTTGATATGTAACCCCTGCCACTGTGTAAAAAATTCATTGAATTTTTGAGCCCATTTTGTTTTCGTTTGATGTTTTTAAAAATTCAAAAACCTATGATTTTACTTCTGTCTAAATTGAAAAATCAACTAAAAATATTAAAAACCCTCCAAAAATTCTAAAAAAATTATTGTGTGCTTTTTTGGCTACGTTTTTAATTTTGTCAAAATTTTGTTTGATTTAGATTTATATAAACCTTAAAAATCTAAAAACACTAAAAAACTCATAAAAATTATTAAAAATTAACAAAAATTCAAAAAATACAATTCCAATTTCCTTAGTTAGCTTTTTATTTTTATTTTAATAAAATTGTCTCTGGAATTTTATAGGCTATTTATAAATTTTTAAATAACCTTTAGATTTTGGCTGCACATTGATTTGCATTTTTAGCTTTGTTTCATTTTTAGAAAATTAACTAAAAATCATAAAATCTGAGAAAAATATCAAAAACACTTGAAAAATTATAAAATCTAAAAATATTTTATTTTGATTGTCTGAATATTTTTGCTCTTTTAAATAATTGTTTTGTTGTGCTCTTTTTAATTTCTTTTTTATATTTTTACTAATTTTAAAAATCACAAAAAAATTAAAAATATAAAATCCACCCAAAAAATATTTTATTCTTTTTATTTTCGAGTCCCGACTACTTCGTAGGATTTTCGCCAATACGTGCTCCTTGTGTTCGACCCTGGTAGCTATACCAGGTAAAATAAAATAGCGAGACCACTATTTGCCTGTTTTGTTTGATCTTTTTATTAAGTGGTCTTCGATTTTCTTGATTGAGTCCGACCCGAGAGGTTGAGGTCACAACGACCATTGATACCTTTTTACCTTAGTCACTTGGGCCACTCATCAGATTGGCGCCGTTGCCGGAGAGCACGGCTTAGTAGTCGGGTTTTTCGCGGCTTTTGTTTCTTTCACGGTTTTCGCAGCTTTTTCGTTTTCTTTTCGTTTTATTTTATTTTCTTTTTCTTTTATTTTTGTTTTTGTTTTTGATTTGTTTGTTTTTATTTCCTTTTATTTTATTTGATTTTATTTTTGCATTTTATTATTTTTTATTCCATTTGTAATTATTATAATAATTGTGGTCTGACATATCTCTTGTTTGACTTTCTTGTGAGGGCCTGAGGATCGAGGCAGCTTTCTTCGGGAAGCTGACGCAACCGCGACACTTGGAGGCGGTTCTTTTCTGCATAGAGCCACATGAGAGTATGAGAGATAAGAGCAGGAGTGAGGGAGTGTTAGACTAGGTTTAGCATAGTTTATTTCTGTAGACTTTGTTATTGTAATAATACATGGACCAGACTCAGACTTCAGACTTGGTGACTTTTCGGGGTCTGTTTCACCGGGCACCGGTGTACTCAGGGGACCTCACCACGTTTTTGTTTTCACCGCTTTATTTTCTTTTGTTTCACGTGGATTTTTGTGCTTGAGCCCCTAGACTTAGGCTTCTATTTGGTTGAGCCAGGTAGCATTAGGTCCAAAGCCCTTAATAGATTATCCGTTCCTATATAACACGCTTGGACTTAGACAAATAAATCCGTGCTTCACGATAATAGAAGTTTTTGTTTAGGACGGTTCTCGCACTGCATCCATATAGTTTAGTTTAAATTTATACGCGGATCATATTGCATGTAGACTGTTGGAGAAAGGTACGCCTTCTATCTCGTGCATGCATTCATAGATTTCATCGCGCATCAGCTTTTCCGTCTTCCTCCCTCTGTTTTCTGGACTTAGAAATAAAAAGGAAATCGGAAAATTCATTAGACATTGTTTGATTTTTGAAAAATACCTAAAAATAAAAAACCATAAAATTGGGATTGTTAATCAAACTTGATCTTAAAAGACACTAACCTAATAATTTGTCTTGGGAGAGCAATCCCCTCGTTGCTTGGTTTGGATGAGTGAGAGAGTGACACGCACCCTAGGCTAGAGCCATATCCGACCCTTCTTCAGACTACTGGTTTTGAGCTAGTTGTTCTCCAGTGAGGATCGCTCCGGTCTCCGGTAAAGCGGGCGTGATATCCTTAACAGAGCGAGCCGATCGGGTAGCCGGTAAACGGTCTGTGGCTTGTACTGGCTGGGAAAGATCTAGCTTGGGATCGGGACAGTCTCCTGGGGGCGTTGGATTCCTATCAGCTCGCTTAATCGCTCCTAAAGATTGTTTGATCACCTAAATAAAAACCACAAGATAAAAGACCGAACTTTCACGGTCACCAGCTCTGTGTGCGTAGGTGAATCGGGGGTTTTGCTTGACCGATCTTGTTTGTTTGCCAGATCCCATCTGCCTTATTCTCCTCTATCTATATTCTTTCCAGTCATCTATCTTTCTCCCTCCCACCCACCCTTTATTCTTTTTCTTCTTCTTGTCTACCCCTGGATGATGGATCACCTCCATTCTTGCTGACTTTTACGGCTTCTCCATTTTCTTCCCATCAGCCCAGTCCACCCTCGAGGGAGGTCGGAATCCCGACCGACCTTCCGTTCTCTCCCTCCCTTTCCCTCCATTCTTTTGGGCATGATGTGCTAGACGCCCGTGGAGATCAGACTGAGCAGATACGAGACCCAGACGATTCCATTGCTGGGATGAGAGTGCACTCCGCACCCGATCACAGAGAGCAGTTACGAGTATCAGATATCTCTGACGATAGATTGATCGATGAGCAGACATGACAGGGAGCTCAGTCAGCTTCGATATTCGGTCCCTTCATTCTCGACTTGGATTTTATTCAGAGACTACCGATATTCTCAGGGGAGGTGCGCGAGGAGACATATCTTCATCTGGCCGAGTTTGAGGACTTTTGTGAGACCCAGACATATTCAGATATCACTTCAGAGGAGCTGATGTTGAAGACCTTCCCATTTTCGCTTCAGGGCAGAGCCATGAAATGGCACAGACGATTGGGAAGGAGATTTGCTATGTGGGGAGAGCTTCGCCTAGAGTTTCTACAGAGGTATTATCCCCATCGTAGAGAAGATATGATGTGGTCTTTGATCACAGATTTTTCAGTAGACCCCCAGGAGCCAGTGCATGATGCATGGCTGAGGTTTCTTGACCTCTTGAGGAGATTTCTGGATCATGGACTTCCTCCGAGCGACCTTATCGAGATTTCCATGAGGGGGATGACCGCTGATCAGATTGCATAGGTGATTACCTTGTGTGGTGGTTCACACCGCAGTTCCGACATTGATTTACTTGATGCCATCTCGAGAGCACTTTCACAAACTCCATCTTCACGAGATGCATTAGTCGGGGCAACACACGAGGATGATGCAATACCGGTTGGATGTGCTGCACTTCATGAGGATACAACTTCTATACACCAGATTGAGGATATGGATTCTGCTGCAGCATAGATGATGGATGACATGACTGCCACAATGGAGGTTCTGACCCAGAGACTGCTCGAGTTCCCGTTAGTCTTCTAGTTAGAGTTTGAGACGGTCCCACACTTTTCAATTGACGAGTCTTGGATATCAGATTTTCTGATACTCCAGGAGATGGAGGAGCCCACATTACTACAGTCATCAGTCTAGACATTTCAGTGTCCATTCCCAGACGACTCAGCTTCTACTCTGTAGAGATATTTTTCTGACTTAGACAGATATCATGACTCAGCCCAGCAGCCAGAGCTTGATGCAGGATACCACTTTGAGATGCCAGATATAGATAGTCCTGTATTTGAGCCTGGTATCCTCCATTTTGATGAGACAGATACATTTTATGAGACCATATGATAGCCAGCACTGCCGCAACGTGAGGATCAGTTTCAGCCACATCGCCAGCTTCCGCGTTGTTGACCAGTACCTTCTCCTGTTTCCAGATTGACCGGAGGCAGACTGTAGCATATGATGCATTTTGGTGCACGGAGTGGGTGCTTGCCAGTAGCGCAGATGACCTTATAGATTCTGATCTTCCCTTCTCACCGATGATCTTGCATTACTACCCGAGGGTTATCTGCGGGAGGATGCCATATACGATGCGAGCTCAGTTTCACTTTCTGAGAGTGTATCCGATCTGTCGGATCATAGAACCGAGTCTTCTGATCTTTTTGATTCTGAGTTGCCTCACCTTGACGACCCTCGTGAGGATGAGACGGTCTTTGAGATATTCGATGATCTATTTGATTTTTCTCCATTATGTGCATCGGATATCAGTTTTCTTAGTGAGTCTCCTGATCTTGACTTCCACACCTTTTTGAGACACTGATTGACGTGGAGGACTCCATGACTGATCCTTCTTTCTCCACGTTTGATTTCTTTTGGCTCTACACTTCCACTCATTCTGATCTTGAGCCGATGATTTCTTTTGTGCTACCGGATCTCGATCACATCTTCCCATATCCTTGCCCGGTAGTAGACACCCGCCTGATTGCCTATTTGGGTGTCTTCATTTACATTGTTGATTTCGTCGTAGTTCATCTACCACGACTACGATGACAGTACGACATTCACCTTACATATGCCATCCTGAACCTTGACACTGCATTGTCCTAGCTTTGCGCCCAGCTAGGGGCGTAAAATCTAGCGTTTGTTGAGAGGCACCTCAACATTGTCCACTTTTGTATATACGTGTTTCATCTTGATTTGTTCCTTGTTTCTTCCGTTTTTGTTTTCACCCCAGGTCTCGTTTAAGATTATATTTTCTATACTTAGGATGTACCTTATCCTAAGTATAGGGGGTGTAAACATCGAGTTGAT
The DNA here is from genome assembly GCA_037367405.1 of Ottelia alismoides. NCBI lineage: Eukaryota > Viridiplantae > Streptophyta > Magnoliopsida > Alismatales > Hydrocharitaceae > Ottelia > Ottelia alismoides. Next base: position 399,830 of record JAZKJV010004087.1, read on the forward strand.
CTTTTCGTTCTGTTTCATTACTCCTGTTGTTGCCTATACTTAAGGATTCTTCACTTGTAGTATAGGGGGAGTGATGACATTCCCTTTCATCTTGTATATATTTATCTTCTCTTTTTGCCTCTATTTTGCTGCCTATAGTTAGGGATATTTCACCCTAAGTATAGGGTAGGTAGACCCTGTACATTCTTACACTCGGATTTCCCTTTGTGTACATCCTGCTATTCTTAGGATTACTTGATTCTAAGCATAGGGGGAAACCCCGAGATCTTTTCCATTCTATTCTTTCATTTGTCTTTGTAGTATAGCTTTTCTTTTCACTTCCCTATACTAAGCACGAGTTATGTTTTCTTCATCGCTCTTGATTCACTATGAGGACATCGTTCGAGCTAAGTATAGGGGGTGTCGTATATATTTCATATATACTTTACCCATAACTCATACTTTATGTGAGTGTGTTAATAAATAAAAATGGCTAAAAACCCTTAAAATCCATAAAAATTAAAATCCATAAAAATTAAAATTTTTTCTTGTAAATAAAATTCTTTATTGCACATACATAGCTATTTATAAAATTATCTTTGTAAAAATATTTGTAAAAATGTTTTCTGTAAAGGTTTTGTAAATATTTTCATACCAAAATTATGTATATAGTACACAATTTTTGTAAATGTTTGAAAAATAAAAAGTTTGCAAAAACCCTTTTGTAAATGTGTGTAAATATTTTGCAAAACTTTGCATTCATGCATACATCCATGTTTTCAAACATTTTTCAAAAATTTTGCACATTTTCAAAAAATTTCAAAATTGCATGTTTGTAAACATTTGTATAGTTTTTCTGAATCATAGTTGACATTTAAACTAGCCTGGAAATTAAATTGAAAAATGGAGCTTGGTTAAGATCTTAATCCACCTAATTCTAAGAGGAACCTTATAGGGCTTAGGGTTGAGGCTTTTCAGGTCCATGGTGACTTAATTCTTTGAGTCCACTAGGCTATGATCATATGTCATCTTGATGAGCCTAAGTAGAATACTTAACAACGCACACATGACTCTTACAGAAAATGGCTTTACTTGGACCAACACTTTACACCTAACTCTCTACGGATGAGGTGGTGAGGAGGCAGTCTTCTTTGACTTGGGGTAGCATATGAGGGTAATACTTCTAGGCGGAACCTCTCTTCTTCTTATAGTGAAGGAAGTGCATCTCAACTTGGTCTGGTAGCAATGAGGTCTAAAGACAGGAGTTGTGGGTTACAATAAAGCTTCAAAAAAGGGATAGTCTAGTGGCTCAAGAGGAAAAACTCCTTATGTATATATGTTGCACCATGTAGATATGTTGTAAATATGCATATAAAAAAATGTGCAAAAAGAAAAGAACTCCAAAAAAGTGGTGGGTCTGAGAGAAAATGATATTCCCATCGGAGTGTATATAGTTCAATAAAGCAAAGCTTATGTTACCCATGCCCATCTCATTAAGCTTGCAACAGGGAGACTTAGCTACAATGGTTGAGCTCCCAAGGATACATGGCTACACTGGCCATGGTCTATTCTCTTCTTCCTCCTCTTCTTGAGCCGGTTGAACTTAAACTTAGAAGGGAATACCCCGCTCCTCGAGAAAAGAGCTTCCAGACTAGGGTATTAGAGTTACCTTGTTGAGGGGGTTGTCACTTTGCTATTTCTGAGGTGGAGAGCTATATCACTTACACAATACAAGAAAAGATTCATGGTCATCAGAGTTTGTGTATGTAGACTTGTTCTGATCTAGATTGTTGAAGAGTCTTGACTATAGATTAGTGGAACTTAGAGGCTGTTGAGTTTTAAACCTAAGTCCAAATAAGGTTCCTAAACCTAAGTCCAAATAAGGTTCCGACAAATCAATAATCCAAAGATCTGACTGAGCTCCATACTTCAATTTAATGAAGACAAGTTTAATAATCAGCATTGATTCACCTTCTTTCCTTCTTTTTCTTTTCCTTTTTCTTTTTCATTTCTTTTTCAAATAAGTGTTTGCTAAGGGACTAGCAAAAGTAAAGTATAGGGGGGTGATGAATACCCATTCATCACTCTTTATTCTTTTATTTTAGCTATTAGCTATTTATCTTTGCAAAATACCATGTAGATAGCTGTAAATATAATAAATTACAAATAGGCATGCTTTTGTAATATTCAATAATTAGAATGTATTTGTGCAAAAATAAAAGAATAAAGAAATAAAGAAAAAGAAGGAGATATCTAGAATAAATATCGAGTGACCCTAACCCCAAGGGAGGGACAAGCAGTGGCCTGACTGCCAAATAAAACAAGGATATTTACACCCATAACCCTGAGTAATTCCATAATTACCCCAGATACCCAAGATAACCCTGAATTACATGAGAAACCTCGAGTAATCACTCCGCTTCACATCTATAACCTTCCGTTAGTTTTAACAGTTAATCCTAACCAAACCATAAAGTTAATCTAACCTAGTATCCATCCAACGGTTAAAAATAAATAAAAAAAGCTTGCGGGGGATGACGACCTGGAGAAGCTTGCTGGGGGACCAAGCCTTCCAGGCGAGGTGGTGTGGGGGGGGGGGGAAGGGTGTCGCAGGTGATGGAGAGGAAAGCGAGGTGGGGGGTGGGGAATGACGATCGAGAAGAAGGTTGCCGGGGGGTGCGGGCAGATGTTGTCACGGGGAGGGGGGCCAGGCGGTGGTACGGGGGGGTTTGCGGGCGGATGGTGCCGCGGGGGAGGGGGTCCAGGCGGTGGTGTGGGGTGGGGGGGTGTTGCAGGTGACGGAGAGGAAGGCAGGGCGGGGGGTGGGGAATGGCGATCGAGAAGAAGGTTGCCAGGGGTGCGGGCGGATGGTGTCGCGGGGGAGGGGGGCCATGCGGTGGTGCGGGGGGGGGGGGGGGGGGGGGGGTTGCGGGTGGATGGTGCCACGGGGGAGGGGGGCCAGGCAGTGGTGCGGGGTGGGGGGGTGTCGTAGGTGACGGAGAGGAAGGCGGGGCGGGGGGTGGGGAATGGCGATCAAGAAGAAGGTTGCCGGGGGGTGCGGGCGGATGGTGTTGCAGGGGAGGTGGGCTAGGCGGTGGTGCGGGGGGGGGGGGGGGGTTTGCGGGCAGATGGTGCCGCTGCGTAGACTGCTCCATCTCCTCGAGGCCGCCGCCCAGCTCCTCCTGCTTCTCCTCTGTTTGCATTCAGAGTTTCAATCTTACTTCGATATCTTCTGATTTGGTCTATCTGTGAAGACGATGCTTGATATCCAGGGGGAAGCTGCATTGCCATTGAACATCTGAAATATTCGATTTCTCAGAAGCAGCCTTCTTCCTCTACACAATCGCCCTGCGAAGGAGCGACCATCTTGGCTTTGCCTCGCGTACCAAAACTGAGACCGCCCGGCTCTCGTTGGATTGAACAGGATCCGGAGCAATAGGATCCAGAGCAAGAGAAAATGGGGTCGGACTTTCGGTGAGAGGACGACGACGGAGGGATGGGGTTCTATGGTCGGAGTCGGAGGTGGGAAGAAGAGGAGGAGTCATTCATAAATAAAGAGAATTTTGGGTGTGAAATGAAAAATTCTTAACGGACACCGTCATAGTTGACGGAAAATTGGGTGGCAATTAACCCGGGGCTATGAATGTAAGAGTTAAGGACTATTCAAGGTCCTGAACGTAATTCGTAATTATAGAGGGTTTCTGGGGTAATTATGGAATTACTCAGGGTTATGGGTGTAAATATCCCATAAAACAAGTAGAGAGAGATAGGGCCATTCAACCTGGTGTACACTCCTTCTTATGTATATATTTATTTTCATAAAAATAAAATAAAAATAAAAATGTGTTTCTAATACCTTTGTATATATTTCTAAAACTAAAATAAAAATGAGAAAAATAAAATCAAAATAAAAACCAAATAATTTCTCTCTCTCACCTTTGTATATACCATGTACATATGTATCTATTCCTATTTATTTCACCTTTGTAAATAAACAATAAAAATAAAATAAAAATTTATTTTATACTCTAAATTTTATGTTGTAAATAAATAAAATATAAAATTGGAGTATTTATACAAAAATAAAATAATAAAAATAAAAGTATAAAATACATAGGTATTTTATACCTGTATATAATATTATATAATGTATATAACATAATTATTTTTCAAAAAAATAAATAAACTAAACTAAAAAAAAAGTTTGAAAATAAATAAACATTTTCATTTTGTAAATATTTTGAATTAAAATGTTTTCTATTTTTTATTTAATTTTTAAATAATTTTGACTCTGAATAATCTAATTGGTGCACGGGGGAACGTTGACCCTGGTCAACTGCCCCTTGGACCACTCCTCTCGCGGATCTGGTGCCAACCCGATTTTCTTCCAATTTTCCCGCACTGTTTTGCCCACCATTTGCATCGACCCGAGGTTCCGATTGTTGAGGAATGGTCCGTGATCCACGCCCGACGATTCTCTTAGGGATCTATTCCTCGATCCGCGTGCTCGAGATCCATCTTTCTCGGACCTCATCGAGTATATAAACTTCGCGAGCCACACCTTTCATCGCATCTTTGGCCATCCCTCTCGTCTCCGATGAGCTCCTCCTCTTCATCTGAGTGATTGCTGGTGTGAGAGTTAGTCGCAGGGAGGTAGCGAGCCGCGGAACCTCAGATCCGACGAGCTTTTCGCCGTGCTCCGCCACCGGCGAGCCCGAGCCTCTGGAAGCATCGAACCATTGAGGTAAAGACCCCCGGAGGTCCACGACCTCCAGCCCAGACGAATGCATCCACCAGGTAGCCTAGATAGCCTCTAGTTTCCTTTGATTTCAAGTTTTTTCGATTTCCGGCCAGAAGCTTTCATCGGATCGTTCACCGTACTCTGACCACCCATTCGTCCGACCGACCACCCCGTCACCTTCACCAAACTTCTGTCCACCTTCTTCGCCCCTTCATCCCCCTGATTCGTTCCGAAACAGGATTTCGACCCTCCTCCACCGTCGCTTCGCCGAAGGGTCCCGCACCGCCTCGCCTCTTCACCCATTTCGCCCTTAACTGGGTCGAGGCACTTTTCCCTCGACCCAGTTGTTGATCTGTGCAGGTTTGATTGAGAAAGGACCTCATCTGGAGGTCCAACTGCTGAAGCATAGGAGCTCCATGTCGTTCACGTTGCCGGAGCCTTCCAGGACCTCCCGGCCTCATCGGAGCCCACCAGCAGCTGCGGACCACCTTCAGCTTTATTTCGCCCATCATAGTAGCTCCGGAGGACCTCCCAGGCGCGCGTATTGGCCGATCGAAGCTCGTCGGAGGTGAGTTCATCGACGTTCTTCCAGGGAGCTTCCCAGCCGTCGGATCGAGCGTCTCCTCCAGTTCTAATCCTGATCGTCCACCATCTGAGGATCTCGACCATTGGATCTTCTGAGGATCCTCTACTAGCCGTCCATCGCCGAAGGGGTATCGCCCATTCTCGACCGTCCGATATTAAGTGAATCCCCTTCGACTGTTATATATATAATAAAAGGGTAAATTATACTTAGGCCCTCTTTGTTTTTATATTTCAGTTTAGTCTTGTAAATATTTGTAGGCGTTATTTTTATTTTGGATAATTTGCACTTAGGACCTCGTGTTTATTTTATTTGCAATTTAGTCCCTCTGAGTGTAGTTCACGTGATTTAGCACGTGCATTGTGGGTTATTTGCACATTTTTCTCATGGGCTTCATGATTATTACTGTTTAATCTTTTATAAATAAGAATGACATTTATGCCCCTATTTGTGTGACTCACGTGCCGACCTCGTGCGACCATGGGCTTTTTTGCATTTTCAACCCTAGATTCTTTACACGTGTTATTATTTGGCTGATAACTTTTCAATAATTACATATAGGTCCCTGTTTGATTCTTGTCTTTGATTGGTTGAATAAAATAGCAATTTTCACCTAAATATCATGAAATTTGGATACGTTGCCTGTGTAAAAATTTCAATGAATTTTTGGGCCCATTTTGTTTTCTTTGATATTTTTAAAAACTAAAAAACCTTTGATTTTGCTTCTGTCTAAATTGAAAAATCAACTAAAAATATTAAAAACCCTCAAAAAATTCTAAAAAATTACTGTATGCTTCTTTGGTTGTGTTTTTAATTCTGTCAAATTTTTGTTTGATTTAGATTTATAAAAACCTTAAAAATCTAAAAACACTAAAAAACTCATAAAAATTATTAAAAAGTAGTAAAAAATCGAGAAAATGCAATTCCAGATTCCTTAGTTAGCTTTTTATTTTATTTTATAATAAACTTATCTATGAAATTTTATAGCTATTTATATATTTTTAAATAGCCTTTAGATTCTTGCACATTGATTTGCATTTTTAGCTTTGTTTCATTTTTAGAAAATTAACTAAAAATCATAAAATCTGAGAAAAATACTAAAAACACTTGAAAAATTATAAAATCCAAAAATATTTTTATTTTGATTTTCTGAGTATTTTTGCTCTTTTAAATAATTGTTTTGTTGTGCTCTTTTTAGTTTCTTTTTACATTTTTACTAATTTTAAAAATCACAAAAAAATTAAAAATATAAAATCCACCAAAAAATATTTTATTCTTTTTGTTTTCGAGTCATGATTACTTCATAGGATTTTCGCCAATCCGTGCTCCTTGTGTTCGACCCTGGTAGCTATACCAGGTAAAATAAAATAGCGAGACTGCTATTTTCCTATTTTGTTTGATCTTTTTATTTGGTGGTCTTTCTTTTTCTTATTGAGTGAGTTTCGCGTTTCGGGTCGCAATGACCCTGATTTACCCCTTTACCCGGATCGCGGGGATTTTTTGCTCGTCACTTTTCCCGAATTTCTCGCTCCTGTTTTATCACATAATTTTAAAGGAAAGGACTGGACGGTAGACGTGTATTTGTGCTCATTTAATTCTTTAGTGATCGCCTAATTAAAATTGGGACTACTATATAGCCGACTTTAAACAACTCATAAAATCAAGAATTTTTGCGGGAGAGCAACCTCGACCTTGGATTATTTTATTTTTCTAAGTGAGCGAGAGATGACACTCAAGGCTAGAGCCCAAACCCGGATTTTCATATTGACTACTGATTCTACCAAAAATGATTAGCTACTTCTCAGTGAGGATCTATGGGTAGCCGGTAAACGGTCCGGATTTCTTTAGCAGAGTGGGTGATTTAGAGGACACTGCGTAAGGCTCTGTCCTCAAGTAATGGGTAGCCGTTCTATGGTCCATACTTACTCCCATACTTGCTAAAAGTAGGTGCAACTAGTCGTAAGAATTCGGGCCAGTCATTAGGAAAATTTCCGGCACCTAACAGCTCGTTAAATTCTTTCCAAGATTGATTTATCACCAACTAAAATTGAAAAGATAATTGCCGAACTCTTACGGCTTCATTGTGTGAGTTGGTGAACCTGGGGTTTGATTTGTGTTTGATTTTATGTGCGTGAATCGATTTCGAAAATCCAAAGCCGCACACTTGTGCCATCTCTCTCCTTTCTTGATTTGTCAACCAATAAATCTCATTCAAAAATCATGGAACTTTTGTCCAAGAACTCTCCAGATCCAGATCATGAAAATCAATTCGTCTCGAACGAACCCAAATCATCATTCATTTCAGCTCTTTCAAAAATGGCGGAACATTTATCTGAGAATCCATCAGAGCTATACTATGAAAATGAATTCGTATCGGTTAGACCCAAAACTTCAAAACCTCCTTCAACTACACACCATCCAAGAGACTCTCAATCACCAATAGATCCAATAATCTCTACAAATCCAATCTATTTCATGAATGACAACCCTTTGTATTCGGATCATACAAACCAACAACCGACTGAGATCGCCACTTCTTCATATATCAATCCACTCTACTCCGATCATACAATTCATCCTTCGTATTCGATAAATGTCAATCCATCATTCATGGGAGAATATAATCACATGATCGAATTTAATACTTGTTCACATCTCCCATCTTCCCCACCATTGAACACAAATGAACAACCATCATCTTAGATTGACCATGACAACCCCCTCTTTAGACATGACACTCATACAGAGGACTGGATTGACTACATAGAAACACATAAACCATGTATGCTGGCTCCACAATATCAAGGTCCGACCAATCATGATCAAAAGATTGAACTCTACTCAAACCAACTCCATATGCATGGATCACAAGATCATCCTCCTTCCATAATTTTTGAGGAGAAATTTTTAGAAAATTATGATCATATATCGGATATTCCAAAAAAATCTTCTCTCAGTACATACAGGAAAATGAAAGATGAATCTCAAATACAGAAACACACACCGACTGCTCCCATTATTGGTCATGAAAAGATTTTGGATGATGATATTTCGAGGATAAACAAGAGATTCGATTTAATGGAGGATAGATTTTGAAAGTTTGCCGATCGATTAATTTCAATCTCTAGTAGCTCGGACATAAAAATGAATGAGGAAAAGGTTGGATCTCGTGTTGACAATTTTGAGGATATTCAAAAACCTAGGGACGATTCTGATAGCAACACTTCTGCATATTATTCCCCTAGAAATGACTATGCCTTTGACTCTTACTCGGAACATCAAAGCTCCTTCTCATCTACGGAAGATACCACATCACCACACCACACAGAAAATACCAAAAAATTGGAATATTCAAAAACACCCAAAAAAAATCAAAAATCGAGAAAATTACATAAAAATTGAAACTGAAAAAGATCTGAAGAATATGGATCCTATTGTACTGGAAGCATTGGAGAAAAGATTGATTTTTAAACTTCCCTTTATACAAGCCATTGAACACTTCCTTACCTTAAAGGATTTGTAATGGACAAATTAATGATGAAAAGTCGGGCAGGATAAGAACAAAGACTGAAAGACTTATCTTGTCAATGGCCTCCTCCTTGGTGTTGGGGAGAAAAATCAAGAGTCATATAGTGAAGCGGTTGCCCAGATTTGATTGTGGAATCAAAGACACAATTTTCACCCATGCTCGAATTGATGACGATTCACCAATCAATATCCTCCCGACCTCTGTATTTCATGATCTCAAACTCGGACCTATCAGGAAGATACGAGAGACTGTTCAATTGGCTGACCGATCAATAAAGAGACCGAGAGGAACCATTTCTGTCATCATAACATTCCAAGGTGCTCCGTTCAAAGTGGAATTCACGATCATTGATATTGAGCATCAAGGAGAATTCATCCAGTCTCCAATCATTCTCAAAAAGCCGTTCTTAGCATTGGCTAAGGCAATTATTGAGTGCGAGACTTAGGAAATCAATTTTACAGCATTGGAAGCACTTCGATCTCACCCAATCTTTGAGGAACCACGATTTTCTAAGGCAACCCACGAAGTCCTCGACAACCGTAACAACCAAGCGGTAGAAGAGCCCTACCTAGTTGCTACATCTGAGATAGCGGTTGTTGATGAGACTATTGGTTTAGAGATTCTCCCCCTGCTCCACTCCCAGCGGCTCTCACCATGGAGAATCAAGTATGTGAATCATATGATCCAGAGACTTATGCATGGTCGCACCCTAGGTCAACCTATTCTGACTACCTTGATCACATCAATACGACACAGGAATGCTCCATTGTTAAATCAATTGAGAACAAACATGCAGAGACTCTCCCCGGTATTTCAATGCCTGCGGATCTCAAAATAGAAGAATGTTTCTTATATGATCCTGAGACATATGCATGGTCGCATTCTGGAGCAACCTACTCTGAATATCTTGACCAAAACTTCACAAATCAAGAGTAAACCAACAATAAGAAGACTAAGAACAAACACACAGGACGAACACCAACCAAGGAGAAGAATTCCAATGGTTATTCATCTGGAGACTCGAGTGGACCGACAACTTCACAAAACAAAAAGACTACTCCTTCATCGAAAAAGAAAGTCACCTTTGACCTTCTGGAAGAGGAATCATCTGATGATCCCCCATCAGATCCGGAAAAGGTAATCTACATGAGTGAAGTCTGTTCGGTAGTTCTAAAACCATATCTTCACAAGGATCCAAAATTCGACTCCCGTTGAACGACTCCCGTTCCTAACTATTATTCATCAAAAGCTGATGCTCATGCTCTCATCAAATACACTGGAATTATTTCTTATGAGCTGGATGAGACTGGTGCTTCAGAGTATTCGTCCGATGACAAATCGCTTGATCCTAAGAAGGAATGAATTATGAGAAAACAACTGAAGAAACAAAAAGACAAGAATATCTGGAGTGTGTCCACTTTCAAATACTATTCCTCTGAGGATAATTCCGATGATGGTTATCTTTCATCTGACTCAAATGCTTCATCTACTATCCATCATGATTTTTCTAAGGATAACACTGATAATAGTTGAGAATCATATGCTTCATCTCCTTCTCGTCATTATGATCTCCCACCGCAGGCTCACAAAAAGATCGGTCGAAAACCGCCTTAATCATCGGCTACCCACCCTCCCTCCCGACCACATCAGTCTTCTTGTACATCTTATTCCTCTACTTAGGCCAAGGCCTAAGTATAGGGGGGACTGATGCCATATGCATATATCATCCTTCCCATCTCATGATCATTCCATTTCCACCCTTCTTCCTTACTTAGGCTGACCAGAGCCTAAGTATAGGGGAACCGATGCCCATCTGTATATACTCTCCTCATTCACATATCTCGATCACCTCATTTTTTCGCTCTTATTCTATACTTAGACTGTTCACATCCTAAGTATAGGGGGTCCGATCCATCTTTTTATTTTTCACTCTCTTACGCTTAGCCCGAGCTATGTCTTCTTTATGCTTCTTGTGCTCTGAGGACACAACACTCGCTAAGTATAGGGGGGTCTGTATATATACTATGTATATATTTTACCCATATCTAGTACTTTCTCGTAAGTCTATATGTATTTACGGGGTGGGTAACTAACTTAAAAAAAGAGAAAAAAAGAGAAAAAGAGTTTAACTACTAACACCGACTGTGTCCAATCCAAAATTTTTGAAAAAAATGTCTTCTTATTCATTTTTGCATAAAAAAGTTATCCCTTGCATAAAAAATAAAAAAACTTGTCAAAAAAATCACAAAAAATATGTCTGCATTTCACACACATGCACTTCATCCATCATTTCATTCATTTGCATATGTGAAAAGTCTTTGGGTTCTGAACCGAGTTATGAGCAGAAACCGAGAGTGGTCTGGACTTGACCTTAATCTACCTAATTTTCAGAGGAACTTCACCAAGAAATAGGATTTTAGAAACTTCAGGTCTTTGACTTAATTCTTTGAGTTCAACATGACAATGTGCAACATTTGACTCTTAGTGTCTAATCTGGTCTCTTCATTCTGGGTGCAACTATGGAATAAGGAATTAATTTGTACTCTCGCACTATGCACTTAGCTCAACTCAAACAGGATGTTGGAAGACTGTGTGAGTTTCTTTTCTGGTAGCGTGGAAATCTAAAGACTGAAGTACGGGTTGAAATAAAGCTTCAGAAAAGGGATGGACGGCTGGGCACATTTTTTCTAAGACCCTAAAAAATGTACAGAAACAAAAAAGATTCTATATCCATAGGGACACAACAAGATCCAAGCAGAACCACAAAAATCCAAATGCAAAGAAGCCACTACCAAATAAATATCTGACCAAAAAGGTCCAAGCATCAAGAAAACCTGCAGATCTTGGTGGAGACTCGGCTACACTAGCCAGCTTCACAAGGAGAGGTGACTACACTGGCCACCCTCCAGTTCTTTTCTCCTTCTTCTAACTTCTTCCCCCAATTCGATTGTGAACACAACACGACAGACCTTAGAAGGAAATACCTGACTCCTCGAGGACGAGTTACTGGAGAGGAGGTTTGCATGGTAGTCCGACATTCTGGATGGGAAGAGCTAAAACCTTTCACACACATGAGTCGATTGTTCAATGTTCATAGGGTATGCTTTGGGAAGAGGATTAATCTAAGATGACTTCTGAGCTGAAACTGTGACAATGATGTGTAGAACTTGAGGGATGTTGATTTTAAAATTCTAAGTCTCACAGAAGTTTCGCCAAACTAATAATCCAAAGGTCGAGTCTAGTTTCATTTTCACCTTCAGCTCATGGTCTTGGTATGGAACCCAATCTCATTTCACCTCATGGTATTTCTTTTGATGCTCAGGGACGAGCATGGTTTAAGTATAGGGGGATGATGAATCTCAGATTCATCACTCTAAATCTCATTTATTAAGCTCAAACCCCTCAAAATCATTGGCATTTCTGCATTTATTCTGCATAATTAGCATTGATGCATGTTTTAATAAGAATTGCATTTTATCACTTATTTTTGCACAAAATAAGAAGCCAAAAATCCCAGCCAAAATTAACCTGTAAATAGCCTAACCTCCCTTATTTTTAAGTAATTCATGCTGACCCAAAACTACCTCCACTGTGTAGATATCACTAACAAGAATAAATGAAAAATACAAAAAAATCATTGACCCAAATAAGTGGACCAAAAACCCAAACCCTAGTTCTAGTATTTCCGGGCTAAAACCCTCATATCTTACCCATCCAGTATCTGTTTTGATCCTGCTCACTTTTGAACTAATGTACATTCAATTATCTTCAAAACAAGACCAAGTGAATCAGAGCTCATATGTGAAAGTTGGGTTTTGGGCATCTTTTATACATTTTGTATTTTAGCTGATTTTGACCTATTATTTTATGTACAGAATTATCTTATTATAGTATTTCTTTTTCATTTGTCTTCTTTGATAAAAGTTTTATTAAAATGCGCAAAAGTCTGAATCCAAATTGAGCTTGAAATCAAAGAAAGAAATTGAGTCTGAGTCTTACTAACTGTCTGCACAAAATTTGGTCTTTTTCATCTTTTATTTTATTTCTTCTTTTTCTTAATCAATAAAAATCCAAAAAAAGTAGATTAATGTGCAAATATTCATCTTTGTTTTTATCATATTTTTTCCGGATTTTTATCAAGTTTAAAAATGGCAAAAAATTTATAAAACCCAAAAATCAAGGTATTCTGTGTACATGGGATACCCCCAAAATATCACTTTATGCAAATGATCCATTTTGGTTTTGGTGTCTTCATGAAAATTGTAGATCTCATCAAGACGAGCAATTTTTGTGAAGAAACTTTTTTGATCCGAGGTGGTTTGCTATCTTTTCTATTTTTCTTTGTATTTATTTTTCAAATTTTGTGGTGCTGACACGTGGCAGTTCCTGGAGCCGCCACGTGTCAGCCATTTTTTGAGGCTTTTATTAATTCATTTTTTTTAAAAAAATTAAAAGCGCTGCACGTGCGTGGCACGTGCCCTCGCGCACGTGCCATGCACGTGCACCACCTGCCCCCTCTCATCCGAATCTACCGCCACGTGTCGCATCCTCGGCTGCCCGATCGGACGGCCGAGGAGCATCGTCAACCTCCCAGCACCTTTCCCAATCTGGAAGCACCACCATGATTTCTCCGCCGTCCCGTGATTCTCGCCGCCGCCACGATATCTCTGCATTGTCTCCAAATCTCCATCGAATCCCAGTTGAACCCCTTCGAATCTCCTTCGATCAATCTCTGATCTCCCACAGATCTCCGATCGCCAATCGAACCTCGTCAACCGCCTTTCCTTCGCCGGCCTCGACACTGTGCCTATTTAAGAACGCCGCCACCTCTGTATTCAGCATCCACCGTTATCACCTAAACGAGGAGAAGCTCGATGGTGACAGCCCGAGCTCCTCCCCCTTCCCTCTTGCGAGGTCCGAGGCTCATAGCCTTGCCCGTAGCCCTATGGTATCCATCTGCTGCTACTCTACTCCGGCCTTCGTGGCTGTCGAGCCAACGACGATCAACTCCACCTCTTCGATCACCAACGTCAACAACTTCGGCTTCATTCAACAACGTCGACTACAATACCAACATCTTCTCCAGTAGCTGTCCGAACGCCAACCTCCAAAAGCTCCAGCTTCGACCAAGCTTCGATCCCTCTCTGCCGCGCTACGTCATTGACAACCAACCAGCAAGTTCTCCAGTCACCACGACAACCTCCAACCGCCGGCCTCGCTGCTCACCCGACGACTCCGGCACGGCACAAGCCACCGGAGATCCCCGACCTCTACCAATTCCGCCGCACGCCACCGCCGGGCTCCACCGACCCGAGACCCCCACCACGTGCCAAGCATGTGGGTCGGGGAACGACCGAGGAAGAAACCTCCCCGCACGTGGACTCACGTGTTTGGGGTGGTAAATTGCAGAAACAGCCCCAGGACTTCCAGGAGTTACGAGTTGATCCAGAGGTCACGTGCATAGCACGTGACCCACTAGGTTAATTGACGAAGACCCCCCGACGTTATCTCCAATTTACGTAGAAACCCCCGCCGACCAGGTCACGTGCTGGGCATGTGACCTATCGGAAATTTTGCACCGATACCCCCAGATCTTCCGGTAATTACATCTTGATCCCTTTGCATTTTATTTTCATATTTATATATTACAGAATCACCCCGGTATTCCCCCTTTGTTTCAGACTTCTACATTGCATATTTTATTCATAAAAAAATAGCATTTTGTTCTACATTTAGTTCTCTGCATCTTGACATATTGTGGATATTTTTGTGATCAAAGGTTAATTAATAATTAATTATTTTGTGAAAATTGCATACTTTTTCTTTTTTGCTCTGATTTTTATTATAAATTAACCGTTGCTCTAAAAATTCCCGAAAATCATGGATTGTAGAATTGATTGTGTTTAACATTATGCCCAAAAAGAATTAAATTTTCATGCATAGTTTGCCTTGTAAAAATTATTTTGTATATTTAAATGTTTGATTTTTAATAGGTATTGAATCTTATATTTTCGAGGTTTAGGATTTTCTGAGACCCGATCACCTAGTGATATATCTTGGATAATTTTATTCCTTGAAAATAATTAGATTTAATATTTATTATAATTAATTGAAATTCATTTTGTTTGCATTTAAAATTCATAAAAAATTCATCTTGCATCCAAAAATTCCAAAAACTTATGCATTCATGTCATCATACTTATCATCTTGGTCAAGTTTTGTAATTTTCGGACATCGTTTGATCAACTTTTCCATTCTTAGTCCCTAAAATAGGCTAAAGTTGCATTTTGCATCCTTAATTGCATAAAAAATACAAAAAAAGATCACCTCGAAAATCGTGCACGAACTTTGATAGACATAATTATAGGTTGTTCCTTTGCGTCCTTGTGTTAGACCTTGGGACTTGCCTAAGTAAAATAAACATAAAACCACGTGATTAAAACTTGACTAAATAATTGTGGTTATTTTCTTGACGAATTCCGATTGCCCGCCTACAACGAAACATCATCTTTTTCAACGAACGATAATTTCACGACGCATATTTTAAATAGTGCAATCTCGGAAACGTCACACTCCTGGTGATTTATTGGATGATGATTCTTCTTCTATATTTGATGCTGATTTTATGACACTTAGGAGCAGTAGGATGCCAACCAATAGCGACTCATCTGAGCGACATCCATATGCAGATTCCAGGGCGCCAGACGAGGGCAGAAGCGGTGCTGATGCTACATATCATGATGATGATGACAGTGATGCTGAAGCCACCAAGGATGTTGATCCAGATGACGGTAGTGAGGCCGTCGTGTTTCCAGTTACAGACGGTGGTGCTGATGCCACTATTTCAGATGCTTGGCCAGCGTGCGGTGCTGATGTCGCAAAGTCAGATGCTGTAGGTGGTGCTGATGCCACCAAATTTCCTTCTATTGTGTTGTCCAGTTTTGTACCTGAGGACATTCGTAGAAAATCACAAAAAATGGAAAAACAAAAATAAAAAATATGAATAAAGGAACAGTTTCTATATCTCATGTGATTCCATTTGTTTTGCGTGATGATCTTGGTATGGATTCGAGTCTACATGCACAGGAACCTATTCCTGACCCTCATCTCTCTGGAAAGGGTCCATACATCCCCTTCCCTCAAGCACTTCGCTTAGGAAAGGGGATTAAAAAAAATCCCAAAAAGAGTCACCATATAGGGTTCAACAAGTAGATGATAGACATATTCCAGATACAACTAACCCTACAGGATGCACTAGAGTGCATCCCTCTTTTCCAGAAGAATTTGAGAGAGATGACCACCTTCCACAGGAAGAAGAGGAACCACAACGCAGAGATCCATGTGCTTACTCATGCCATATGCTTCGCTATTCAGAACCGGTTACCGACCAAGAGACCCGATGCAGGAGCTCCATATGTCAGATGCCACATTCATGAGTTGTGGTTCGATCGTACCCTATTAGAAAACGGCTCGTCGATTAACCTCCTCCCGGTTGCCTGATGAATACCCATTCATCACTCTTTATTCTTATATTTTAGCTACAAAAACCTTTGCAAATGCATGTAGATATGTGTAAATAGGAATAATTAGCAAAAGCATGCATTGTGTAAAAATCTATAATTAGCATGTTTTTGTGCAAAAATAAAAGAATAAAGATTAAAAAGAAAAAGAGGGAAATATTTAGAATAAATATTGAGCAACTTAACCCAAGGGAGGGCTCAGCATGGGCCTGACCGCATAAAAGCCAAAGTAGAGGGAGATAGGGGCTCTTGTGTAAATATCTATATAAATAAATAAAATTATATTTTCCTCACCCAAAAATACGCTTGTAAATATTTGTATATATTTTAATATAAAAACAAAATAAAAAAATAAAAGTCAAAAAGATTAAAAATATCCTTTCATCACGTATATAAACCACACCTATATATATATATTTATTTGGCTTTATAAATATACAAAAATTAATTTTTAAACTTTTTGTAAATAGTCTATGTTATACTTTGTAAATAAATAAAATAAAAAGAATCAAAGCAAAAATCAAAATAAAAATAGAAAAATCAAAAATACCAAAAATACATTGTATATATACCTATATATATAGATATATAATGTATATACCTTATTTTTATTTCCAAAAATTAATTAAAAATAACCAAAAAATAGAAAAAAATAAAATAAAAATATTTCATGTTTTGGGTTTTTGCTGATTCGGCCCCTAGCTATGTGTATTCGTCACTTCTTGATTCAGCCACGTGGCCTTCAACCATTGGCCCTGGGGGATGTTGACCGCCCGGTCAACTGGCCCCCCCAGGACCACTTCCCACGGACTCGAGCACCGGACCCCTATTCTCGGATTTTTACCCGCTCGACCCGACTCCATCTCGCCTCAACCTCGGGTCCGACTCCTTCACGTTACACCCGAGACCCCCGCCGGAGCTACCGCATCGGGATCCGCGCTCCTGATTTCCCTACCCGCGCACTTCTTTCCGGATCATCCCCACGTATAAAGCCGAGCTCCGCCTCCTTCATTGATCATCTTTGGCTCATTTGCTCCATCCCCCGTGACCTCCAGTGCTCGAGCGTGAGTGACAGCTCGCTCCAGGTGCTGTCGCAGCGAGGAGAGGGGCCGGATACCACTGATCCGGCGAGTAGCTCTACCATAGCTCCGCCACTAGTGCGAGCTCCGAGCCTCGGGCCCAGACGTCCCTCGAGGCTACGACCGGGAGCTTCCCCAGCTCCAGCCCAGTCTATTCATCCACCCAGGTAGTCCCGTAGCTCCCCTAATTAGTCTAATTTCTGATTAGCCCCAAATCGCGCCGCCATTGATTTTCGCTGATTCCGACCGCCTCACCTTCCCGTTCGACCATCGGAATCCACCATCACCTCCGCCTTCCTTCCACGCACCTTCTCCGCGCTTCCGTTCAACCCATCTCGCACAGGAGCTGGGGTTCGAATCCCTTCGCCGTCGCATCGCCGGGGTTTGCCCGCACCGACGCACCATTCACCTTCACGTCGCCTAACCGGGTCGAGGCACTTTGCCCTCGACCCGCGAAGTTTCTGAGCTGTTTTGCAGGACAAGCAGAGGCCATCTGAGGCCTCTCGACATCTAGCCCAGGAGCTTCAGCTCCGCCCACCCTCGTCAGAGCTCATCCGAGCTCGGCTGGGGCATCGGAGACCACCAGCAGCTGCGCACCTTCACGACGGAGCTCCTCCGACACTCAGGCGCAGCAGAGGAGGCCTGAGGCAGCTTCACAAGGCCGGCGAAGTTCGCCGGCCATTAGTTCTTCCAGACCCTCCAGCAACCGTTGGATTGCCCTCCTCGCTCCAGTTTTGATCAGCACCGTCCATCTCTGGAGCACACGTGGACGTCAGATCCGAGGGAGACAGATCTAGGCCGTTAGATCCACACGTGTCCTGGCCTGGACCGTTGGATCGACCAGAGCAGCAGCGTTGAGAGCCCCCCCCCCACCTCGACCGTCCGATCGCCACGTGGCGGTCATCCGTCAGCTCCGGTTAATAAAGGGTAAATTACCCTTAGGCCCTTATCTTAGTTTTATTTCATTTGAGTCCTGTAAATATTTAAGCACGTTATTTAGTTTTAGGTTTATTTGCACAATGGACCCTGCACTTTAGAGTATTTGCTTATATACCCCTGCCTGTGTGAGCCACGTGCTTCGTCACGTGTATTTTTGGGTTATTTGCATCATATGCCCTTGTAGTTCTGATTGTTCTGAAATGAAAGAATCTTTTTAGTATTTGCATTTATGCCCCTGTGAATGGTTTTATTCCGCATGTGCGTTTATTTGTGGGTAAATTGCAACTGAGGCCCTCGGACTTTTGGTACGTGTTACCAATTAGTCCCCGGACCGTATTTTTATTACACATAGGTCCCTGAGTGCCCCAGGCACGCGCCTCGCGCGTGTTTTGCTGGGTATTTTGCACCGAGACCCCCAGAACTTTGGGTATTTGCATTTCAGTCCTTGTGCACAGTACCCTCTTGTGATTTTTGAATAAAATATCAAATCACCTCCAAATTCGACGAAAATTTGACACATGGCTCTTGCCATGGTGTAGGATTTTTGTGAATTTTCGAGGTCATTTTTGATTTCGTTTGTTATTTTTAAAAATTCAAAAACTATCATTTTAGCTACTGTCTAGTTTTAAAAACCCCAAAAAATATAAAAACTCCCCTAAAAATTCTATAAAAATTCGGTACTGTTTGTTTTGTGTTCCTTGATTTTCTAGCCAATTTTGGCTATTTTTCACTGATTAAAAACCTTAAAAACTTAAAAACCCCTAAAAACCCATAAAAATTCTAATAAATACATTAAAAATCCAAAAACAATAAATCTGGTACCTAAATTTTCCTTATTTCATCTATTTTCTAGGAAAATTACCTCCAGGCCTTTTTAAGGTCCTTAGGTATTTTATCTAGGGACTTTAGGCTTGGCTGGACAGTACCACTTAGTTTTGTTACTGTTTGATTTTAGAAATTCAAATAAATATCAGAAAAATCCCAAAAATTCACCAAAAATATAAAAAAATTATAAAACACATAAAAATATTTTTGTTTGAATTTTTGCTTGATTTTTGTTGCATTAAATAAATTGTTGAAGTGTGCTTGTTTTTGTTTTTCTTATTTTCTTTATATTTTAAAAATCCAAAAAAAATATAAAAATAATTAAAAACCACTAAAAAAACATTTTGTCTTTTATTTTATTCATTTTTACTACTTCGTAGGCCTTCGGCCAACCCGTGCTCCTTGAGTTCGACCCTGGGTGCTATACCAGGTTAAATACATAGCAGGACCGCTTTATTTGTGCTTGATTGATTTTTGATTTAGTTAGTGGTCTGATATTTTTCTTGATTAAGCTGACTTGATCGCTTGGGTCGCAACGGCCAACTTCGTACCTATACCCTAGCCTTCAGGCCGCCTATCAGAATGGCGCCGTTGCCGGGGAGCACGGCTTAGTAGTTCTTTTCGTTTTTATTTTCGCGGCTTTTCGCGGCTCTTCGGAGCTCGCGGCTTTTTCGCGGTTTTTGTTTATAGTTTCTTTTTGTTTTATTTTGTTTTATTTTCATTTTATTTTATTTTTGTTTTTTGTTTTATTTTGTGTGTTTATTTTATTTTGCGTTTTTTGCACATACATCCTTATTTTTCATTTTCCTTTATTTTTCTCTTATTATTATATGATTATTGGTTCTGACCACTTTGTTTTCTCTTGCGAGGGCTCGAGGACCGAGGCGGCTGATTTCAAGAAGCCGGCGTAACCGCGGAATCCGGAGGCGGCTCCCTTCTTCGCGGAGCCGCAGGAGAGAGTGAGAGAGAGCTGAGTGGGTGAGGATTATGGTAGATTTATTTTTATTCATTATTATTGTAATAATACAGGACTTGAACTTGGACACTTGTGACTTGCCGTAGCGGGTCTGTTTCGCCGAGCACCGGTGTGCTCGGGGACCCTTAGGACTTGCGCGGTTTTTTCGCAGCTTTTTCGCGGTTTTATTTTCTTTTCTTTCTGCCTTTTCCGGTGTTTACGCGGTTTTTGCTCGAGCCCCTAGACTTAGGAATTTCTGGTGATTGTGCCGTAATTAGTAGGATCCACACACCTAATTGCTTATCTGTTCCCATAGATCGATAATTGGACCTACTTAAAAATCATTAATAAAAATAACCGATTCATTTGCCTTCGTAGCCTACGTGCCGCAGCCCGTCCTGTAAAGCGCTTACTCCTACCCCGATTTGTCGGACAGAGGAGGGACGGGCCAAGACCGGACTCTTTGGCTTGGAGGTCGGTGACCGGTTAGACGGTTCTTCGCTAGAAGTTGCTCGTTTAGGACTCGGCTTTCCCGTTGCATCATATAGGTAGTTTTATTCCTGTCTTTACATTTATGCGCGGATCATTTTGCATGTAGAGTGCTGGAGGCAAGCTACGCATTTCTTACTCAACATGCATCATTGATTTATCATGCATCGGCTTTTTCGTCTTCTCCCCCCTGTTTTGGACTTAATAACCAGGAGAACCGAAAAATTCGTTAGGCCTTTTGTTTGCTTTGAAAAAGATTAAAAAAGTGAAACCATAAAAATTGGGACTGCTAAGAATTATTGATCTTAAAAACCGCTCACCCTAACAACTTTGTCTTGGGGAGAGCAACCCCCTCATTGTATGGTTTGGATGCGCGAGAGAGTGACCCGCACACTAGGTAGAGCCCCCCGTTGCTAGTCCCGACCGATTACCGACTCTTCCGTGCGGGCCAGTCGGTTGGGTTAGCATCGGATATCCCAACAGGTCACGTAAGCGCTCTGATATTTTGTGTGTTCACCAAATAAAATTGACAAGATAATTTGACCGAACTTTCATGGTCTTCAGCTCGCGTTGCGTTGGTGAACCGGGGGTTTGTTTTCTGATCATAATTTTTCCAGATCTCATCCGCACTGCTCGCCAGATCAAGATGATGGGTAGACGGTCTCTTAGGCAGCCTCTGGCTGCACCGCTTTCGGGCGCGTCTACCTCATCATCTAGGTTGGCTCGCGAGAGCTCAGACCCGCTCTCCGAGCCCGAGTACGATTCCACCCTGTTCCCCCTCGACCCCCTTTCTGTTCTACCTGAGAGACACGAGCCCGAGAAGAGACTGATTGATTTGACAGCACCTGAGTTGGGCTCGTTTGATTTTGCAGACGTCGCCATGGCCGGCAGTTCTGAGGATCGTTCCCGTACAGAGAACGTTGTGATGGATCAGGGAGCGATCAACTCCACCTTGATCGCCTCATTAGAGACAGTTCAGCAGCAGTTACGCGATCAGGGAGCATTCATGATTGAGATGAGGAGAGAGTTGGAGTGCCTCCGAGCAGAGCGAGATGAGCAGAGCGAGCTCGAGGAGATACCGGATGCAGAGGCACGAGCCGTAGCAGCAGCAGCAGCCGCAACCGCTGCCGCAGCGGCAGCAGCCGCGGGAGGAGGACCACCTAGACCTCCAGGAGTTTCTGATGATCTGCAGTACTGTCCACGACCGGCATGTGGACCAGGACACGATCCGGATGATAGCCTTCCCGTTTTCACTGGCAGATAGAGCAGCCACCTGGCTGAAGCATCTTGGGAGGTTTGTCTATACCTGGGAGCAGCTCCGCACCGAGTACTTGAACAAGTACTATCCACTTGGGCAGACAAATGCAACGAGGGCCCTGATCAACAACTTCTCCATGTTCCCCAATGAGCAGTTTCACGAGGCATGGGAGAGGTTCCGAGAGCTCCTGGACAGATGCCCGCACCAACGACATCACGAAGCAGAACCTTGTGCAGAGCTTCTTCAGCGGGTTGACACCAGAGCTACAGGGCCTGGTGAATGCTTCTTGCGGCGGGTCCTACTTCGCCAAGGACCACGACCAGGTCTGGGCCATATTCGAGGAGATGGCTGAGAACTATATGGTGATGTCTCAGACCAGGTTGTATACTCAGAAGACCCAGCCACATCAGCCAGGACCCGTGCAGTACCAGCGGATAGCACGGGTAGATGCAGGTCCATCCAGTTCGTCCGCAGCCGCAGCAGCTCAGGCAGAGTCGTCAGCTGCGGACAGGGGCATTATCAGCGAGAAGCTGGACCGCATGGAGCTGATCGAGAAGAAGCAGTGCCAGAGTATCATGCAGATGGAGCAGATGGCACAGGTTCTGAGCGACATGAAGACACAGCTCATGTGTCTCCAGGAGGCACAAACAGCTTCTCAGCCCCGTCTTCAGTCGCGAGGCGACACCGGCAGCAGCAGCAGCTCGTCCCAGCGCTCCATCACCCACGTGCAGCCTAGACAGGTCCATCTTGTACAGGCGGAGCCATACCAGCAGCCGCAGCCCACCTACCAGTCCCCACCATCTCCAGAGATGCAGATGGTGGTCTACAGCCGGACCAGCCTCTGGCAGTACTCCCGCCAGCCCCCTATGATGCCGAGCCGTTGATGGATGTCAACGGTATTTGGTATGACCGCCCCCAGCCTGGGATCCGACGAGACCATCCCGGATTCAGGTGGGGGAATGGTGGTACCCAGCCCCAGCAACAGCCATCAGGACAGGGAGGGCAGTACTCCCAGCAGAGAGATCACCACCAGCCGCAACAGCAGCCCCCAGCATATCAGCAGCACCAGCCATCATCCTTCGGTCCGCGTCCCTATCAGCAGCAGGGACAGTCGTGGAGACGTGAGCACCAGGCTCACCCGGTTCAGCAGCAGCACCCGTCCTCATACCCCTCTTACCAGCACCACCAGCAACAGTTCCAGCAGCCTCACCCCCAGAGGGGCTACCCGTCGGGCTCCCACGAGAGCCCCGCTTTGGATGACATTGCCCGCCTCCTCACGGACCAGCAGGCCACATTCCGACGGGAGATGGACGAGTTCCGCCAGGAGATGCGGGACTTGGTGAGAGGGAAGGCCGCCATTCCAGCCCAGATTGAGCCGAACCCGAACAACCTCAAGAGGAAATCTGAGCAGGTAGTACATACTGAGTTTGCCACTCCTAGTGACCCATTTGATGATACATCTTCGGATCTGTTTGATGCTGATTTTGTCACACTTAGGAGCGGTAGGACCCCAGCAGGCGGCGGCGCCTCATCTGAGCTACCTCACGAGGATACTTCAGAGGCGCCATATGAGGAGGAGGAGAGCGGTACTGAGGCCGCTCCAGATGATGACAGTGGCATTGAAGCCACCAAGGATGCTGATCCCACCGGCGGTACTGAGGCCGCCGCTTCACCAGATCTAGGAGGTGGTACTGACGCCACCAGTTCAGCCGAGCTAGCCCGCGGTACTGATGCCGCGAGACGTCTACCAGCAGCAGCAGCAGAGCCAGCCCACGGTGGTACTGAGGCCACCAGTGTTTGTCGTGATAGAGATGTTGTCTTTCCTTGCATTCCTGTATCTCAGAATCAGTTGTGAATAAAGGAAAAGGTTTACTTTCATCTGGTCCCACTGTGGTGCATGATGTATGTGTGGATCCGGTCCTTGAACCGTCTAGGCCTTTTCCTAGTCCTTCATCTGAGAAGGACCCTGTGGTCCCTTCCCTAGAGCCCTTCAGATGGGGAAGGGGAAGAAAAAAGAAAATCCAAAAAAAAGAGAGCTTGAGGAGTTCAGCCAGAGCATGATCGATCGATTCCACATCCAGCTGACCCTCCAGGAGGCTTTGCAGCACATCCCCCTTCTCCAGCGATCTTTGAGAGAGAGGACTATAGTCAGGAGAAGGAGGAGGAACCACACTTCAGAGATACATGTGCTGACGAAAGCCACGTATTTCGCGATCTAGAACCGTCTGCCAGCCAAGAGGCCAGATTCAGGGGCCCCGTATGTCAGATGCCAGATTAGTGAGCAGAGGGTTCGACCGTACTCTACTAGATAGCGGATCGTCGATCAACCTTCTTCCGGCAGCCCTTCTCGACCGCTTTTGAGTTGGGCACTCTTCGACAGAGCAGGACAGTCTTTCAGTTCGCTGATCGATCTGTCAAGAGGCCGAAGGGGTTATTATGAGACGTTATCGTCACGATTCAGGGCCTGAAATTCCCCGTGGACTTCGTAGTGTTGGACATGGAGATCCCTGAGTCAGTGGCCGATACCCCCATCATCCTTGGTCGTCCGTTCTTGGCCACAGCCAAGGCGGTGACTGATCATGATAGCGGGAAGGTGACTTTCACGTCGAGGGCGAGAGTATACAAATAGAGACGGTCGAGGACTACAGAGCTAGATTCAGAGCCCGCTCAGATGCGAGTACAGATTCAGAGCAGCTGACAGACGCAGAGCCAGACACCCACCAGGACTGTGATTTTGTGATCACAGATGATGAGGCAGCTTGGGAAGATCTTGAGACACAGACCATCCTCTCACTTTCAGATACAGCTGATGCCGAGATGATAGCAGAGGAGAGTCTGGAGAGCACAACCCTGGTCCCGGATACCATTGAGGCAGCAGAGCCGGTCCTTGATCGCAGCACGATGTTTAGTGATGGTGGTGCTGAGGCCACCTTGTTTTCCGGTGGTACTGATGCCACCGCGGTTGATACAGATCCCTCGGATTCAGAGTCTGATTGGCCGATTGCTATGATCAGATGCCAGACCTGAGTTCACCTGAGCCTATAGATGAGGAGGAGGTAGATGCAGAGCCGAGCAGAGACAGTGCAGTTGAGCAGCCTTCTCCCGATCTAGTTTGCGAGAGTACGCTTTCACTTTCCCAGGCAGATTTGGCAGACTTAGCAGCTTTCACTCAGTTTCTTCCGCAGCCAGATTTGCCAGCACCCAGCATTCCAGAGCTGAAGCCGCTCCCTACTTCGCTGAAGTATCGATTCCTTGCGGGCGAGCCAGAGATGTACCCAGTCATCATCTCCGCTGAGTTGACTGGAGAGCAGGAATCCCGTTTGATGGGGGTTCTTGAAAAGAACCGCAAGGCGATCAGATGGAGCGTAGCAGATCTCCATGGGATTAGTCCATCAGTGTGCTCCCACCATATCTATCTCGAGGAAGGGGCGAAGCCGTCGCGTGAGTTCCAGCGGCGACTGAACCCCAACCTGAGAGAGGTTGTGATGAAGGAAATATCGAAATGGTGGGGTGCAGGTTTTATTTATCCCATTTCCGACTCCAAGTGGGTTAGCCCCTTGCATGTGGTGCCCAAGAAGACGGGCATCACGACTGTGATCAGTGAGTCGGGAGAGGAGATCGCTACACGAGTACCCACCTCTTGGAGGGTTTGTGTTGACTACAGGAGACTCAACCAAGCCACCAAGAAGGACCATTTCCCCTGCCTTTTATTGACCAGATCATTGAGAGACTGGCAGGGAAGAGCCATTATTGCTTCCTAGATGGGTACTCGGGCTACAACCAAGTGGCCATCGCTCCTGAGGATCAGGAGAAGACCACCTTTACCTGTCCCTTCGGCACATATGCTTTTCGACACATGCCATTTGGGCTATGCAATGCCCCTGCGACTTTTCAGAGGTGCATGCTGTCGATCTTCTCGGACATGGTAGGAGAGTGTTTGGAGGTCTTCATGGACGATTTCTCGGTCTACGGCGACAGATTCGATTCTTGTCTTGACTGCCTAGACCGGGTGCTCCAGCGATGTATTGAGTTTCATTGGTGCTATCTTGGTAGAAGAGTCACTTCATGGTGACTCAAGGGACGGTGCTTGGCCATAATCATCTCCAACAGGGGCATGGAGGTTGATCCGGCCAAGGTTGATGTCATTAGGAAACTCGCACCGCCGTCCAATCTGAGGCAGCTACGGTCATTCCTGGGGCACGTTGGATTTTATAGGAGATTAATTCAGGATTTCAGCAGGATTGCCCGACCGTTGACTGACCTCTTGACGAAAGACACCGAGTTCCTTGTCGACGACAAGTGTCTTTCGTCGTTCGCGACTCTCCAGCAGTGCGTTATTGAGGCTCCTGTCCTCCAGCCGCCTGATTGGTCTCTCCCATTCGAGATCATGACGGATTGCCTCCGACTTTGCCGTAGGGGCAGTGCTGGGACAGAGGAGGGATGGAGTTCCATTTGCCATACACTATGCTAGCCCACATTGGATTCCGCCCAACGGAATTACACGGTCACAGAGAAGGAGATGCTAGCCGTCGTGTTTGCCCTGGATAAGTTCAGATCATATATCATCGGATCTAGAGTGACTTTGTTTACAGATCACACCGCCATCAGGTACCTCATGGCAAAGAAGGATGCCAAGGCCAGACTGACTAGATGGATCCTTCTACTCCAGGAGTTCGACATTGAGATCAAGGATAAGCCTGGAGTCAAGAATGTGGTGGCGAATCATCTCTCCCGACTAGAGCAGCCTGAGGATTCTGAGCAGATTGACCCCTATTAGAGATACCTTCCCAGATGAGGCGATCCTTGCTATCGCCTCACTCCCATGGTACGCCGATATTGTGAACTTTCTCGTTGTTGGGAAAGTCCCACAAGATTGGCCCAGGCAGAGGCTTGAGACCTTCCTCGCAAAGGCCAAGTATTACCATTGGGAGGATCCCATCCTTTACCATAAAGGAGGGGATAGCGTCTGGCGTCGGTGTATCCTCAGGAGGAACACCATAGCCGTCCTCACTTACTGCCACAAGCTTGAGGCAGGAGGACATCTTCTGGGAGGAGAACGGCACAGAAAGGTGCTCCAATC
Organism: Ottelia alismoides; assembly: GCA_037367405.1. Classification (NCBI taxonomy): domain Eukaryota; kingdom Viridiplantae; phylum Streptophyta; class Magnoliopsida; order Alismatales; family Hydrocharitaceae; genus Ottelia; species Ottelia alismoides. The sequence goes on from JAZKJV010004087.1 coordinate 426,807, forward strand.
CGGCTTGTGGTGGCCTACCCTCTTCCAAGGACTCAGATGAGTCGTGAAGAGGTGTACTGACTGTCAGAGGATGGGCACTTGTGGACAGCGTGATATGATGCCGATGCAGCCCATTCACTTCTGTGAGGTTTTTGACGCATGGGGCATCGATTTCATGGGTCCATTCCCTAAGAGTCAGGGATTTGAGTACATTCTGTTGGACGTTGATTATGTGAGTCGTTGGGTGGAGGCTATCCCCGCCCGAGCCGCTGATGCGAGGACAGTTTGCAGATTTTTGAGGAAGCACATCATCACGCGGTTCGGGGTTCCACGAGTTCTGATTTCTGATGGGGGATCTCACTTCATCAACGACCAGGTGAAGGCACTTGCTAGCGAGTTCGGCATAGACCATCGTGTTGCTACACCTTACCATCCACAGACGGAATGGTCTAGCCGAAGTGTCGAATAGGGAGATCAAGACTATTCTGCAGAAAGTCGTCCGCCCTGACCGAAAGGATTGGTCACAGCTTTTGGACTCGGTCTTGTGGGCATATAGGACGTCTTTCAAGACACCTTTGGGCCACATCTCCCTTTCGCCTCGTATACGGCAAGCCATGCCATTTACCTGTTGAGCTGAGGCACAAGTCACTTTGGGCAGTCACAGATATTATCATGGATCCAGATGGTATGGGAGACCAGAGAAGGGAAGAGCTAGCTGCCCTGGAGGAGCTTAGAGATGTAGCTTTCTCAAGCAGCCTACATTATAAGGAGAAAGTCAAGGAGTGGCATGATTCTCATATCAGCCACAAGCATTTTGAGATTGGACAGAGAGTATGGCTGTTTGATGCGAGGCTTAGATTATTTCCAGGGAAGCTACAGAGCAAATGGAAGGGACCTTATCTGGTTCGAAAGGTACACGACAACGGTAGCATCGACATATCCGAGTTGTCTTCTGAGAGTACCTTTCGAGTGAACGGCCAGCGGCTCAAGCCATTTCTAGATCATGAGCCGCGGGTCGTTGATCTTGCCCCTATTCATTTTGCGTGAGATGTGGTCTTTGACTCACATCTAATGCATCTCACGCCTGAGTTTCACTGATCTTCCGCTGTATATAGATCCAGATGTCCATATCATCACATTCCTTGGTCCTACATCCCTTTCTCCATCTTGTGATTATGCTATACTCAGGGTGCACTTTACCCTAAGTATAGGGGGGATGTGAGACCTTTTGGGTATTTCTTTTGTTTCTGTCTACCCCTGTCTTGCTGCCTATACTTAGGGATATTTCACCCTAAGTATAGGGGGGTGGACCCTGTACATTCTCCACTCGGTTTTCCCTTAGTATACAGCCTGCTATACTTAGGATTACTTGATCCTAAGTATAGGGGGAGACCTGATTCCCTCTTGACTTTTCATTTCCTTTTTGTATAGCCCTTCTTTTCACTTCCCTATACATAGCACGAGTTATGTCTTCTTCATCGCTCTTGACTCTGAGGACATCGTTCGAGCTAAGTATAGGGGGGTATGTATATATTTCATATATACTTTAGCCATAACTCGTACCTTGTGTGAGTGTGTTAATAAATAAAATGGCTAAAAACCACAAAAATTAAAAAATTTTCATGTACATAATCTTCTTTTATTTGCACATACATAGCTAGTGTACAAATTATTTTTGTAAAAATGATTTCAAAAATCTTTTGTGTAAAGCTTGTGTAAATATTTTCGTATCACAATTATGTATATAGTACAAAAATTTTTCCAAAAATGTTTTGAAAATCAAAAGTTTGCAAAAATCTTGTGTAAATGTGTGTAAATACCTTTTTGCAAAACTGCACTTCATGCATCATCCATTCATGATTTTCAAAACATTTTTCAAAAATTTTGCATGATTGTAAACTTTGTGTAAATAAGCATCTTTTTGTACATATGCATATAGTTTTTCTGGATGATAGTTGACATTTAAACTAGCCTGGAATCAAATTGAGAAATGGAGCTTGATTAAGATCTTAATCCACCTAACCTCTAAGAGGAACCTTATAGGACTTAGGTTTAAGGCTTTCAGGTCCATGGTGACTTAATTCTTTGAGTCCACTAGGCTATGATCACATGTCATCTCAATGAGCCCTAAGTAGCACACGCGTCTTGACGTCATTAGCTTGGCAAGCGGATCAAGTCGAAGAGCGGCTATCAACGACCGATACGTTTTTAGTTGGAAAGCGCCACTTGGCAAGCTGTCCGTTTGCCCAATTAATTCTTGGCCTTTTCAAAAGCCTTTTGAAAAAACTGAAACATCTCTAAGGGTGCGTTGCGCCCTTGGGCTTCATCGGTATGAAGGTAAACGTTCTCGATTTTCAGTTCATCCATCGCTTTCTTTAGTTGCTTGCCGAAGTTCGGATGGTGAATGAACTGACCGGGTTCGGAATCGGCAGGTGGAACAATGTCCGGCTCATTGTAAATCATGAATAGCGGTGGATCGTCTGCGGTCAGATGCGTGATCGCCGATGCTTCATCGTAAAGTTTTTGGATCTCTGGTTTCGGTGATAGCGCCGCTTCCTTGCTTGAAAGTCCATAGACGAGCAATAGCGAGCTATGCTCCAAGCGCGACCGCCCACGAGTTCTTTGATCTTGATGGGGTCATAAGTACCTTGTCCCTCCCATGGTACCGATCGCCACAATGCGCTTGATTCGCGCGCCATCGGATCGCTGGCGTTCGGATCTGCCAGATCATCATGAAATCCCAAGCCACATGCTGATGCCAGCGCCTGCTGAACCACCGAAAACACGCAATTCGCTTTGGATCGATGTTCCACTCTTTGGCTTTGCTACGTAGGAATTGAATTGCCTTAGCACAATCATGTTGCGGTGCAGGAAAGATCACGTCTTTTCCATTAACGAAACGATAGTTCAGCGCGGCGACACTAATTCCAGCTTGCTGGGCAGCTTGAACCATGACGGGCTGCAGTGAATTCTTATCGCCCGCGACGAAGCCGCCACCGTGGATGTACACGATCAGTGGTGTGGTTTGATCTGACTTCGCTTGATAAAAATCCAGTACGTTGCGCTCATGCGGTCCATAGCGAACGTCTGCAGCAGTGGGTGACTGCTTGCCGCTTCCTGACTTCTGCGAGCCATTCGCACCTTGCATTTTAGCGCGGGTATTGCTGCGCTTCTTCCAA